>CM022303.1:699813978-700344262 GCA_011799875.1 Thinopyrum elongatum | reverse complement strand
CATTAGGCGCCTGTTAATTTTGCTATGAATGAAGCCAAGTGGTTTCTTGAATCCTTGGACACGGACAACGTGACATATAGAAGGGTAATGGAGTCAGGAAAAACTATGCCGACCTTTTCTTCGCATATAGATGGTGCCATTTTTTTTAAATCCCTTAAAGTTAAGAGAACCCACCCCCTCTCGCCCGTCCCGACAACCTAGAAGCTTGCCCGAGGCCACCTCCCCCAACCGAGAAGCGTCAGCCACCCCAAATTTTACCAAGTTAAAAGAGCGTTGTCGAGGTGCCCCCACCCCCCCAAACCGCAAAAGACGCGTCGAGGCCACTACATAGATCCTGTTCTGATTAGTAGCTAGGTCTATGTTCTGGGCCACTAATATATCTCTCTCATTTTGTATTTACTTGCCATGCTGTAATATTTGCGAAACTATGGAGAAAAAGACTTGGACACAAGAACAGTTGTTGGGGGACATAATCCTCGGGAAGGTGACGTCTTGTCGTTTCTCAAACGTGACACCGGATGGTCAGTAAGGAGGAGGAATGCGGCTCGCGGTGATCGAACATGTGGAGGAGGACGGACATGATCATGATCGGCTCCGAAGACCTAATGGCTGGAGGGAAAGAAGGAGACCATGGTGACGGCTTTGGTGATGACGCACGGAGGAGGGAGCTGTTGCAAGTCCAACGAGGTTTATATATTAATTAAGCTGTGTTGACTAGATAATATTGATGCATCAATTGTTTTGGTATGTCATATATTAACTCTTCTTTCTTGTTTATACCCTCCGGGATCGAGCCAACTTCAGTAACGAGACCGAGGACGCAAAAAAGGTTGCGCAGGAGAAAGATTCACGATCACAGCACTCGCAGACTATGGCCTTACCTTGCCCAAGGGACCAAGGACGCATTTTCTTCTCAGTGCGGAGCTATTGGTAGGGACAGCATTCCCGTATCAGCATCAAGCATGAATAAGCTAAGGATGACGAACCCTAAGTTTCTTATGTCCGAATAGACAGAAAGAAGATCTTTGACCCTCGCGAAGGAAAAATTTCACCCTACCCACCAGGAGGCGATCCGAAATAAAGCCCAGTTATAGAGCCACCTGGTCAAGGCGTGTGCTTTAAGAAAGTAAGTGGCAGAATCTATTCAGGAGGTGGAGAATGAATAGAATCAAAGGTTGTCGACAAAGGGAAAGATTCCAGACTTCCACCGGGGATTGAGAAGATAAGAGATCATTGGCCGCATTTGTGGCCTACAAGACATCGACAAGACAAGAAAAATGTTCAGAGACAAACAATCAATGCTTACAAAGAAGCTGTATCACCATCCACCCGGGTCAGGTGGCTACTCAAAGCCTGGTCCATTTTCGGACATAAATTGAGCAAGACCTGCTTGATAAATGGGGTCGAACCAGAGAACATTGAACGGCGCGACCGTTCAGGACTTGGTTCTTCGGGTTGGGGGGAACTTGTGGACCTGAAATAGGGAGTGTGTTGGAACGACGAGCAACTTGCATACCCATCAGAGCTTCAGAAGTATATCACGTAGCGCAGGAGGAATGGACGTTCATTATTCGACAAAAGAGACAGGACGAGCTGATGAGGCCCCGGGAATCCTGAGCAACGCTGGAACGAAAACAGGCGAGGAGGGAGGGCACAGAGAAGGACAATTTGGCAATCAGGGTGTACGGGTGTTTTTGGTTGGGTTGGAGCGCGGGGCTCCGCAGTCTTCAGGAGTGGAACGAGCGAGAAAGAGATACCGTGACGAGTACCGAGCCGCCGGAACTTCGGTCGGCTACAGTACATAGCAGAGGCAGGAAGCAATTCAGACTACGGGTCCATCTCTCAAGATTCTGGAAAAGTGACATATGAGAGGACCGACGAGGGAAACCAGTGTGAAAATTCAGTGCTGCCGAGTTGCATGAACATTTTCACGGAATACCTCCACCTCCGAATGGAGAACGATGATCCGGTGTGAAACTGGAGGCACACTAAGATTCCCTGAAGCGACCCCACCTCTCGCCACAATCCCACTATGAGCGTCATTATTGAAAGGACATTAGGAAGGAGCGGAGCGGGCGGGAAGTTTGCATGCATGCAGGTTAGCAGAACGAAAGGGGATTAGTAGAATGGAAAAAATTCCCTAGCTCGGGCGAACAGGCGAACCAATCGTGCCCCCCGCTCAGTTGTCTAGCGATTAGTCGCTAACAGCCGGGGATGGGTCGCCGGGGGGGTGGGGGGGGACCAATCCTGCTGATTACCTAAGCGATGATGTAGAGTTTGATAATGTAGGTGAGAAAGAATTCAGATACATACGGGCAGGCCTCTTCGTCAAACTATCATCCTCCTCTAACAAGATGATGCGAAGATTCCATGAAATGGTAACCTATAATCTCTGCAGCGAGTTGGGAAGGATACTTTGGCGCTGAGAATTAAAGAGGAGAAGACTGTTGGAATGCGATCCAGTTATCTGTTAATTTGACGAGTTATTCCAATTCTACAATCAAAAAGGCCTCTAACAAACACCGTGACTTGTCTAACTGTCTGTTAAGTACTACTTCTGTTAATTAATGTCTCTATATATATGCAGCTCTTTCATTTCATTGTATATCTAATTATCTCGTAGTATTATGTAGATTGAAGATTCGAACTGCAGAAAAACACATCTATGACATGGGTTATTAACCCAATATCATACATGAAGACTGTTCATAAAAAGAATCGGGTCCATTACAGAAACCAGTAGGACAAGTTGCTACAATCATTTTTAAAAAATCAAACAAAAAGAAAACTCCTCTTTCCTTACAACTTCAAGGGAGTTTTACATCCTATCTTATTTTGCCCCCTTGTGCATATCTAGGTTTCCCTTATACTCAGGTATAGTAATGTAATTGATGAGTTTATGATGCTGCGCAGGTTCCAACTTTATTCTGTTCAGAGATAGCTTGAGCGGTGGAGTAGATACCGTCTTAACTCGAGACGACAAATCCCCCAGGAGTAAGGCGGACATGACTGAAATGCTCTAGGATTAAGTTCAATCGATCATACGCACCATATCGGCACTTTGTTCATTTCTGATATCAAGTAATTATTTCTCTTTGTCTACAGGGTTTAGAAAAAGTTCCAACCAGAATTTGTTACGCACTGCCAGTAGAGCTGCGATTTAACACCTCAAAAGTAAGTATTACTAGCGAGTTCGCGCATCTCCCTTTGTATTCGTATTCATTCAATACCATTTATATAATGCTTGATTTCAGTTTGGATTGAACTATATTTCCTGTAAAAGTGCTTTTGGCAGGAAGTGGGAAATGATTTTTTGGGATACTACATTTGGCGAGTCATTCTAGAACCGATGATACTCTAAGCCGGGGATACTCTGAAAAACACATATGAAGTGCATAAGCAAGAATATTCATGCTATTTTATTTAACATCATTTTGTGTGAGTTTCATTCATATATATGTGATTGACCCACTTCTTCATATTAGTTGTGGGCAGATGCGGATGAACTCCTACCCATGATCGCATACGAGCAATTCAAAGGAAATGTGGCGGATTTTTTTTGACACTCTAAATAAAAGCCGGAGAATACCATGTGTGGAATTTGACATGGATGTTAGGGGTCTGGACGTAAGAGATTCATATAATATATATATATATATATATTCTTCTATATGTCCACATTGTCTGTCAAAGTATTGAAGAAATCCATGCTTCTAATCTAAGCCAGAAGTAACAGGCGTATGATGCTATGAAGCTCTCAAAGTTGTTTTGGGAACGGAGTCGGATGGGCATGAATCTCGCTTTTGGTACGATTTCAAGCAAAGGCCTTCCAAATAGCGATTCCGCCAGGCCTCTTGCTGAGCTTCGTACCAAAAAATATTATAAGGCTATCCGGTTAACTCCGTTCCAAACAAGTTTGGAGAGCTTCAACCATTATGCGCAGTCTCTTTTGCTAATGATGAAGCCTGGTTTTCTTGAAATCGTGGACACTAGACACGTGACATATAGAAGTGGTAGATAGACAGGATGAAAAATATGATACCATTTCTGCACATCCATAAGGTGCCCATTTTTTAAAATCCCTTAAGGTTAAGAGAATCCCCCCTCTCGCCCGAAACAACCCTAGAAGCGTTGCCGAGGACACGCCAAACCGAGAAGCGTCGAGCCACCCAAAATTTACCAAGTTTTAAAAGAGCGCTTGTCGAGGCCACCCAACCGCAGAAGCTCGAGGCCCTAATATGATTCTGTTTGTATTAGTCATAGGCTTTAGGTCTATGTTTTTGCCACTAAATATATCCATCTAGCATTTTTGTATATTAATTGCCATGTTGTAATATTTGCGAAGAAACATGGAGCCAAAGACTTGGAACACGAACAGTGTGCGGGGGACATAATCCTCGGCGGAGGGACGTCTTGTCGGTTTCTCAATGAACCGATGGTCAGGAAGGAAGGATGACGGCTCGTGACGAACGTGGAGGCAGGAAGGACACGGGTGGGGGATCAATGATGGCTCCGAGTGACCCTAATGCTGGAGGAAGGAAGGGCCATGATACGGCTTTTGGTGATCGAACGGAGAGGGAGCTGTTGCAAAGTCCAACGATGTTTATTATTAATTAAGCACTGTGTTGATAGATAATTGATGCAATCATTGTTTTGGTATTGTAATGTATTAACTCTATAATCTTCTTTCTTGTTTTATAGCCCTCGGATCGGCCAAATTAGTAACAGACGATGCACCGAAGAAAAGGTGCGCCAGGATGAAAGTCTCACCGATCACAAGCACTCGCAGTACGATGGCCTACGATTGTACAACCCAAGTCGGACCCAGGACGCATTTCTTCTCATTGCGGAGAGCCGTATTGTTAGGTAAACAGAAGCATCCCGATCAGCATCAAGCATGGAATAAGCCTAAGGATTACGACCCTGGAAGTTCTTATGTCCACCCGATAGACAGCAGAAGCAAGATCTTTGCGACCATCGCTGTATGAAGGCAAATTTCACCCTACCCACCAGGGGCGGATCCGAATAAGCCAGTTATAGAGCCACTGGTCAAAGGGGTGTGTGGCTCTTAAGAAGATGGCCAGATCTATTCAGGAGTTGGAGATGAGATGAAATCAAAGTTTGTCTACAAAGGGAGATTCCAGAATTCACCGGCCGATTTGAGAAGTAGAGATCATTGGCCCGCTTGTTTGTGGCCTACAAGACAATCGGGACAAGACAAAGAAAATGTCAGAGCAAACAAGATAATGCGCAAAGAGCTGTTCCACCATCCACACGCGGTCAGGATGGCTCTCACCTCAAAGCCTGGCCATTATGGACAAAGCTGAGCAAGACTGCTTGCTCAAGGGGTCGAACCACAGAGCATTGAACTGGGCCGACACGTTCAAGGACTTGGTTCTTCGGGGTTGGGGGAACTGTTGGGACCCTGAAACAGGGAATTGCCATTGGGACGGACGAGGCAACTTGCAATACCCATCAAGAACTTCAGAAGTAGATCACCGTAGCGCAGGAAAGGGACGTTCATTCTCACAGTGAGAAGGACGACTATTAGGGCCCGGGATCTTGAGCCAACCCTTGACAAACACGAGGCACACTAGCTCCATTCCGTGGGGTGGTTGGTGTGCCGGCTCGCCTCGTCAGCAACGGCAAAGAGAGCGCCGCCGCTCGGCGGCTAGCAGTACAGATCAAGGCACTGAAGCAATTCACGTATACGGTCCATCTCTCAAGCTTCTGGAAAAGTTACCATATGGAGGACCAGACGAGGAAACCGCGAAAATCGTGCTTTGCCGAGTGCAATTAACTATTTTGACGAGATGAGCACGGACCTCCACCTCCGAAGGAGACGATAGATCCGCGTTGACTGAAGCGCACTATTCGATTCCCTGAAAGCGACCACACACCTTCTCCGCCACCAATAACTATGGCCGCATTATTGAAAGGACATAAAGGCAGCGGAGCGGTCGGGGAAGTACTTGCATGCATTGCAAGGTTCAGCAGAATGAGAAGAAGTGGGAAAAATTCCCTACTCTCAGCGAAACAGGCGAAACCACTCGTGCCCCTCCGCCTCCTCAAGGTGTCTAGCTTAATCGTCGCCTAATCAGCCGGGGATAGGTCCCGAGTTACCATCCTGCGATTACCTAAGCGATGAGGTAGAGGATTGAATTAATGGCAGGTGAAGGAGATTCGATACCAGTCCGGGCGCCATCTCGTCAAATGATCATCCTCCTCTACAAAAAATCGATGATGGCAAGAGAGATTCCATGATAGGTACATTAATCCGCAGCGGTCTGGGAGGATACTTTGATGCTTGAAGAACTGAAAGAGGAAGACACATCGTTCGGAATGGATCAGTTATCTATTAATTTGACGAGTTATTACACCTTATACAATCAAAAGGCCCTCTAACAACACTCGTGACTTGCTACGTCTGTAAGACTACTACCTTCTGTAATTATGTCTCTATATATAGCTCAGCTTCTTTCATTGCATGATAATATAATATCCTCGCTTATCTTATGTAGATTGAAGATGTCGTGCAGAAGAGAAAACACACATCTATGACTTGGGTTCATGAACCCAATATATACATGAATGGACGGTTCACAAAGAATGTCACAGAAACCGAGGACAACGTGCTACTAATATTTTAAATCAAAAACAAAGAGAAAAAACTCTTTCCTTACCAAAACTTCACACGTGAGTGTTACTGTAGTGTGCATATTCGGTTTCCCTTATTCTCGAGGCTTAGTATTAATTGATTGAGTTATGCAGGTGCGCAGCGTTCCACTTTATTCTGCTAGAGATTAAGCTTGAGCGGGAGGAGTAGTAACCGTCTTAGCTGAGCGAAAAGATCCCCAGGAGTATGCGTACACATACTGAAAGCTCTAGAAGTAAGTTCAATCGATCTTATCGACACCATACGGCAACTTTGTTCATTTCCTGATATCAAGTAATATTTCTTTGTCTGGCGTGGATTGGAACAAATCACCAGAAATTGTTCTGGGCACTGCGAGGGAGCTGCGATTACCACACCAAAAGTTAAGTACTACTAGCTAGGTTCCGCGCATCTCGCTCCTTGGATTCTAATTTTCATCACTACCATTTATAATTGCTTGATTATCAGTTTATTGAACTTATTTCTCGTAAAACGTGCTTTTGGCAGAAGCTGGGAATGATTGGGGGGGATAATAGCGTATGAGGTACCCGTCAACCTCATATAACGTATGATCGCTAAGCGGGACTAACCTAAAAACAATTGAAGGCAAAGCAATAATATTCATATTTTATTTTATACCATCATTTGTGTTGAGTTTCATTCATATATATGTATTGACCCCTTCCTTCATATTAGTTGTGGCCAGATGCGGGATGAACTATCCTACCCATGATCGCCTACGACGTTAATTCAAGAGTAATTGGTGGGATTCTTTCTTGACCACGTCCCTAAATGAAAGCATAAGAAGGGGGGAGAATACACATGTGGGAATTTGACATGGATGTTTAGGGATGTACTAAGAGTCTTATATTGTATATATGTAGATAGTAGCGTCGATAGAATATCCGAAAACGTTTGTTGTTCGACAAAATCTCATCGGAGAAAAGATGAGGTCGATCCTTCTTCTGGGTATATGGTTCTGATGATCTGTGTATAATGGTTCCGTTCATTTGCTTACTACAAGCATGTCGAGTTCTCTCTATCACAGTATAAGTAGCTAGCACTCACTAAGCCACGGAGAAAGAGAGGCACGTCTCCTATAGCTAGCTAACCCAATTGAAAACCCTAATAGAACCTCCAAAACCCCCCACCCCTCCCCTTTTTTTATAAAAACCCCGCTCCTGCCAAATCTAGCGTGGAGGCCTTTTGGTTCCCGGTTGGTGTTACCAACAGGACTAAAGGTCCTCCTGCATGGGCTCCCCACAGCGGGCCACATGGAGCCCCTTCTGTTCCGGTTTCGTAAGCGATAACGGACTAAAGCGTTTTGGGCTTTAGTCCGCCTTCCTTTAGTCACCCGGTTCCAAACGGGGCTAAGGGCCTCTAAACCGGGACAAATGGGCACGTCCTTTTCCACTAGTCCTGCGGGTCCAGCGCCGTCTCCTCGGATGGCTTCGTCAACCCTACCCGGGGACGGCGAGATGTATGTCAGCCGCAAGGATGGGATTGATCAAGATTTAAGAGCGGAGGAACGAGGGTCGCCCCCATAGATGTCTGGACTGCTCAAATTCCTACGACGCTAGTGGGACGAGTATGTCCATCTTTCACGCCTTTTTCTTGCTGCGGGTGGCTCCATGAATGCGATGCCAACTGGTTGTTGGCGCTGTCCTTCTCGCCGCAGCCCCTTCTTCTCTCCCTCGCACTCTCGCTAGCTCAAGGTTTTTCTCAAACACCCAAGAATACTCTCATGAACAGCACATGGCCAAGAACTCTACGCACAACAGCCCAGGCCAAGGAGAGAATCAGTTGCTTTGGCTCGAGGACACTCCTTGTGACAAACCAAAATACATTTTCTCCACTAGCCTCACGGCCTTCTATTTCTCAATTAACTCAAAGTTGACAAATTTATAAAGTTTGGCATCCAGGCCACCCGACTTCACACCACCCACCCGCCCACCTCCGTGCTCCTGCGGATGACTCGGCGGGCCAGTCCCCAATACTCAACAGACTCAACTAAGTAGCATGCATGTCTATTTTTGTTGTGTCTACAAAATAATCTTAAGATGCTGGCAAAATAGACTCAGACGATACTGCCTGAGTGGGATATCCCCAATCCCAAGTGCTTTTGCTGCAGGCAGTCTTATCACTGATAATGTGCTAGTAGCTATGAGTTTTTATGCACATTACAAAAAAACACATAGTCTAATGGGGTTTGTGCAGTCAAGTTGGATATGATGAAAGCTATATGACAAGTAGAATGTGGGCTTCTTGAAGGCAAATGATGATTAACGATTGGGTTTCATTCGCTGAGTGGTGGATATGCTAATGGATGTGTCTCCTCGACGTGGAGTTCAAAATCAGACTTTAACGACACTGGAGACAGAGAATTTCAACACAGGGGGATTGAGAAGGGGATCCTATTCCCCGATCTCTTTTGATAGTTCAGGAGGGTCTCTCTGACCGTTGGCCACATGGAGGGAAAATATCGAAGGGAATGAGTATAAAAGTCTGCAGGAGCACCCGTCCATTCTACTCACCTTCTCTTTGGAGGTGACTCCCTTTTTTGAGAGAGAAAATGAACATAATGCCAAATACCCTTAAAGGGTTTTGGTTATTGGTGCTTGCTCAGGCCAATGTGTAAAGTACCAGCAGAAAATACTAGTATTTTCCTCAGTCCTAATACTATATCCTTGTTCACAGAAGATATATGTGCCAAGAGGACATAGTACCTGAAGCCCTGTCAGATAAGTAATTTGGACTCTCCCACATGGTGGGGTGGTAGGAGTGATTTTGCTTTCACATTTTGGTGACATGTCTGGTCAGAGGATTAAAGGGATGGACAAGAGGAAATGCTATCTATGAAGGGTAAAGAAATTTTGGGATGTTCTTTGGCTCAAGCAATTCCCTCTTTATGCCACTGTTGGTTTTTAAACTGCCCTAAGAGAATTTGCAAGTCCAATATGATGAGAAAGCAGGTTTTTGGTGGGGAGATGGAGAAGAAAAAAGAAAAAGATTGCAATGGTTTGCTTGGGTGGGAAACATGTGTGTGGCAAAGAGAAGGGTGCGCATGGGGTTGAGGGAACATTCTTCCACACGCTTTAATCTTGCTATGGTTAAGCAACGCATGTTGGGCGACTTCTCCAAAACCTTGACTCATTGTTGCGCATGTTTTGATGCTCGTTCCTTCCTACATGGAGACATACTAAGAGCTGGGAAAAACCAAAAAGAAAGGTTCTTTCTATACTTGGGCAAAGTATAGGTTGCAGGAATTCAGCCTTCAAAAGAGGTTTATAGGGAGGTTTGGCTCAGGATCAAATATAAATATTTGGGAAGATCACCCTAGATTTCCATCTAGTAATCACAAGGAAAATTATTACTCCAGAAGGCGGGACAGTTGAGCACAGGTACAAGAGTTAATTGATCCCCAACTCGGGACATGGGGACTGAAGTGTATATTCGGTCAGTTTTTTCCAAAGTTGTATGTTAACAGAATATGCAAATTCCCTTACTACCAAGTCTATGGAGGATTTTGTGGCGTGGAACTTTATTACAGGTCGGGACCTTCTTTCCGTCTCGGCCTATCATGTCATACAAAGTTTGGCATCACCATTTGCCGGATTCGCAGTTTGTCAGTTTCAGGACCGTCCTGTGAAAGTGCTCATATGAATGTGCTGGGAAAGATTTATGGCAATTACGGCGCCCTGGTAAATCAAAACATTTTTGGATGGAAGGGTCTTCAAGGGACGTCCTACCCTGCTTTTTGGGTTGTGCCCGCAGGGAGACATATCCCTCTATCCCCAATGCCCCACTGGGTTTGTAAAATTGGACATTGAAGACTGTCCAACAACTGTCTACTTACATTGTCGAGGGCAAGCAGATGTTTGGGCGAGCTTGGTCTAGCACTCTTTGGAGAACTATTCAAAATTTGTTGGGCAAAGACCCGGGCTGTGTCCATTAATTTTGGGACAGATACTCCTTAGACTCTATGCGTTTAGTACAATGAATTACAGCCTGATGATGTGGTGGGGCCATGTGGTATATTTGGTTGGCAGAGAAGACAACACACAAAAGGAAATGGCAAATCCACACATGTTCCAAAGCGAACGGCCATGGTCCTTCGGGTACGGATACAAACTTCATCCGAAGCTTATACACACAAATCAGCATACACGTAGAGTAGATCATACATGGAAGAAGCCATCCGATGGGGACGATTAAAAGTTGAACGTTGATGCCCTTATATCCTGTCACTCTAATAAACTTCTAGCAGGAGCGAAAGCGTGCAATGGGCATCATTCGAGTTTCATGGAATTCTTAGCTGCAGCAACCTGGGTGACTTCCTCATGTGTCAAGTTTCTTTTCAGTGAGTTGAAGGGCCCTCCATCATGGATAGTTCTGGCAGCCAAACCCATTGAGGCCACAAAAGGTGTCATTCGAGTCTGATTTGAGCATGGCTGCGGTGGAAGCACTAAAACAACCTTGAAAACAATACCTTGGTCTGATGATCGATTATTATTGAGTGAACTCAGTTGGCGGATGGATTTACTAGCGTCACGTTTATGTTCATTGTAGCACACTAGTAGAAAAAGGCCCTTTGTCCCGGTTCCAGAGACCATTTGTCCCTGGTTCTGGAACCGGGATAAAGGGTCGGAACTAACGCCAATCCTTTAGTCCAAGTTCGCCTATGAACCGGGATAGATGAGGGCTCCATGTGGCCGCACGGCTTGCCCAGGCAGAGGTCCTTTTGTCCCGGTTGGTACGCACCAACCAGGACCAAAAAGCAATCCACGCGTCAAGCAGTTCAGGGCTGTGTGTTTTCGATTTTTTTTTGAAGTGGGGGGGGGGGTTTGGGGGTTTTGTAGGGTTTAGTTTTAGGTGTTAGTATATTGTGTTAGCTAGCTAAGAGAGAGAAGTGACCTCTCTTACTCCTGTGCTTGGTCGTAGCATACATAACTAACTATGAGAGTAACTCGCGACACGCTAGCAGTAAGGAATGAAGGAAACCATTAGGTATACAAGATCGTCCATGAAAATATATATACAGAGAGAAATGTGATCGACCTCCTCCTTCTCTGAAGATTTGGTCGACAACAATAGTTTTTTGGTAGTATCTATCCGACGCTATAGATACATATATACCATAATACGATCTCTTACAATCCATAACATATGATGTCAAGATCACACTGTATTCTCCGGCTTTCATGATTGATCGTGGTCAAGAAAGAATCCCGCCAATTTCCCCTCTTTGGAATTGCTTTCATGCGATATCTTGTGGTAGGAGTTTCACTCCCGCATCTTGGCCACATTAATTGAAGAAGGGGTCAATACATATATATGAATGAAACTTAACACAATGCTGGTAATAAAATAAAATGTGAATATTATGCTACGCATTCATTTGTTTTTTTCAGAGGAGTCCCCCTCAAGATGTTCGTGGCGGATGTATACTCTCGCAAGACGTAGTATCCACAAGAAGTCATCCCTGCCTTCCTCCACAACCCACTTTACAAGAAAAGAGTCAATCAAAGATAAGCAAGCATGCTAAATGGATGATGAACTAGCTAGAATAGAATGGGAGAGATGCGCTGGACATACTAGTGTAGTTACTTACTTTCGGGTGTGTAATCGGAGCTTTCCCCGCCAGTCTCCGGAGCTTCTGCGGTAACTCTTTCAAAACCCTGCCAGACAAAGAAAACAAATTACTTGATTATCAGGAGACAATGAAACAACGTGGCCGTAGGGGGCTATAAACGATCGATTGTGAGGAACTACTTCTCGAGCTTTTTTTATTCATGGCCGCATACTCCTTGGGATCATTTCGTTCTCGGTCTCAAGACGGTTACTCAGTACCTGCTCAAGCTTAATCTCTAGGAGAATAATAGTGGGAAGCTCGCACGACATGGTACTCATCAATTACATTACTATAAACCTCGAGTAATAAGGAAACCAATATGCACAGATCAGTAGCACTCACTTGAGTTAATAAGAAAGAGTTATTTATCGTTGTTTTGATTTTGAAGCAATGATGTGTAGCAAGTGGGCTCTCCGGTTTCTTTGCATTATATTTAACCGTCCATTCATTCACTGACTAATTTATAGTGGATAACTTATATATACATGCAATGAAAGACGCGAGCTATATATAGAGACTTCAGTACAGAAGTAGTAACTTACATTATAGTAAGCAAGTGACGATTATTTTATCGTACGGGCCTTTGATTGAAAAACAGGAACTCCTCAAATGGAACCGACAACAGATCAATTCCAACGAGGTCGTGTCCCTCTTACAACTCCAGCATACAAGTATCCTTCCCAGACTTCGCTGTCAGTGTCCAATGCCGACTCTGGAATTTTCGCATCATCGTTGTTAGTAGGAGGATTGACAGGTTTGACAGGGAGGCTTACCCGTGCCGGTATGTTTGTGTCATCCACCTCATTATATCAAAAATGTGCATATCGTTCGGACAGTAATTCTATCGCAGGATTGGTACGGGCACATCCACCGGATGATTAGCGACGCACTTGCTAGAACACCATTGAGCGGCGGGGCACGATTGGTTCGCTGATTCCGCTACGAGCTGGGAATTTTTTTTTCCCAATTCTTCGTTCTGGTCTGACTCCTTTGATCACTTGCAAGCACTTCCCAACCGCTCCGATTCTCTGATATGCCTTTTCAATAATGCGCTAGAGTTGGTTGGCGTAGGAGACGGGTGGTGGTCGCTCGGCATCGAGTGCACTTCGCTTTATCCTTTTCGGCTATCTTCTTCTCTCCTCCGGAGGTGGAGGGTTTTTTTTCTTTGCAAAAAAGGTCCCGTCCTTGGCACGAGAGATGTACTCATTTCCTTGTCAGTCCTCTCACAATGTAACTTTTCCAGAGGGCTTGAGCAGATGGGAACCGATCTGAATTGGCCTTCCCGCCTCTTCTTTTAACTGCTAGCCCCCGGACACGGTCGGCGCTCTCTTCCGCCATGCTTCGAGGCGGAGAAGGAGCGGAGGCTCCGACGGCCGAATGAGCCGGAGTGGCGTGGCGTCTGTCTTCCGCCGTTGCTGATGAGGCGGAGGAGGAGGTGGACTGCTCGGCACATGTTCCCAGGAGGCGGATGGCCTCAACCCTCTCCGTATGCAAGTTCCTGGGTCGAAGGGCAGATTCTTAGTGCCCTGATCACTGTCCGGACGGGAGGAAGGAGGAGGAGGGTGAAGGAGGAGTCGTCCAGTTCGGAATCTTATTGCTCCTTCCGCCATAGACAATGGAGTCTTCAGGAGCAAAGGCCCAGTCTGAGTAGCCCCTTCACTGTAGGGTGGTCAAGCTCGAGCTCCTCAAACTGCTCTCCGTACTTCATCCACCATCACAACTTAGCATAGCCCTTGTGGAATCGGACGGCAGTGAAAAGTTTTGCGTCGGGTTCAGGAGGTGGCAACAGAGCCGACAGCGCCTTGACTTTGATGTGCTGCCATTGCGTCATAAAGCGGCAATGCTGAGCCTCCGTGATAGCATCCACGAGGGTATCTAGGAGCCGTGAAGTCCAGGGCTGCGAACGAGCTTCGGTTGGAAGCCACGCTCTGTTTCTGTTCTCTTCTTCTTCTGCTCTTCTCCGCAGATGGTGGGGTAGCTTATTGCGGTAGCTCTGCACACGCTGGCTCTCAACATATCTTCCTCTATCTTGTTGTATCCCGTGCATTCAGCTTCTACAGTTTCGCTCTGCTCAGTTCTCTCCTCTTCCTCTCTCGGTTTTGTAACCGCCTACGTCGAGGAAACCAACCTTCCAGGCAACGGAGCCGCGTGCTCATGTTCATCCGGTGCCTCGGATTCCCGAGGGCCTCGGTCAGCTCATCATTCTCTCTCGTCGGAGAATCAACGTCCCTTGCTGCGCTGCGGCGATTACACTCTGAAGCTTTTTGATGGGTTTTTCAAGTTGCTTCCTCTCCAAACGCACCTTCTCTGTTCGGGTCCAAGTTCCCCCAAACCCCCAAAGAACCAGTCCTTGAACGGTCGTGACAGTTCAATGTATTCTGGTTCGACCCCTTTAGCAAGTAGGTCATTCTCAGCTTTGTCCCATAGCAGGTTCCTGGCTTTGAGGTAGCCACCTGGCCCCATGCGATGGTGAAACTTTTTGAGCAGCATTTATCTTATCTTTGTCTTGACACTCTACTCTTGTCCGCAGTGTCTTTATGTAGGCCACTAAAAGATGCGGGCCAGATGATCTCTTATCCTTCTCAAATCGGGTCGTGAAATTCTGGGTCTCTGCCTTGTTCGCACAAACATGATTTCAACTATTCTTCCACCTCTGAATAGATCACCATATCTCTTTAAAAGCACACGCCTGACAATGGGCTAATACTGGGCTTTATTTCGGATCACTCCTTTGGCGGTTAGGGTGATTAATTGCCTTCAGCGAGTGTCCAAAGACATCTTCTGTCTTATCGGTTGACATAAGAAGGAGCGGTACCTTCGTTCTTAGGCTGTTTCCATAGCTGGATGCTGATCGGGAGATTTGTCCCTAATACTAGCTCCGCACTGAGTAGAATGCGTTCCTTGGTCCGCTTGGGTACATCGTATGTCCATCGTTCGTGATTGCTGTGATCGTGAACCTTTCATCCTGATCGAAACCTTTCTCAGGCCTCGTCTCATATTACCGGTTGCGTTAGTTTGGCTCGACAGGAGGGCTTTAAAAGAATAATAAGAGTTAATATATATGTACTACCAAAAACAATTAAGCATCAATTAGCTATTCAGCACATGCTTAATTATATATTACCTCGCCAGACTTTGCAAACAGCTCCTCCTCATTCGATCACCGGAGCCATCATCATGTCTCCGTCTATCTCCGGCAATTCGGTTCATCGGAGCATCATGAACTTCCTTCCCCTCATTGTCGATCACCGGGCCTTCACACCCTCGTCCTCCAGACATCGATGCGTTGAGAATATGCAGAATATCAACCTCCCGGGGCCTGATGTTCCCCCAACAACTCTCTTTTCCAAGTCTCTTGTGTTGATCCATCTAGTTCCTGCAAATATTAAACAAACATGGCATTAATATACAAACATGAGAGATGGTATATTAGTGGCAACATAGACCTGAGCCTAGCTAATCACAACAAGGAATATTAATTAGGGCCTCGCGCCTTCATCGGTTTGGGGTGGCTCGACATACGCTCTATGGGTTTGGGGTGGCCTCGACAACGGCTCATTGTCACTTGGTAAATTTGCGGTGGCCTCGACGCTTTCTAGGGTTTGGTTCTTGGCGGAGCGAGGGGGTTGATCGAAGCCCCCCCCTCAGTGTATAAGAGTTATCGGGTTCTTCATGAATGCCGACGTCTTCGGATATCCGCCTCTATCATTATGTTAACATACGGATTTAATAATATGCGCCATTCTGGATGTGCAGAAAAATGGTCCATATTGTTCCTGATCTCATCTACCCTTCTATAAGTCAGTTGTCAGTGTCATCAAGCGGATTCAAGAAAAACCATGATATCAATTCATCATTAGCCAGTAATTAACAGGCGCCAATAATGGTACGACTTCCAAAATTTTTGGAACGATGTCCGATAGGATATTAGTTTTTTGCTATGAAGTGTCAGCAAGAGCGTTCCGAATAACGCTATTTGGAAGGCTTTGCTGAAATTCGTACCAAAAGTGAATTATTCTATCCGGAACTCCGTTCCAAAACAACTTTGAAGAGCTTCGTAGGCATCATAACCCCCTGTTACTTCCGGCATAATGATGAGTCATGGATTTTCTTCAATACTTTGATCAGACAACTGACATATAGAAGAAATCATATATAGATGAGATTCAGAAAAAATTAGATTCAACTTGTGCATCACATCCATAATGGGGGTATTCTTGAAAATCTCGGACCCTCCGACCCTCCGTCCCTCGACGAACCCTCGACCTCGACCTCGCCCGCGTGCCTCCATATGAAATTTATAAATTGTCACTTGATATTTTTTCGAGGACTCCTCCTCCCCAACAGGAGAACATTTTGAACTAGTAAATTTTCTATGACAAAAAAATCAGTCAATCGAACAACTGTAATATGGGTGTTAACACTAGACACCTTTCATCGAGCAATCTCTCAGAACCAAAATAATCACACAGATTCTATGAATGTTTTTTTCCACCACATGTCATCTAGGCTCCCACAAAAACATCTCATCTCAATTCTCATTTCATCCAAAAAAATCGTTGATATTCTCTGCATAATGAACATACATACATTACATTTACTTTTTTTTCTAAATGTATACATCTGAACATTTTCTTAAATGAGCATATGACATTTTCTTAATGTAGCATATGAACATACATGTCACCAAAAAAATAACCTTTTCTTGGCATATGAACATAACTCCATATTCAATAATTGTTCATATGTACAATCTCTAACCAACAAATGCAAAAAAAAAGCAGTAGACAGCATGTACAGAGAACATATACATACATCGTAACAAAAAAACTGAAAAATGGCCGGTGGGTCGGCGGAGGCGAGGTTCGGTGTGGACTGCGATGAGAACGAAAGGGGAGGAGGCAGGGGTCACAGCGTGTGGTCGTAGGGACGCGGCGCGGCCTAGGACTACGGGGAGGTCATCGAGCGTTGCCGGCGGAATCGTGAGGCGGCAGACGAACGGAGTCGGGGATGAGGGCGGGTCGCCGGCCGCGGAGTGGTGCTTCTCCATGAGCTGGCGCGCGGGGGGAGCCTCGGCGACGACGAGTGGCGGGCGACGGTGACGGATCATCGGCGTGGGGGGGCGGGCGGCGTCGGGGAGCCTTGGTCGGCCCGCGCTGTCTCGGCGTCGTCGGGGTGTAAATGCGAAATGAGAACTGAAAATTCCTAAGTGCTACCTTATATACCCAGAGATTGGTTCCAGTTTGTGGTACCAACCGGGACTAATGCCCCCCCTTTTAGTCCGATTGGTGCCACCAACCGGGACCAAGGTCAGTTTTCAGCCAGGGCAGCCCAAAGGGACTGGAAACAGGGACCTGGTCCCGGTTGGTGGCACCAAACGGGACTAAAGGGGGGCATTGGTCACCGGTTGGTTCCACGAACCGGTACAAATGCACACTTTTGTCCCGGTTGGTGTCTACCAACCGGGACCAAAGGCCTTGTGTAGTGTGGTGCGGTGGGAGTTTAGTCCCACCTCGCTAGCTGAGAGAGCTCGAGGGTGTGGTTATAAGCGCTTGTTGCGCCCACCCTCTCGAGCTCTCTCTTACTGCAGGTTTCGGGCCTAATCTGTCACTCCTTGCCTGTGGGCTATTGGGCCTGCTGCGGGCCTGAATCCTGGCTCAACAAACTGGTTGGGTTCTAGTCGTATTCAGGCCATGGTGGCCCAGTAGGTGGCATTTTTTTAATTTTCCAGTTTTTTTGTTTTCTTTTTGCTTTATTTATTTATTTGTTTCTACTTACAATAACTACTTACTGTTTTTTAGGATTCTTTTTGCTTTTAGGTAATAAAAATATAAACTTTTTGTTAGTGCCATTTAGTTTTCCAATTTGAATAGTTTAAATTTGAATTCTTTTTAAATTTGTGTGAATCCAATAGTTCGTGAATAACTTTACTATAAAAAATAGATTGTTTTGAGTGATATTTTTCCTGCTATTTAATATTACTGTGTTTATCATTATATAAATTTGGTAATTTTAGTTTATTTAAATGTCTGTTTTAATCAGGAACAGATTTTGCTATTTTAGTTTGCTATTAAAAGTTTCTAACAAAAAATTTCTTTATGAAAAATTCTTTGCCATTAATGTTTTGACAGGAAATACTTGATAATTTAGTTGCATAAATTATATAATTTAGTTTAAAAAATAACTAGAGGTTTATAAAAGCGTTTTAGTTGATTCGTTTTGCTATTAGAGTTTTATAAAAGCTTTGTAGTTGATTCTTTTTGCTATTGAAGAATATTATAGTTTTGTTTTAGTTGATCATAACAAAATATTTTAATTAATTATTTTAAGTTCATTCTTTTTGCTATTAGTTCATTCTTTTTGCGCTAAATGACCCTGAAATTGAAAAGAACTACAAATGAACTCTTAAAAGGTTGAAAGTTGGCATGGTATCATCATTTCACCCAAATAGCATGTGCTAAAAATTTGAGAGGGTTACGGCAAAAACTGGATGCACTTCATGTACAAAACGGGCAATCTCTTTCGAAGTATTAGGGTTTCGAACGAAAACTCATCTGTTACAAAGGGATTTCATTTTTTTGAACTTATTTGAACTCCAGACTTTTTGTGTGTTCAAAATGCACCATTCAAATCCACATCATCAATTTTCAACCCTTTCTGACTTCATTGGTTATTTTTCATGCATTTATTGATTTTTTTGAGCTATATGACCCTGTAATTGAAAAGCACTACAAATGGAACTAATGAAAAGTTGTGTGAAGTTGGCATGGTATCTCATCATTTCACCCACATAGCATGTGCTAAAAAGTTGAGAGGGTTACGGGAAAAAACTGGATGCACTTCGTGTACAAAACGGACAATCTGTTTCGAAGTATCAGGGTTTCACTGGAACTCAGTCTGTCACAAAGGGATTTCATTTTTTGAACTTTTGGACTCCAGACTTTTTGTTGTGTTCAAAATGACCATTCAAAAGCCACATCGTCAATTTTCAACCCTTTCTGACTTCATTTGTTATTTTTCATGCATTTACTGATTTTTTTGAGCATTAGACCCTGAAATAGAAAAAACACTACAAATGAACTCTGAAAAGATTGAAAGTGGGCATGGTACTTCATTTCACCCACATAACATGTGCTAAAAAGTTGAGAGGGTTACGGCAAAAACTGGATGCATTCATGTACAAAACGGACAATCTCTTTCGAAGTATCAGGGTTTCATACTGAAACTCGTCTGTTACAAAGGGATTTCATTTTTTTGAACTTATTTGAACTCCAGACTTTTTCTGGTGTTCAAAATGCACCATTCAAAACCAAATCATAATTTTCACCCTTTCTGACTCGTTTGTTATTTTCAGCATTTACTGTTTTTTTTTGAGCTATATGACCCTGAAATTGAAAAGCACCTCAAATGAACTCTGAAAAGGTTGAAAGTTGGCATGGTATCATCATTTCAATCAAATAGCATGTGCTAAAAAGTTGAGAGTTGAAGGGTTACGGCAAAAACTGGTGCACTTCGTGTACAAAACGCGGCAATCTCTTTCGAAGTATCAGAGTTTCGAACGAAAACTCGTCTGTTACAAAGGGATTTCATTTTTTTGAACTTATTTGAACTCCAGATTTTGGTGTTTCAAAATGCACCATTCAAAACCCACATCATCAATTTCAACCCTTTCTGACTTCATTTGTTATTTTTCATGCATTTACTGATTATTTTGAGCTATATTACCTGAAATTGAAAAGCACTACAAATTAAACTCTGAAAAGTTGAAAAGTTGGCATGGTATATCATCATTTCACCACATAGCATGTGCTAAAAAGTTTAGAGGGTTACGGCAAAAACTGGATGCACTTCGTGTACAAAACGGACAATCTCTTTCGAAGTATCAGGGTTTCATACGGAAAACTCGTCTGTTACAAAGGGATTTCATTTTTTTGAACTTACTTGAACTCCAGACTTTTTGTGTGTTCAAAATGCACCATTCAAAGCCACACCATCAATTTTCAACCCTTTCTGACTTCATTTGTTATTTTTCATGCATTTACTGATTTTTTTGAGCTATATGACCCTGAAATTGAAAAGCACTTCAAATGAACTCTGAAGAGGTTGAAAATTGGCATGGTATCATCATTTCACCCACATAGCATGTGCTAAAAAGTTGAGAGGGTTACGACAAAAACTGGATGCACTTCATGTACAAAAGGGACAATCTGTTTCGAAGTATCAGGGTTTCCGGAAACTCGTCTGTTACAAAAGGCATTTCATTTCTTCACATGTAACTGCAGTGATATTCTAGATCAAAGGCGTCATCATAATAGTTGTGGAGAGAAAGTCTTCACTTTTTCTTCGCTTGTGTCCTTTGCTTATTGCGCCGTAACCATGGATATTCTTCATCGCTTAACAGGGTGCTTGCACTAGTAGAAAAAGGGCCTTTAGTCCCGGTTCCAGAGGGCCTTTAGTCCCGGTTCTGGAACCGGGACTAAAGGTCCCCCCCTTTAGTCCCGGTTCTATTACGAACCAGGACTAAAGGCCCTCCACGTGGCCGCTGGCTGGACGGGGGCTGGAGGATTTTTTCGAAAAAAAAATTCTAATTTTTTTTTTGAATTCTTTTTTGTTTTTTTGTTCCGATTTTCAAATCTTTGAATTATTTGACAATTTAATCTCTAATCACCCCTCCTCACTGCTTCAGAATTTAATATCTAATCTCTAATCAGCACTCATTCCAAATCGTCTAACTTCCCAGCCGGTCACCCATCCTCTCACTACTCCAGCCCAAGATCGCTTAACTTTCAGGTTCTATTCCCCCTAGTTTCCAAGTCTGCACTTGTTGTTTTCCTAACAATAGTAAGCTATCAATCCTGTTAACCCTTAGGTCTTGATGTCACATGATTTAATTTTTTGAATTCCAAACAATTATTAAAATAAACAACAATGATTAATTTAAAAACGAAAAAATAATTAAAAAAATTTCAAAAATTTCAAAAAAATCAAAAAAATAAATATAAAAAAAATCCAAAATAATACAAAAAGTTCAAAATAAAATAGGTAATAATAATATTGAATTTCAATGAAAATAAAATGAGTAATATTATTATTGTTATTATGCCGTTTATTCATTTAATATGGCATAATTAATATCTTTAAATCAGTAAATCGAAATTCGACAAATAATATATCCATTATTATCAGAAAAATGTGACCATGGTGTCACACGCTTCACCGTTTGAGTTTGAAACTATTATTCTAAAAAACAATAATTATTTAGTAGTTTGACCATAGTTTGACCACTCTTTGACTAGAGTTTGACCACATTTCATTTTTTTTAACTTATATTAACTAAAGAATTTTTGTGTGTTCAATATGAACAATTCAAAGCCACATCCTCAAATTTCAATCATTTCTGACTTCATTTGCTATTTTTCATGCATTTAATGATTTTTTGAGCTAAATTAGCCCAAAATTGAAAAGCACTACAAATGAACTCTGAAAAGGTTGAAACTTGGCATGGTATCATCATTTCACCCAAATAGCTTGTGCTAAAACTGGATGCACTTTGTGTACAAACTGGACCATCTCTTTCGAAGTAACGGGGTTTCAGACGAAAACTCAGCTGTTATAAAGACATTTCATTTTTTTAATCTTATTTCAACTACAGAATTTTTGTGTGTTCAATATGAACCATTCAAAGCCACATCCTTAAATTTCAATCTTTTTTGACTTTATTTGCTATTTTTTCATGCATTCAATGATTTTTTAAGCTAAATTATCCTGAAATTGAAAAGCACTACAAATGAACTCTAAAAACCCTAAACCCAGGACTTAAAACATCTGAAACTCTATTCTAAACAGTAAACATTAAAGGGTCAAATTCTAAAACATAACCCTAAACTTAGAAATCTAAACCCTAGCCCTAAACCCTAAAAATGTCTAAAACGTCCAAAAACTCTATTTTCCCTTTGGAATTTGGTGATTTTAAAAATTTGTCGAAACGGAAAACTTGATGTTTCATCGGACAAAACTTTTTTTTCTGCAAATTTTGATATATTATTTGTATTTTTTTGAATTACAGTGATTTAGTTATGATTTTTCTAACATTAATGTGGTAAAGGGGTTTAGGGTTTAGGGGCCCCCCCTTTAGTCCCGGTTGGTATTTCCAACCGGGACTAAAGATAGACTTTTAGTCCCGGTTGAAGACACCAACCGGGACTAAAGGGCTGGGAAAAAAAATTTGAAAAAAAAAATTTTTGAAAAAAAAAATAGAATTTTTTTTTTCAGTCCCGGTTGGTATCTCCAACCGGGACTAAAGGGGGGGCCTTTAGTCCCGGTTGGAGATACCAACCGGGACTAAAGGGGCTGGCACCGTTCGAGGCCGGTCGCAGACCCTTTAGTCCCGGTTGGTGTCTCCAACCGGAACTAAAGGTCCCGTTCGAACCGGGACTGATGCCTGCGCCTCACGAACCGGGACTAATGCCACCTTTGGTCCCGGTTCGTGAGTGAACCGGGATTAATGCCCTTATCCTACCTCAACCAAAGCCCTGTTTTCTACTAGTGTTGGGTCAGCCTTGACTTTGAAGGGAGGAATTTCATGAAACTTTTCATAATCTTCAGACATGTCTGTCTTGCCCTCCAATCCCATGATGTCTCTTTTTCCTGAAAGAACTATGTGGCGCTTTGGCTCATCGTATGATGTATTCGCTTCCTTATCTTTTCTTTTTCTCGGTTTGGTAGACATGTCCTTCACATAGAAAACCTGCGCCACATCATTGGCTAGGACGAATGGTTCGTCTGTGTACCCAAGATTGTTCAGATCCACTGTTGTCATTCCGTACTGTGGGTCTACCTATACCCCGCCTCCTGACATATTGACCCATTTGCACTTAAACAAAGGGACCTTAAAATCATGTCCGTAGTCAAGTTCCCATATGTCCACTATGTAACCATAATATGTGTCCTCTCCCCTCTTGGTTGCTGCATCAAAGCGGACACCGCTGTTTTGGTTGGTGCTCTTTTGATCTTGGGCGATCGTGTAAAATGTATTCCCATTTATCTCGTACCCTTTGTAAGTCAATACAGTCTAAGATGGTCCCCTGGACAATGAGTACAGCTCATCAGAAACAGTGTTGTCACCTCTGAGACGTGTTTCCAACCAACTGCCGAAAGTCCTGATGTGTTCACATGTAATCCAGTCGTCACACTGCTCCGGGTGTTTGGAGCGCACAATGTTCTTGTGTTCATTGACATACGGGGTCATCAAGGTAGAGTTCTGTTGAACTGTGTAGTGTGCTTGAGACCAAGAATGCCTGTCCCTACATATTATTGAGTCCCCTCCTAGCGTGCCTTTTCCAGTCAGTCTCCCCTCATACCGCAATTGAGGGAGGCCAATCTTCTTAAGGCCAGGAATGAAGTCAACACAAAACCCAATGACATCCTCTGTTTGATGGCCCATGGAGATGCTTCCTTCTGTCCTAGCGCGGTTACGGACATATTTCTTTAGGACTCCCATGAACCTCTCAAAGGGGAACATATTGTGTAGAAATACAGGGCCCAGAATGACAAACTCGTCGACTAGATGAACTAGGATGTGCCTCATAATATTGAAGAAGGATGGTGGGAACACCAGCTCGAAACTGACAAGACATTGCGCCACATCACTCCTTAACCTTGGTAGGATTTGTGGATCGATCACCTTCTGAGAGATTGCATTGAGGAATGCACAAAGCTTCACAATGGCTAATCGAACGTTTTCCGGTAGAAGCTCCCTCAATGCAACCGGAAGCAGTTGCGTCATAATCACGTGGCAGTCATGAGACTTTAGGTTCTGGAACTTTTTCTCTGCCATATTTATTATTCCCTTTATATTCGACGAGAAGCCAGACGGGACCTTCATACTGAGCAGGCATTCAAAGAAGATTTCCTTCTCTTCTTTGGTAAGAGCGTAGCTGGCAGGACCTTCATACTGCTTTCGAGGCATGCTGTCTTTTTCGTGCAAACGTTGCAGGTCCTCCCGTGCCTCCGGTGTATCTTTTGTCTTCCCATACACGCCCAAGAAGCCTAGCAGGTTCACGCAAAGGTTCTTTGTCACGTGCATCATGTCCATTGAAGAGCGGACCTCTAGGTGTTTCCAGTAGGGTAGGTCCCAAAATATAGATTTCTTCTTCCACATGGGTGCGCGTCCCTCAGCGTCATTCGGAACAGATAGTCTGCCGGGACCCTTTCCAAAGATTACGTGTAAATCATTGACCATAGCAAGTACGTGATCACCGGTACGCATGGTGGGCTTCTTCCGGTGATCTGCCTCGCCTTTGAAATGCTTGCCTTTCTTTCGACATTGATGGTTGGTCGGAAGAAATCGACGATGCCCCAGGTACACATTCTTCCTGCATTTGTCCAGGTATATACTTTCGGTGTCAGCTAAACAGTGCGTGCATGCGTGGTATCCCTTGTTTGTCTGTCCTGAAAGGTTACTGAGATCAGGCCAATCATTGTTGGTTACAAACAGCAACGCATGCAGGTCAAATTCCTCCTGTCTGTGCTCATCCCACACACGTACACCGTTTTCATTCCACAACTGTAAAAGTTCGTCAACTAATGGCCTTAGGTACACATCAATGTCGTTGCCGGGTTGCTTAGGGCCTTGGATGAGTACTGGCATCATAATGAACTTCTGCTTCAAGCACAGCCAAGGAGGAAGGTTATAGATACATAGAGTCACGGGCCAGGTGCTGTGATTGCTGCTCTGCTCCCCAAAAGGATTAATGCCATCCGCGCTTAAACCAAACCATACGTTCCTTGCGTCACCTGCAAACTCCTCCCAGTACTTTCTCTCAATTTTTCTCCACTGTGACCCGTCAACGGGTGCTCTCAACTTCCCGTCTTTCTTACGGTCCTCTCTGTGCCATCGCATCAACTTGGCATGCTCTTTGTTTCTGAACAGACATTTCAACCGTGGTATTATAGGAGCATACCACATCACCTTCGCAGGAACCCTCTTCCTGGGGGGCTCGTCGTCAACATCACCAGGGTTATCTCGTCTGATCTTATACCGCAATGCACCGCATACCGGGCATGCATTCAAATCCTCGTACGCACCGCGGTACAGGATGCAGTCATTAGGGCATGCATGTATCTTCTACACCTCCAATCCTAGAGGGCATACGACCTTCTTTGCTGCGTACGTACTGTCAGGCAATTCGTTATCCTTTGGAAGCTTCTTCTTCAATATTTTCAGTAGCTTCTCAAATCCTTTGTCAGGCACAGCATTCTTTGCCTTCCACTGCAGCAATTCCTGTACGGTACCGAGCTTTGTGTTGACATCTTCGCAATTGGGGTACAACCCTTTTTGGTGATCCTCTAACATGTGATCGAACTTCAGCTTCTCCTTTTCACTTTCGAACTGTCTCTTTGCATCAACAATGACCCGGCGGAGATCATCATTGGGCACATCGTTTGGTTCCTCTTGATCTTCATCTTCCCCCATTGCAGCATCACCGTATTCAGGGGGCACATAGTTTTCATCATCCTCTTCTTCTTTGCCGTCTTCCATCATAACCCCTCTTTCTCCGTGCTTGGTCCAAACATTATAGTGTGGCATGAAACCCTTATAAAGCAGGTGGGTGTGAAGGATTTTCCGGTCAGAGTAAGACTTCGTATTCCCACATATAGGGCATGGACAACACATAAAACCATTCTGCTTGTTTGCCTCAGCCACTTCGAGAAAATTATGCATGCCCATAATGTACTCGGAGGTGCGTCTGTCACCGTACATACATTGCCGGTTCATCTGCGTGCATTATATATAATTAAGTGTGTCAAAAACCATTACAGAACATCATGTGAATAGATAAGTGACCAAATTAATAGAAGTTCATCATCACATTAAAACCAAAGTACATACATAGTTCTCATTGAACAACATATAGCTCTCCAGAGCATCTAATTAAACCATACATTGAAACTATGTAAAACATTTCAATGCAACAACAAATGCGATCATAATCGCAACCAAGGTAACAATTGATCCAACGGCATAATGATACCAAGCCTCGGTATGAATGGCATATTTTCTATACTTTCTAATCTTGAAGTGCATTGCATCCATCTTGATCTTGTGATCATCGGCGATATCCGCAACATGCAACTCCAATATCATCTTCTCCTCCTCAATTTTTTTCAATTTTTCCTTCAAGTAATTGTTTTCATCTTCAACTAAATTTAACCTCTCGACAATAGGGTTGGTTGGAATTTCCGTTTCACATAACTCCTAGATAAAAAAATCTATGTCACGTTGGTCGGCATAATTGTCATAAACAATAAATGAACCAAATAGTTATAAAATATAATATATACCATATCCGAATCATAGACAGGATGAGGGCCGACGGGGGCGGATACCAAAACCATCGCACTATAATAACAAACAATAATAAAAGTAAGAAAATTATACAAGTATCTATCTAAATCATACAAGTAAGAATTTTTCTCTTTTAGAAAGAAGATAAGAACAAGAGGCTCACCACAGTGGTGCCGGCGACGAGATCGGCGCGGGCGATCGACGGCGGTGAAGACGGGGATGGGACGTGACGGACCGCTAAACCTAGACAAATCTTGAGGAAAATGGAGCTTGGAGGTCGAGCTTGGAGAGAAGAAATCTTAAGTAGTGTGGCTCGGGCATTTCATCGAACGCCTCATGTGCATAGGAGGTGAGCTAAAGCACCACAAAGCCCTCCCCTAGCCGGCCAGGAAAAACAGAGCTGCGGAGTGCTCTGCTTGCGGGCGAGGGGGTATATATAGGCACCTCATTGGTCCCGGTTGGTGGCTGGAACAGGGACTAAAGGACCTCCTTTGGTACCGGTTCAAGCCATGAACCGGGACCAATGGATGTGGGCCAGGAGCGAGGCCCATTGGTCCCGGTTCGTGTCTGGAACCGGGACCAAAGGGTCCAGACGAACCGGGACCAATGCCCCACGAGGCCCGGCCGGCCCCCTGGGTGCATGAACCGGGACGTATGCCCCCATGGGTCCCGGTTCGTCACTGAACCGGGACTAATGGGTTGGCCAGCCCTGTTTTCTACTGGTGGCAGAGACGCCAACCAGGTAGCTGATTGCTTAGCTAGACATTCTTTTAGTTTGAACTCTTCTGAGTTCTGGGATTCTGATACGCCCAACTTTATTCTTCCAAAAATTGTAAACGACATGGCTATTATTTGAGGAATAAAGTTGGTTTTGATAAAAAAAAAACCCACTAACAAACATATACGTGCAGCTAACCACTCAACTCATGCTAACTACCTACAGTAGTCAGCCATGCACACGCACACATCCAGCTAACCAACTTGCCGGATGACCCAGCTCCTCCTGATCGTCAGTCCGTCGTGCTCCAGCTTTGTCGCGTCTTGCCGTTTCCGACGGCATGGCCGTATCACACGGCACCATGGGCATCTCACCATACTCGCCGCATCGCATGGCAGCCCGGCATCTCGCCTCCTTGGCGCGCCTCCGCTGAAGCTCGCCGGCTTCGTACGCATCACACATACACCTTGCCGGACTACAACAGGATACATGAACACCTAACTACATGCAAACACATAAATCAAGATTAAAACTAACACTGTTCGGCTGCGCATGCAGTAGCAAGTAGAGTAGACAATTAATTATTCTGGTCTCTGGCAGAACCGATCAGCCAAGGTTGTTGGACATGTACGTGCATGTTCAGGTCACGCTATCAAAGGATCAATCAGAGGTTGGCCACGTGTGTGTTTTTACTCTACAATGCACCACGTGTGTTGGCCATTGTGAGTCTACTTTGCTTCGTCCTCCATGTCACCTGAAGGACTCGGTGGTGTGGGTTTGTGCCAACAGATGGTCACCAACACAGCAACATCAGCTTGGTTCTGAATGTTGATGCTAAAGGAAGAGCCGGGGAGCAGTTTTAGCACTATTACCATGTATATGCCCAGAGGTTTGTGACCATCATGTTGGTCTTGCAGCTAGGTCCATGGAGAGAGCTAGAAAAGAGCATTGTGGCTTGGGAATTGGGAGTAGCCAGATGCAGTAATTTGGCGATGAAACTGTTCTCGGGGACATTGATCTAAGCCAAGTAACATGCTAATTTTACCTTCATGTAGCAGTGCATGATTCCCAAGATTAGATAGACTGACAATAACCATTCTTCAACCTACTTTTAATGCTGAAGATCTTATTCAGATATTTATGAACTCCTTACTTATGTGTTTAGCTAATGTTTTACATATTATTTCATATATAATGGTTTTTATTTATAAAGTTTTAATATACATCCATTTTATTTTATTTTATCCACTGGCGTTTTGCTCAAATTTTTCGTCATGAATTAATCAAGAAGAATAAAATGCTGATAATAACAATGAAAAAAGGATATTCATTGCTTATCTGTATGCCGATGTATAGACACGTTTCAACCTTAGCATGTTTTATAGGAATGCCATACCATTCATTTATACAAAAAATACTATTGCTTTTATCAATTTATCCAATGCCTTTAAGTATATTTGATTATGAGAAACAACAGCTTCTACACAGATTTAGTAAGTTCTATATAACGACGTATTTAGTGTTTAGGCCCCACAACAATGCTTCTTTTTTCTTTATCTTGACAATTTGTACACCCTCCGTCCCATAATATAAGAGCGTTTTTGACACTAGTGTAGTGTCAAAAGCGCTCTTATATTATGGGACGGAGGGAGTAGTAATTAGAATTGAGGAACTGGGGATATTTTATAAAGTCTTTTCTGATGCATATCTCAGAATATGTTAATGCAAAAAACTTCAAATCGATCCTTCAACCCCTTGGTATTGCTAGAAGACCCTCCTATCATTACTGCATGAGCAGATTGTTGTTGTGCTCCATTACGAGCTGAAATTAATTTGCATCAGCTGCGATTACCAGATGGGCTTGGTAAAACTTCAGCTTACCCTCTATTTTTGTGAAACAATTGTCAAATGTACATGGTAGAGTTTTTGAATCACGGACTCTATCATTACATCACCAAATGCCTTTCATGTTCGTACGTTCAATTGGAAGAAGAAAATAATTGGAACAAGCCACTTTCTAGCCGTTTAGTCGGTCACTTAGGCCTAATGGTGTGGTAGGACTGGACCAAGAGGGGATACTGCGAGATACAAAACAGTTTGATTGCTATTTTTGTCAGCACAATTGCTACTTTGAACAGCGGCGCAAGCATGAGTACAAAGGTTACAGGAACTTTTATTTTTCCCTACTCTGCTAGGCTGCTACGAACTGCCCAAAGAACGCATGCACATAATCATTTTTACGAGCAGCGGTCTATAGTCACGGGCTCATGAAAATGGAGACAGGCGACAGACCAGAGATTTCAGTATACCTTGCAGTGCCCGATCAAGTAATTTTTTAATTCTATGTCCAGCAATTAAATTGTTTGTTTTGAAGTTATTTAGCGATTGATCACTTATGTAGTGTATTTTCTTCTGTGTCAATAGAATTTCTAATGAAGAAAGGATGAGTGCGACCAATGTACAAGGAAATCAAGTAGTACCCTTCAACCGAAACTATCACAATTGCGTCAACTCTGAGCATAATTTGAAATAAAAATATATATAAAAAATGCTATTGGTAAATCGCCTTATGGTTCCCATGTTAGTCGTTCTATGGCCACAGCTGTTGATCGGATTTCTTCAACACAGACTATTATAGGGACAGATTTGAGGAACAAGGTAACAAATGGCGGCTCATGAAATGGACAGGGTGCTACAACAAGCGAGAGATATTCAAGGTATTGAAGTTGCTAAAATTGTGAGGTGCTTCCAATCCAGGGAAAACAACAAAGGAGAATATCCTAAAAGAGAACTTTAAGAACTTGCTGGTATTATATATTTTATAATTATTTTGAACAATAATTATTTGCATCACATTATTATTTTCCACTTATTATTTTTTAGTAATGTCATGTAGATCACTTAATATTCGGCCCATATTTTTATTTCCAAGATTAATTGTGCATTAAATTGGCAACTTAACAAGGAACATCACCATTTTTCCTTTTCCAATTGTTTTCTTTATATACTACTATGCACTTACAAGAATATAAATTGCACAAGACGGTACCACTTTGGTGAAATAATTTAGCTTATTGATTTATGATCCCGGGAACACCCTCAGTTTTTGCTCTAGAATGGAAAACCCTAATGAAGATAAAAATGTATATTTGTTTGTGCATGGCATAGCTTTAATAAATGATAAAATATATTTTATTATTATTTTAAATTACAGTTTAAAAAATTCAAATGGCTATATAACACCTGATCAAATATTCAAATAGTGTTTTTTTGTTATAAATAACATGGTCGCTCTCTGTCCTAAGTTATATTCCCTGTTTATATATTCTTAAACACCATATTTATTACAAGAACACATCAAATCAACAATAAAACAAAATCCTTAGTCAATAGACAATTACCCACAATTAATAAACATTCAAATTTTTATAACAAGTTGTACCTTAATATTAACGGGCCATAAATCACACATCTTTATAGATGTACAAGCATCATACGAATATTGATCTAATACAGCCACATTGTAACATACTCCCTCCGTCTCAAAATTCTTGTCATAGATTTGTCTAGATACGGATGTACCTAATACTAAAACGTGACTTGATACATCCGTATGTAGACAAATCTAAGACAAGAATTTTGGGACGGAGGGAGTATTATGGTTGGACTCATTATTAACTGGACCACAATAAATATATTTTCTGTAAATGTACATTTAATATAAGCGACCAACTAATTTATGTTCAACAAATACGAACATTACAAAATCATACGTCTATTTACTCATACGTTTTTGAAACATATTAGACGATGCCCTCGCATTTGCGAGGGCCACTTGGCCAGCTATTAACAATGGCAAACCGGTTCACACAGTCATAATTCAAGAATGCTAGATTTACGGAATTTTTTCCCCACCGTATCATAGATTGCATGATCGGACAAAGAGAGAACGGTGAACTTCTCATGCTGGTGGGCCCTAACCGTTCAAACCTCCTAGTAGTATCACTGTGTCAGAATATCGGTCCTCTCCAACAACGCGTCCAATTCGAATATTCAGAGAATCCCCATGCATCTAACATGTGTTGTCAAGCGACCGCTTATGGAGTATCTAGAGTTGACAATCATTTAATTACTATTTCGTCTATCCAAATTTAGTAGTACCCTTCATAAATTTGAGGTGAAAAATATAAGTTATATGCTACAAAGCTATTATTCTGCCACATAACTTCCACTCCCTCCGTTCACAAATATAAGATGTTTTGGATATTCCAATATGGACTGTATACGGCCTGAAATGAGTGAACAAACATACTAAAACATGTCTATATACATACGATTCACAAAAAGGTCAAAATCTTATATTTGTGAACAGAGAAAGTATTTTCTAGTTTAATGTATGTTCAAAGTTTGACCCAAGGGGTGTCAATAAACTAGGACGGTGGAAGTAGTTTGCAACTTTTTCACCATGTGCAGGTAGGTCTGATTGGTTACGATTTTGGTCACCCGTGGATTGGTACGTGCTTGTGGATGGTGCCAATAAGGCCAGCTGGATGATGAATTGTGTTAACTGTAAGAGCAATGCAAATAATATAGCCATCAACTCGTTATATAAGACTGCCGTGATCACTCATATAGGTTGGTTAGTAAGGTAGTTATTTGTTTCCCTTTGTTTTTCTCGTTTTCTTTTTCCTCTCATTTACTCTTTTCAGCTTGGAGCACGGGTAGACATTGGGTTTTGTATGAGAGTCCACTACGTCCCTTTTTTATCCCCTCATGTAGACAAAAGTGCCATTTAAGTAGGATTATAGCCCTATATTATACTAGTTCGTAGGATTTTGTTCATTTACTTCTTCATAAAATCTACCACTTCATCGACCAACAACTTATCATACAATTATTTCAAAAGGTTGTATCTAGTTTGTTCAATGAAAGCGAAAGAATGTACAAGGTTTCAAAGGTGACATAGGAGAATTGAGGAGAAATAGCAACGTTGTGTGTTCATGAAACGACAATATTTGGACAAGCTTCAAGATAGAATCGGAGAGAATCCTTGTACATTATGTCACCTTATGTTGGGCAAACTACATAAATTGTATTTGAGTAGTTGTATGGTTAGTTGTTGGTCGATGACATGCATGGCTACTTTTTACGAGTAAGCTAACCAAAAAACTATTGGAGATGCCCTTATTAGGTGTCAACGTCTTGTGACGTGGAGAACTAAGTAATTAATTCCAATCACTAAAAAGGTTACTGTTTGTGAAGCCTCTCCTCGCTCGATATGTGTCACTCACAATGACTGCTTAATGTGGGAGTACAATTTGTTTCTTCGAAAAAATCAACTAAAACAATTATTAAATCAGGCGTCCAAATCATTAACGGTTTTATCCTTGCATTACATTTTTTGTACAGATGTTTTCAAAACTGTTGGCCTGGTGAACCCTCTTTGAAAATTACTAATTATTCTAAACTTAATCATCCACATGAACTATCTTAGGAAAGGAAAGCACACAGTCACATACACCTGCTTGTGCCCCGTAGGACATTGTATGAGGCGGGTCAGAATGAGAAGCACCATATACTCCCTCCGTTCCATAATGTAGTGCATATAGGTTTTTGAAAAAATCAAACTTCACATGGTTTGACCAAGTTTGTTAAGAAAAACATTTACATCTAGAATGTCAAACATATACCATTAGATTCATCATAAGTTATAGTTCCATATTTTATATATATGGTATTGTAGATAAAAATAGTTTTTCTATAAACCTGGTCAAAATTCGTAAAGTTCGACTTTTCACAAAATCTATACACACTACATTATTGAACAGAGGGAGTACTAGTATCTTGCATATAATACTAGTGTATGATACTAACTCCATAGTGTATAATATCATAACTTGGTATCATAATGATCTCATTTATTATCATGCATGACACATACTAGTACAACATTTAATATGATACAATATTATATCATGAATCATGATACTCAGTCCTCTCTTTCCTCGTTTAATTGTGTGTCACCACAACATAAAATGTCTAGTTGACATGTATAATACTATCTATGATACTCTCGTTGTGACCAACCTGAGCAAAACTAAAACGAAAAGAAGGAAAAAAGGCTGAATCCCACAGAAAATATGGCCCTCTGCACAGCACAGTGCCCATGCACGTCTACAGTAACCCTGCACAGAAATAACTCTTTCCTGTTCTTTTCGTTTTTGAGGGTAAGAAGTAACCCATTCCTAATACCCCGTGCGGGTGTGTGTACACATACTTCCATAGTTGCTCTATTTGTTTAGACATAAGGAATCTTGGTTGGGCCATGCAGGCAGGCAGTCTGACCTAATACCCCGCGTGTTTGTGCCCCGGTGACCACGCTGGCGGGGCCGTACGTCGCCCTCCCGGCCTGACCTACCGCGGAGAACAGTGCCAAGCGCAGTTAGCACCACATGCAGCGCGGCCGTCCAAGCTACCTCCACGATTCGCTTGGCCATTTGTGCTCCCCAGATTTGAACCTGGCTAGCTAGCGCGCTCTGCTCACAGTCACACACACCCGCAGCCATAAGCGAATACGACACACAACCACCAGCACCAGCGAGCACAATGGAGCACGCGCAGGACGAGTTCACCCTGTCCACCGCAGTCGTGGTGCCAGCGCCTGGCTTCTTCCTATGCGTGTACTGCCACCGCAGGCGCTCGGTGGCCGAAAGAGCGCGCCATTGCCAAGCACCGCTGGGAGACCGCCATCATAACCAAGCACGATTGGAAGCCGGGGAGTGCTGCCGCCGCTGTTTGGATGTCTGAGGAGCCTGCAACAGCAGGTGGCATGGCGCAAAACCGCAGCAGGAGCTCCTCGGGGAGCGACAACGAGCTGGACTTGTCTCTCCGGCTATAATTGGTCAGCTGATCGATAGATCTCCGCTAGTATCCTTGCTCCGCCCCCTCTATTTCCTGTGCGTGGTACGTCAGAGTCTAGCTACTTGTGTCAAGCTCCTGTTGTGCATACAGTGGATTCATCGGGGCTCTTCTAGTTAGTTGGAATTGTTTTCAAGGTCTAGGTACAGCTGGATCCCTAGAGACCTTACTGGTCCTTTGGGTTGACACAAAATTTTCCATTTCTCCAGACTGTATGACCTTGGCAGGTGGTACTTTCCTGAAAAATCTGGATCTATATAAGTGTAAGTGTTCAAGTTCCGATATTTGAAGGACAATGTCAAAGTAGGGACGATGTTCAACACGGTGTTAAATATGTACAGTAGCCAGCCTCTCTAAGATAGATTTTTGGACCTCTGACCTTTAAGACATTTCTAAGAACAACAATTATATAGTGTCTATGAGAATGAATTTGAATTTTCACCCGAACATTTGGGTTTGCTCGGACATCCCGTGCTATTTGGCCTTCGAGAGGCAATAAAACTGTCAGCTGTGAAAGTTAATCCTAAGACCTAAAAGCTGCTCAAAGACAGTTAAAATGAACCTTTAATTAGCTGGTTACTTCAAATCTGCATAAGCTGTATATTGTAATAAGCATATCAATGTACAGATTATTCACCATCCATCAGATGCAGAACACACCTCGAAATTGACCGTCCTCCTTAGCTCCGTTGTGAGGATAGCTAGTATATCCACAGTAATTTTAAACAACATGGGCGGAAAACGAGTTCACTTGACATAGCCCATTAATTTATTTTTCTTCAGAAAAGAAAAAACGAACATCAACGTTGATAATGCTTGATACTTCCTTTCTGAAAAAAATTGTTCCCCCAAACTCGCCAGATATGGGAACCACTCTTTGCACACAGCCTGCTGGAGGAAAGAACCGGTGGAGGTCATCATAAAAGATTAAAAAAACATCAGAAATAGTCACAATATGTTTTTGTATACTTTGGCCTTGTTTGTTTTGCAAAACTCTCAAATGGAACAATCTCATAGAAGTATGAGCCTATTAGGCGCTAGGGCTTTTGGTGAAGGCAATGTCTAGTTTTTCGGACGACGGGGGGAGGTGGGAGGAGAGGTGCTCGACTCTGGGAGGCTGGTGGTATTGCTCGCTAGGGGAGGGGGGGGGGGGGGGGGGTGTGTGCTTGGGAATGGGTAAATCAGAACAACAACACTCGACGCGAGGAGTTGGAGGCATTGGTGGCGTGCATCGCCGATATGTTAACTTCTTGCAAGCATTATGGTCAAATAATATTCTCGTGTTGCTTTATGCTGAATAGGTCAACATGGGTCATTGGCCGAGCATGGACACGTCGGAAGGCAAGAACTCTACTCACAAGTGTGATGGCTTGTTTTATTTCTTTACATAAAAAACCATTTCGGCAGATTATGCTATTGAGAGTCCCGTACAATTCATTGTGCGGTAAGTGTTTTCAACAGTGTGTGATGACCCATTCAACATTAGTGTGCCAATGACAAGTGGACCACAACAAGTGTGGTGGCATGAGAAGGCACTAGCGACGAGCTCGTGTGCGGTAAACCTCGCACGGTAAACTGGTATTACTGCTCTGGAAGCTCCGCTTTTTCCTCCTGTGTTTGACACGTACGGTCTGCAGCTGCTGCCTTGGCATCATATGCATGGTCCAAACGACTCCCTGCCCGGCTTGTCCGTGGCCAATCATGCAATAGACAGCCACATGCAGGTGCATCAAAGAACCAAAATGATAACGCCCACAAGTATGGCATTTTTGAACTTGGTCCGAACGCTTTAATCGCCGTTGATTTTGCAGTGTGCGAATCTTACAGGAAGTTGCCGGCGTTTTCTGTGCCACGTTGGCGTAGTGCGTTGTGTGGGTGTTAGAGCGCTCGCCCGAACGGCCTCGTGCACGACCCGCAGCGCGTGGTTGCCAGCCTTGCCGTGTGGTGGAACTGCCCTCCGCCCGAACGCACGCACGATCGCCACCTCGCCTGTTTCATGGCACGTAGCCGTTTTTCTCTGCGCAGTCTCCTCCTCTTCTATTTCTCCTTCTCATTTCCCCCTTCTCATTCTGTCGAGACAATGCCGCGATGAGTGGCGGTTCCACGGCGACGCAGAGGCGATTCTGCGGCGAGACAGCGCCGAAAGTCTCGCGGTGGCCTGTTGCCATTGCCGGAGCTCACGCAGCCGCTCCATCGTCGCCGGAGAATGAACCGCGCCGAGGTACCGTCGTCGAAGCCCTGCATTCGTTCTCCCCTCTCTTATTTTGTGCCATGAATCCATGACGAATCCGAGGCGTAGTGGCGAGCGCTCTCGTTTCCCATCGGCGGGGAGTCGCCGGCGCGTAGTTAGGCCGGCTTGAGTACGCATTATAGCCGCGGGGATGGTTCTCGCGTTCCTCGCGATTCATGCTCTGTTTTCAGAGATGATTCAATTTTCAAATTCGGAGTGTAGTGGTTGCTCTTCGTTCATCCTTGTCGTTTTGTGCAATTCATGATGTGCAAGTAGCCATTGGCTCCCTGTTTGAGTGTTCTCTTTGTTGGAAATCAGAGGTTGAGAGCATGGAATGAACCCTACTTCTAACTTAGTCCCAATTTGCCGTACTGCTTACTTAGCAGATGGCAACTCCCTCTTGTCCCCAACCCATCATTTGCGATGCCTTTGCAGTGCTATAGGGCAACTGACTAATGTGCATCAGTTTGAAACCATTAGCAAACATGGCAACTATGCCCGTATAAGATCTTTTGCCATAATGCTTAGTTAGCAGATGGCAACTTGCTCTTTTTGTCCCCAAACACTGTTCATTGCCATACTTTTGCAGGGACACATGGCAACTGCCTCCTGCTTAATTTCCATGTTGTTTGTGGTGCAAACATGGCAACTATATCTGTGTAACAACTTACCAGTTTGCCATACTGCTTTAGTTAGCAGATGGCAACTTCCTATTTGCCTCCAACCCATTCTTTGCCATGCTTCTGCAGGGCCTCATGGAAACTGCCTCCTGTGCTATAGTATGAAACCAGTAGCAAACATGGTAACTTTTGTGTGAACCACAATGGTATCGTTTGCCATCAGGCATCGTACAATCATGGCAATTTTATTTTTATGTTCTCTCAGTAGCACACATATGTGTTTCCAACTAAACACCATGTCTTGTTATTGTGTTTTTGTTGTAATTCAGTGATCACTCACATTTTTTTCATACTAAGATGGCAACTCCATATGAATGAGAATCTTAACATGTTGCTATTCTGCTTTGTTAGTATATGGCAACTTGCACTTTTATCTTGCCATTCATTTGTTCTGCAACACGACAAACTAAGTTATGCTTGAATATGAAACACATGGAAATTTGCCGTCCATCTGACTAGCAACCATGGCAATTTTCCCTTGTCATAGACTTCATCAATTGCCATGCTACATTATGCATTCATGGCAATTTTCACTATGTTTCCCCTACACTCATGTGCACTTGTTCTTATTTACAGCATCATGGTTCGCAACCACCAGGAAGATGAGGACGACGACTTCATGAAGCCGCCGCCACGGAATGATGCGACTCGTGCCAAGAAAGACGGAGACGAGGTTCTTTCTTCTTTCTTTCATCGTGTTCATGAGAGTTCATTCAATTTATTATGGTATTTTTTATCAGTTTGAACACTGCAAGAATGACCATGTTTCTGTTTTGCAAAAGAAGAAATGCGCACGCAATAGGGCTTCGCAAGAATGGCTGACTGTATTGATCGAAGGATTTAGCGAAGAACAGAAGTTAGCTGCCGGGGAGATGGGGATGCAGGCATTGATGGATGTGCGATGCACAAATTTAATGAACCCCGTGTGCGATTGGCTTGGGGAGATCTATGACCCTGTGTCCAGGGAATTTGTCATTCCGGGACACAAAAGACTCCCTTTGGATGAGGAGTCCGTTTTCTGCACCTTGGGTGTCCCCCGTGGCGGAATCAAAGTTCCTTACGAGGTGAACAGCGAAATTGAGGAAGTTTTGTTCCCCTGTTTGTTCCCCGGCGAGGCATCCATGCCTAACAAGACCGTACATGCAACTTCGTTAGGTGCTATGAAAACCCATGGCGAGGTATTCAAGATGAAGCCGCTCATCTACTTAATCTCTTCCGTCTTTGCACCTACCACATCACTACACCCAAGCAACAGATGCTTTCCTATCCTGGTGAATGTTCTTCATTTTTTCTTTTTGGCCATCTTCTCTTTTGTTGTCATGTACTAGCATGTTTTCCCACTTGAAGTTTTTTAACTATGTATGTGTGTCCATTTTTTAAAATTTTGCAGGCGAAGCTGAAAGACGTAAAAAACATGAATTGGTGCAAGTTCATTGCTGAGTTCCTGCATGATGCCTTTGCAAAGAACATGTACCAGAAGGGCTGCCGCCTACACCTAATGGTAAATGTTTCTTCGCAAATGCTTTATCATGGTACATTCGTTCCTTTTTTAACAATTTAGAAAACCCAACACGGTTAGTCTAGGGCATTCAAGACGGCAAACGTAGGTCATCAAAATGCTTTTAAGGAGTAAATAAGTGGCAACTGCATTTGATCAGAGATGGCAACTATAGTTGTTCACATATGGCAACTCTAGTTGTTCACACATGGCAACTCTAGTTGACGCTACATGGCAACTACATAGACATGCATACTACAGTTCACAGGCACATGCCAAATACTGTACATCACACATGGCATATATATTTTTCCCAAACTCCACCTGGTTGTTATAGCACTGCCCAACTGGGTTTGCACTGTGCTGCTCATGGCAGTTACTATTCTACATATATGGCAAATGTTAGCAGGTTAGGCATGGCAAGTGCAATACTTACTACATGGCAAACATATCACCATGAACAGGGCAAATCTTTTTAAGTGTCCACATGCAAAAATGCATCACCAACCACATGGCAAACAAACTCTTTTTTCCCTTTCCGTAAAGTTTGCGTTATACAAGAGTTACTTTGTTGCCGTTTTGTTCGCATCGCGTACCTATTGAAATCTGACCTATTTTTCCTCACTTTTCACATTTTTTTTGATTTCCAGCTCGTGTATGTCGACAGTCTTGATATCTCTACTGTCAACTTTGCTGAGTTAGGAGGTCCGCCTCCTCCACATAAGTTTGTCATCTCTGCTTGGACTTACGACGCTGTCAAGGCTGTGCTTGCCGCAGACAGGATATCTAACACAAAGTACGGCAAACTATAGGCTAGTTTTCTTTTCCTTTTTGTATGGCAATTTGATGTTAAATGCATTTTTTTCCAAACTTTTTGGTCTGTTGGGCATGGCAAGTTTGTGTATTCCTCTCACCAAACAGAATTTTTTTATAGTATTTTCAAAGGGGGAGATATAGTGTAACCCTCATGGCAAATATGGTTGTTTTCCACTTGGCATATGTAGTACATTTCACATGGCAAACATAGTTCATTCTGCATGGCAACTATCTTTTGCATTCCACATGGCAACTGCAGTGCATTCAAGATGGCAATCAAATTGTAACTCACATGGCAAATATGTTTGTTTCCACATGGCAATTGTAGTTCATTTTTGGCATGCAAACATACATTCTGAAAAGTGCATATGGCAAATGCACCTTGTACACGCTTCACATGGCAACTCTTCGAGTATCACACACGAAATATTGTGCTCTTCATATGGCATACCATTTCCCTGTAGGAGATATGCCCTAGAGGCAATAATAAATGTTATTATTTATCTCCGTGTTCATAATTAGGTTTATGTTCCATGCTATAATTGCTATGGTTCTCGAGTCTGCAAATAAAACGAGGCTCAGAGGAAGACTCATATGCATGTGTGGAATAATAAACGGTAAAATGTATTCCTAGTCTAGCCTCTAAGACTAGCTCAAGTGTTGCATGATGGTTCTGTTTTCCTGATCATGGGCATGTCTATGCCAGCAACTTTGAGGGCACAATGTTAGCAGAACATTTGTGTTGAATCGACCCGAATTGATGTTATGCTATGAGATACATTCGTCACAAGTTTATGGTTAATAACACAGAGATGGTTAATGTTTGCATGATTCCTCAGACCATGAGAGTATCGAGTTTCTTCATGCTTGATTCATGAACTTTGGGGTTTGTTAAACGTCATCCGTAACTGGATGGCTATTACGGCGGCTTACGGGTTCATGGGAAAGTATGTCAAGTAACTTGATAGCTCAAGATTGGGATTTGCTCCTCCGACGATGGAGAGATATCTCTGGGCCCTCCCGGTGTTATGGTATCCATCATCGTCTGGCCAGACACTTTGTGATTTGATCACGGGGATGCCGGAACACGGTAACGAGAAAAGAGAACAATACCGGTAACGAGGTAACTAGCATAGTGGACAAGTTGTTGATCCACGGGAATGCCAACATGTCTCACCTCGGGTATTTGTAACATATCGCGAAGCAACAGGAATAGCACACGGCAACTGGAGGTTCACTCGAATATTCATTCGTGTGGGTATAGGGGTCAATATGGGTGTCCACGGCTCCGATGTTGATCATTGATCGGAAGGGGTTCCAGGTCATGTCTATACTTCACCGAACCTATAGGGTCACACGCTTAAGGGTCATCTATCTGCTGAATACTAGACAGGGAGTCTGAGAGAAAATCACCGAAAAAGTTTCGGACACCGAAAAGTTTCGGACAGCGGAAAAGTTCCGCAGAGAGAGGTCACCGGATGAGTTCCGGTGAAACTGAAAAGTTGTTTCAGAGGATACCATTAAGTCAAAATGGTTTCGGCACATGCCTGATAATTCTTGGAGGGTGCCAGAATCATTCTGAAAACTTCTGGGAATTTTCTGGAAGAAAAACCGGAAATGTTTCGGAGCTGCCGGAACCGCTTCAGATGCTTTTCGCAGATGAAAATCACTAATCTGGAATTGTTCCAGAACGCGTTGAAAATTATTTTAGTGGGTACTAGAATTGTTCTAAGCCCACATAAATATTTTCAGTTCGAACGGACGCTGAAAAATGTCGTCATGAATAGTGAAAGTGCTTTTTGGGAATTTTTATGGAAAGCACCTTTTTGGAAATTCCAAAAGGGCCTTCTAGAAGGGGAAGGAGGGCATGGCACCTCATGGGGGGGTCCCCCCCCCAAGGGTGGCCGGCCAAGGAGGTGGAGCACCATGGTGCTCCACATGGCACTCCCATATGGCATATTCCCTTTTGGAAAGGGATATTCCAAGGGCACTTTGGGGTTTTTGTGTGACAATTTTACCCCTTGGCTTGCCTATATATAGGAGTGATCTTGGCAGCCATTTGCTCATCCCTTGATCTCATACACATGCCAAGATGTTATCTGGCTTCTCTCTCCCTCCCACGAAAAGAGTTTCGTAGAGCCGAAAGGCTGTCTGGGTTCCGGCAGGAACTAGTTCTGGACGGCGAAGCCCTGCTGGATAGCTGACACCGTATGTGTGCAACTCTGTAGAGAGGTCGTAGTTTCGATCTTAGTGCCCGAGGGGCTGTTCGAGAGTGCCTCCCGAAGGGCTGTCCAAGTGACGGTCCGAGTTCTGTGAGTCCTCCCGAAGGGCTGTCCGAGTGACCGTTCGAGTTTCGAAGGTCCTCCCGAAGGGCTGTCCGCGACATCGTCTGGGGGACTGTTCGACCGCCTCCCGGAGGGCTGTCCGAAGGGAAGACGAGGGTATACATCCTCGCGGTTGGGAGGTTGTAAATCCTAGCTGCGGGGATCAGCACCGCCGATCGTCATCGACTTTACTTCCGCTGCGCTACGAGTCGGTAACGAAAATGATCAAACCTTGTATGCAGTCTCCATAGTGGTCCTGGGCTGGTGCGTAGGTCGGAAAATTTTCGTTTTCTGCTGCGTTACCCTACAGTGGCATCATGAGCCGTGCTATGCGTAGATGCAGGTTGCGATCTAGAATACATAGAGATGTTTGGGTGTTGCACAATATAATTAGGTAGTAGATGAGTTCTATTACTGAAAATTATTTGTGCGGGTAGCAGATGAAATCTGTTACCTGATGTTCTTGTTGCTTCCCTGGAATTTGCATATTTCTGATCTTGATAACAGTATGGTGGAGTTTCAAGGTTCTGGCAATCCGCGATCCTGATTGATCAACGAAGTGCTAACAGTTCATTGAATTCCACCGTAGTTAAAAAGAAAGATGAAATTTCGCAAACGAAAGGGCATGGCAGATATGATCTGCACGGGGGTCATGCGTATGACGAAGTTTAGTATGGGGCTCGAGATTTTATTATCTCGGTTTTCATACACCCTGGAAAGTTAATCTAGCGACTTGGATTATCATACTTGATGATGGACGTTGGTAGCTTCGGTTTGTTTCGAAACCTTAGAAGCCACGTAAAACAAGTTTTTGCATGAACCAATTAGAGGCGTCTAACTTGGTTTTGCAGGAGGGTTTGCATGTGCATGTGATGTGGTATAGCAGTGCTCATAATAATTTGATTATGTATGAGATGACTATATGATGTAAATTGATTAACATGACCTGCGTGTCATGATTCGGCATGATGGCTGGAGCCATATGATTGCACTTTAAATGACCTGTGTGTCAACCTTGTGTAATGCATTATTTTATTAGCTATAGAGATAGCAATATTATCTGCTGCATCGACAAGGTGGTGGCAATCTTCGTGAAGGTGAACACCGACGCGAATGCCGGGGACGAAGAAATACAAGACTTCTCCGTCAGAAAGGGCTATACCATATCATGCTAATTATGAATTGCCTGAGATGTTTATCCCTTATGATGCACCCTTCTTGATTGCGCGGTAGTCGCTTTTATTAGGGTGATCTCTCACAAAATATCAAGTAGTTAGTGTTCTCCCAAGTGTAGCACCGTCTACAACACGTATCTTTTCGGGGTGCGCCATGTACACATGAGCACGAACGATTAGAGAGGTGTAAGGCGGGTGAAGGTCAGACCTCACTGCGTGATCACTTGGTTGTCTTGACGTTCAGGCAGGACAGTCCTGAGCTCGGAACACATGCATCGAAAGATGGACAAGAGTCACATAGAGATGTGATTGGCAAGTTGGCCTACCGATTGAAATTCACGTCATCAGTGATGAACCCGTCAATGGCGTTGAATTGAAATGCGGATCTTGAATCACTCACAATCAATTATGAGAGATATTGATTTGAGTGGGAGAGCACTGTTGAATTAACTTGTTCAATTCTCAGTGCAATTAAATATGAACACTGTCTAAGTGTGGTTTGCATAATAGTTGTAGAATAAATGGCTCGCATTTCCACCTTCCCTGTTTAAATTGAATAGCTATTAAATATCTGGTTAAAACTTTACGGTTGGTAACGTAATGTGAGGATTGTCCTCAAGAGTGCCGAGAAGGACTTTGTCCTATCGCATACTTTCGGTATTCTTTCGCTTATGCTATGGATCATGTGACTCTCGTCCTTCGATCCAAAAGCTAGAATTCCATTTCAGTCAAGTGCAATACATTTGCTTCCATGAGACCCGAACTTCGAAAGTTTGGATAGTTATGTGATATTCATGGAAATCTGAAAATCATTTTCAGAGACAGACAAAGGCTAAAAGATATGAGATATCCAAAGCAATGTTTGTTTGCAAACTATTAGTAAAAGAGTTTACTATGCATTAGACTGATAAGAGAGGGATCCAGTAGAACGCCTGTCATATGATGAAAGGTGAATAAAACAACAACTTAAAGAGAAAGGAAGTGTCCGAAGGGTGTTAGTGTGACTTACACACCTAGGAAGTCCGGGGCTAACGCCACTATTAAGTTGAGTGCTTCTTCTGAGAGTAGGAGAAATACTGAAAGTTAAACTGTTAGAAGTATAAAGGCAAAAAGAAAGAAGACTGGAATATCCAGCTCATGTATGAATGTCATACAAGTTTTTGATGTATAGAAGGCTGGTAAAAGATATAGTTCTTGGGAATTATGGTTAAAGCATGTTAATCACTAATTCTTGGGTATTGTGAGACAATCACAAAGATACCCGCTCGATTGCATTCTGTTGCAATTCGATGTAAGAACTACTATGGCCTAAAAGACTAGCCAGAAATGAGGTTTAGGTATACACAGGGAACATAGTAAATGTTACTATACCTTCCATCGGTGTATTACCGTCTGTATTCATTTTCATAATTCATTCAAAGTTTCACAAACTCTAGCCCATTGCATAAGGTATCTTGCAAGAAGGTTGTTCATAAGAGAACTTTTGATGTTCGATGTTATGAATAACATAAGGGCCATACTTTCATTATGAATGAGATGTATGTTATGAATATTAATAATAATACATTACCTCTGGGTTTAGTTTCATAATTCATTTTAGAGTTTCATACACTCTAGCCCTTTGCACAATGTTTGTTGCAAAATAATTGTTCATAGAAGAACAATTGTTGTTCAGTATTATGAATAACATGAGGGCCATACTTCCATCCTCGATGGGACGTATGTTATGAATATTGATGGTAATATGATACATCCATAACACTGACGCTAAATGTCACAAGACTAAAAGAATACCACACAAGTGTGGCGCTACATTTGGTCACATTGGAGAAACCCACATGGAAAATTCCATTATGATGGATTTTGAAGTCGTTTGATTTTGAATCATCTGACACTTGCAACTTTCCTCCGAAAAGTGAAGTGACTGAAATACCGTTCACAGGCCATAAGGAACGAGCAAAGAACTTATTGGTGATCATACATTTTGATGTATGTAGTCCAATCAATGTTGTTGCAAGTAGTGGATTTATCTATCTTCAGAAATGACTCAAGTAGATATATGGATATTTACTTGATGAGACGTAAGTCTGGATCTTTTGAAATCATTTGAAAGGTTTTCAAAATGAAGTAGAAGTTATTGTAACAAGAAAATTATGTTTCTACAATTCGATTGCAGAAAGAAATATTTGAGTTACAAGTTTAGCGAATGTCTGATGAGTTGTGAAAAGAGTTTCATAACTTACACATCCCGGAACACCACTGTGAGTGGAAAGTCCGTGAAGATGTAATCGAACCATTTATGACATGGTAAGATCAAAGATGACATAAATAAATTTGCCATTATCCCTTTTAAAAGGTGATGCTTTAGAGACTACGGCTTTTACACTGAAAAGAGCTCCATCAGGTCTGTTGAAATGACACCATGGTATGGTACGCCCAACCATGTTATATCTTTTCTTAACATTTGGAATATGGGGCTTGTGTAAAAGGTTATAAACCTATTCCAAATCAGACAAGTGCTACTTTGTAGGTTATCCCAAGTCATTGGGTATTCCTCCCTCACTATACCGAGGCAAATAGGTTTGCCACAAAGAACGGTATGCTTTTTGAAGAAAATGGTTCTTTCAAAAAGGTGAGTGGGAGAATAGTGCAACTCGACGAGATAAACAGTATCTTCGTCATCAGGTCAAAGGAAAGAGACCTTGGAAGTAATTCCGGAGTTTCCTACTGCGACTGATACGGAAGTCTCTACAATAAAATGTATGGAATTCGGTCGAACTTGCAGCTGAACCACGTAGGCAAAGGCTCATGCAAACCTCTCAGGTGCGCAAACGAGATATTGTTGTTAGACAACAGTATACCTACGATACACAAGGAAGCATTGGTGGGCCCTGATCTTGATAACAGTATGGTGGAGTTTCAAGGTTCTGGCAATCCGCGATCCTGATTGATCAACGAAGTGCTAACAGTTCATTGAATTCCACCGTAGTTAAAAAGAAAGATGAAATTTCGCAAACGAAAGGGCAATGCAGATATGATCTGCACGGGGGTCATGCGTATGACGAAGTTTAGTATGGGGCTCGAGATTTTATTATCTCGGTTTTCATACACCCTGGAAAGTTAATCTAGCGACTTGGATTATCATACTTGATGATGGACGTTGGTAGCTTCGGTTTGTTTCGAAACCTTAGAAGCCACGTAAAACAAGTTTTTGCATGAACCAATTAGAGGCGTCTAACTTGGTTTTGCAGGAGGGTTTGCATGTGCATGTGATGTGGTATAGCAGTGCTCATAATAATTTGATTATGTATGAGATGACTATATGATGTAAATTGATTAACATGACCTGCGTGTCATGATTCGGCATGATGGCTGGAGCCATATGATTACACTTTAAATGACCTGTGTGTCAACCTTGTGTAATGCATTATTTTATTAGCTATAGAGATAGCAATATTATCTGCTGCATCGACAAGGTGGTGGCAATCTTCGTGAAGGTGAACACCGACGCGAATGCCGGAGACGAAGAAATACAAGACTTCTCCGTCAGAAAGGGCTATACCATATCATGCTAATTATGAATTGCCTGAGATGTTTATCCCTTATGATGCACCCTTCTTGATTGCGCGGTAGTCGCTTTTATTAGGGTGATCTCTCACAAAATATCAAGTAGTTAGTGTTCTCCCAAGTGTAGCACCGTCTACAACACATATCTTTTCGGGGTGCGCCATGTACACATGAGCACGAACGATTAGAGAGGTGTAAGGCGGGTGAAGGTCAGACCTCACTGCGTGATCACTTGGTTGTCTTGACGTTCAGGCAGGACAGTCCTGAGCTCGGAACACATGCATCGAAAGATGGACAAGAGTCACATAGAGATGTGATTGGCAAGTTGGCCTACCGATTGAAATTCACGTCATCAGTGATGAACCCATCAATGGCGTTGAATTGAAATGCGGATCTTGAATCACTCACAATCAATTATGAGAGATATTGATTTGAGTGGGAGAGCACTGTTGAATTAACTTGTTCAATTCTCAGTGCAATTAAATATGAACACTGTCTAAGTGTGGTTTGCATAATAGTTGTAGAATAAATGGCTCGCATTTCCACCTTCCCTGTTTAAATTGAATAGCTATTAAATATCTGGTTAAAACTTTACGGTTGGTAACGTAATGTGAGGATTGTCCTCAAGAGTGCCGAGAAGGACTTTGTCCTTTCGCATACTTTCGGTATTCTTTCGCTTATGCTATGGATCATGTGACTCTCGTCCTTCGATCCAAAAGCTAGAATTCCGTTTCAGTCAAGTGCAATACATTTGCTTCCATGAGACCCGAACTTCGAAAGTTTGGATAGTTATGTGATATTCATGGAAATCTGAAAATCATTTTCAGAGACAGACAAAGGCTAAAAGATATGAGATATCCAAAGCAATGTTTGTTTGCAAACTATTAGTAAAAGAGTTTACTATGCATTAGACTGATAAGAGAGGGATCAAGTAGAACGCCTGTCATATGATGAAAGGTGAATAAAACAACAACTTAAAGAGAAAGGAAGTGTCCGAAGGGTGTTAGTGTGACTTACACACCTAGGAAGTCCGGGGCTAACGCCACTATTAAGTTGAGTGCTTCTTCTGAGAGTAGGAGAAATATTGAAAGTTAAACTGTTAGAAGTATAAAGGCAAAAAGAAAGAAGACTGGAATATCCAGCTCATGTATGAATGTCATACAAGTTTTTGATGTATAGAAGGCTGGTAAAAGATATAGTTCTTGGGAATTATGGTTAAAGCATGTTAATCACTAATTCTTGGGTATTGTGAGACAATCACAAAGATACCCGCTCGATTGCATTCTGTTGCAATTCGATGTAAGAACTACTATGGCCTAAAAGACTAGCCAGAAATGAGGTTTAGGTATACACAGGGAACATAGTAAATGTTACTATACCTTCCATCGGTGTATTACCGTCTGTATTCATTTTCATAATTCATTCAAAGTTTCACAAACTCTAGCCCATTGCATAAGGTATCTTGCAAGAAGGTTGTTCATAAGAGAACTTTTGATGTTCGATGTTATGAATAACATAAGGGCCATACTTTCATTATGAATGAGATGTATGTTATGAATATTAATAATAATACATTACCTCTGGGTTTAGTTTCATAATTCATTTTAGAGTTTCATACACTCTAGCCCTTTGCACAATGTTTGTTGCAAAATAATTGTTCATAGAAGAACAATTGTTGTTCAGTATTATGAATAACATGAGGGCCATACTTCCATCCTCGATGGGACGTATGTTATGAATATTGATGGTAATATGATACATCCATAACACTGACGCTAAATGTCACAAGACTAAAAGAATACCACACAAGTGTGGCGCTACATTTGGTCACATTGGAGAAACCCGCATGGAAAATTCCATTATGATGGATTTTGAAGTCGTTTGATTTTGAATCATCTGACACTTGCAACTTTCCTCCGAAAAGTGAAGTGACTGAAATACCGTTCACAGGCCATAAGGAACGAGCAAAGAACTTATTGGTGATCATACATTTTGATGTATGTAGTCCAATCAATGTTGTTGCAAGTAGTGGATTTATCTATCTTCAGAAATGACACAAGTAGATATATGGATATTTACTTGATGAGACGTAAGTCTGGATCTTTTGAAATCATTTGAAAGGTTTTCAAAATGAAGTAGAATTTATTGTAACAAGAAAATTATGTTTCTACAATTCGATTGCAGAAAGAAATATTTGAGTTACAAGTTTAGCGAATGTCTGATGAGTTGTGAAAAGAGTTTCATAACTTACACCTCCCGGAACACCACTGTGAGTGGAAAGTCCGTGAAGATGTAATCGAACCATTTATGACATGGTAAGATCAAAGATGACATAAATAAATTTGCCATTATCCCTTTTAAAAGGTGATGCTTTAGAGACTACGGCTTTTACACTGAAAAGAGCTCCATCAGGTCTGTTGAAATGACACCATGGTATGGTACGCCCAACCATGTTATATCTTTTCTTAACATTTGGAATATGGGGCTTGTGTAAAAGGTTATAAACCTATTCCAAATCAGACAAGTGCTACTTTGTAGGTTATCCCAAGTCATTGGGTATTCCTCCCTCACTATACCGAGGCAAATAGGTTTGCCACAAAGGACGGTATGCTTTTTGAAGAAAATGGTTCTTTCAAAAAGGTGAGTGGGAGAATAGTGCAACTCGACGAGATAAACAGTATCTTCGTCATCAGGTCAAAGGAAAGAGACCTTGGAAGTAATTCCGGAGTTTCCTACTGCGACTGATACGGAAGTCTCTACAATAAAATGTATGGAATTCGGTCGAACTTGCAGCTGAACCACGTAGGCAAAGGCTCGTGCAAACCTCTCAGGTGCGCAAACGAGATATTGTTGTTAGACAACAGTATACCTACGATACACAAGGAAGCATTGGTGGGCCCTGACTCCGGAATTGGCTAAATGCCAATACAATCCGAGATAGTTTCCATATAAGTGATTCAAGATTAAAACCTTGATACACCTTTCGGAAGACTTAGAGTCTGACGAATATTTATGGAACTATAACTGATACGAATAAAAATGTTTTATCCATAAAGCTCGACTTGTTGCAATATACAAGTTCAAGGAGTTGACTACGATGAGGTTACTTCACCGTAGCGATGCTTAAAGTCGGTTCGGGTTGAACTAGCAATTAATACATATTTCAATCATGAGATATGAAACAAGGATGACGAAAGGATTTCCATCCGATGGAAATAAAACCAAGGACTTGCATGTGATACAATCCAAGGTATTTTGTCAGTCCAAAGGATGCTAGTAAGTATGCAAACTTCAGAGTTCCAGCGATGGATAGAAGAGGGCAAAATGGAGTTGGAATCTTCGTGTTTTGATGATATGGTTAAAAGGGTTTTGACTTCATCAATGGGTAACGAAGATGCTTGTGATTCAAGAAAGTAAGTGGGAACATAATAACATTTCTAAAAACCTTGTGTGCTTGACACATTGTTAATTGGAATTAATATTCTTGACACGAATTAGGACTTCATTTAAAAATAGTTTTTCAATGAAGTGCTTGGGCTAAATAGCCTTTATATTAGGCATGATGATCTATGGAGATAGATTTACCTAATAGGGCTGAGCAAAGATACATATTGACAAGATGCTAAAACCTTTTAGCATTAAAAACGTCAAGGAGTGATTCTTGCCGAAGTCACATGGAAAGAGTTTTTGCAAGACTCGGTGTCCCAAAACACTGATGAGCAAAATACATGATGGAGATTCCACACACTCTTGTGTTTGGATTAATCATGTATTCCATGGTATGTAAAAACAACCAGATATGTCCAATACTCCCAAAGTTGTTGCGAGTATAGATACCAAAGTGATCAAAAGTATTGATCAAGGGACAACAGTGAAAAAGGGTCATTGAGTACTATAGTAGCACTGATGACAAGTTTTCTCGCAAGCAGAGATCATGAAGAGTTCGTTGTAAAAGGTTACATCGATACAGTCTTCATCCATGCTCCAAGCGATTTTTGATTTAAGTTAAGGGTTTTGTGCAATACACAATATGGTGGCACGGTAGTTGGAAATTGTTCCAAACAAGTTACTGTGGCGAATTCTATAACAGGGGCGAAGTATGTTGCCGCTTTTAAAGCGACAAAGAAGATGTTGAATCATATAGTTCATTCATGAACTTAGTATGGTTCCAAGATGGCTTTTGTCAATGGGACACTACTGCAAGTAGTTGCTCCATAACTCAGTCTGAGGAATCCAGGTTCGACCTGTGATTCGCATACATACCAAGCCAAGTCCACACAAAATACGAATTTTGTGAAAGCGTGAAAACGTGAGGATATGCAAAGATACACACAGATCTGAAGTCGTCAGATTCGTTGGACATCAGGCTATACCACAAGCGAAGCATATTTACACCGGTGTGCCACAGGTGTAAAGTGCATTAGCATTAACTAGATTATTAACTCTAGTGCAAGTGGGAGTCTGTAGGAGATATGCCCTAGAGGAAATAATAAATGTTATTATTTATCTCCGTGTTCATAATTAGGTTTATGTTCCATGCTATAACTGCTATCGTTCTCGAGTCTGCAAATAAAACGAGGCTCAGAGGAAGACTCATATGCATGTGTGGAATAATAAACGGTAAAATGTATTCCTAGTCTAGCCTCTAAGACTAGCTCAAGTGTTGCATGATGGTTCTGTTTTCCTGATCATGGGCATGTCTATGCCAGCAACTTTGAGGGCACAATGTTAGCAGAACATTTGTGTTGAATCGACCCGAATTGATGTTATGCTATGAGATACATTCATCACAAGTTTATGGTTAATAACACAGAGATGGTTAATGTTTGCATGATTCCTCAGACCATGAGAGTATCGAGTTTCTTCATGCTTGATTCATGAACTTTGGGGTTTGTTAAACGTCATCCGTAACTGGATGGCTATTACGGCGGCTTACGGGTTCATGGGAAAGTATGTCAAGTAACTTGATAGCTCAAGATTGGGATTTGCTCCTCCGACGATGGAGAGATATCTCTGGGCCCTCTCGGTGTTACGGTATCCATCATCGTCTGGCCAGACACTTTGTGATTTGATCACGGGGATGCCGGAACACGGTAACGAGAAAAGAGAACAATACCGGTAATGAGGTAACTAGCATAGTGGACAAGTTGTTGATCCACGGGAATGCCAACATGTCTCACCTCGGGTATTTGTAACATATCGCGAAGCAACAGGAATAGCACACGGCAACTGGAGGTTCACTCGAATATTCATTCGTGTGGGTATTGGGGTCAATATGGGTGTCCACGGCTCCGATGTTGATCATTGATCGGAAGGGGTTCCAGGTCATGTCTATACTTCACCGAACCTATAGGGTCACACGCTTAAGGGTCATCGATCTGCTGAATACTAGACAGGGAGTCTGAGAGAAAATCACCGAAAAAGTTTCGGACACCGAAAAGTTTCGGACAGCGGAAAAGTTCCGCAGAGAGAGGTCACCGGATGAGTTCCGGTGAAACTGAAAAGTTGTTTCAGAGGATACCATTAAGTCAAAATGGTTTCGGCACATGCCTGATAATTCTTGGAGGGTGCCAGAATCTTTCTGGAAACTTCTGGGAATTTTCTGGAAGAAAAACCGGAAATGTTTCGGAGCTGCCGGAACCGCTTCAGATGCTTTTCGCAGATGAAAATCACTAATCTGGAATTGTTCCAGAACGCGTTGAAAATTATTTTAGTGGGTACTGGAATTGTTCTAAGCCCACATAAATATTTTCAGTTCGAACGGACGCTGAAAAATGTCGTCATGAATAGTGAAAGTGCTTTTTGGGAATTTTTATGGAAAGCACCTTTTTGGAAATTCCAAAAGGGCCTTCTAGAAGGGGAAGGAGGGCATGGCACCTCATGGGGGGGTCCCCCCCCCAAGGGTGGCCGGCCAAGGAGGTGGAGCACCATGGTGCTCCACATGGCACTCCCATATGGCATATTCCCTTTTGGAAAGGGATATTCCAAGGGCACTTTGGGGTTTTTGTGTGACAATTTTACCCCTTGGCTTGCCTATATATAGGAGTGATCTTGGCAGCCATTTGCTCATCCCTTGATCTCATACACATGCCAAGCTGTTATCTGGCTTCTCTCTCCCTCCCACGAAAAGAGTTTCGTAGAGCCGAAAGGCTGTCTGGGTTCCGGCAGGAACTAGTTCTGGACGGCGAAGCCCTGCCGGATAGCTGACACCGTATGTGTGCAACTCTGTAGAGAGGTCGTAGTTTCGATCTTAGTGCCCGAGGGGCTGTTCGAGAGTGCCTCCCGAAGGGCTGTCCAAGTGACGGTCCGAGTTCTGTGAGTCCTCCCGAAGGGCTGTCCGAGTGACCGTTCGAGTTTCGAAGGTCCTCCCGAAGGGCTGTCCGCGACATCGTCTGGGGGACTGTTCGACCGCCTCCCGGAGGGCTGTCCGAAGGGAAGACGAGGGTATACATCCTCGCGGTTGGGAGGTTGTAAATCCTAGCTGCGGGGATCAGCACCGCCGATCGTCATCGACTTTACTTCCGCTGCGCTACGAGTCGGTAACGAAAATGATCAAACCTTGTATGCAGTCTCCATAGTGGTCCTGGGCTGGTGCGTAGGTCGGAAAATTTTCGTTTTCTGCTGCGTTACCCTACATTCCCCACATATGTGCGATCCATGTTTGCTGTCAATGTTTTCTGACCTCTCTTTCGCTGTTTGCAACTGATGGCCAAGCATGCTATTGACTGCAGTATTTTTGGTGGGCCACAAAATTTTAGCAAATGGTTTTCATGACCCTTTTGCATTTGAGATTTTTGCGATTTTGCTTTTTTATCCTTCTATTCTTTGTGTGTGAATTTGTTTTTGTTTGTTCTAATCAGGCCAGGGCTCCTGTCGAGCATCTAGTTGGGCAGTTCGCGTCTGGCATGAGCAACATGGTTGGGAAGTTGGTTGAGGGTTGGACAACATTGGCGGGTTCTGATGGCGATGTAGTTGCCAGGCAGTTCACTTCTTTGGTTGGAGAACGTACACATCGTCCAACTGGTTGCCGTGGCCGGTACGACTACAACATTTCTCAGGAGCTCCCTAACACCCAAGAGGAGCTGTTCGGGGATGGTTTCAGTGGTGAGGCTGCTGGTCTTGACAAGGATCGAGATGATGATATGGAGAATGTGCAACATGACACTGATCATGATAAATCTCGAGAAGTTCAGGATGGAGATCCCACTGACAAGGCTCCACCGGTTGTACCAGCATCCGAGGGAGACAATGCCACCACCGTCGTAAGTGACGTCGGTGTTTCTGCTTCGAAGAGGGGTAGGGTGCCAGCGAATGCTACTCAAGCCCTTGCCGGCAAGAGGCTCAGGACGGATCCTGTTGCTACTGGGAGGAGGTTTGCTCTTTGTTCATTGTGTCATTTGTTTTCATCCTTCCATTACTTTTCATCAGCTATATGCCATGATTGCATTCTCTTACTCTCTTTTGCCTGTGTTTTCTGTCGGCAGCGAGGCGACAGCCGGTGGATGAGCAACTAAACAGAAATAAGTGGGCACGCCCTCTCTTGCTTCTACCTGGTTGAACAAGGCGGCACCCACTGTGGCTGGCATCACGTCCGCACGCTTGCCTCCTCGTATAGCGTCGTCCAACACTAGGGATCCTGTTGTGCTGGAAGACTTGAGGAAAACAACCAAGAGGTGTGTTCTTCTTTCCCTTCTATGGTGGCACCTAACTCAACGGTGGAGCAAGTGGCAATCCTTTTTCCAAAATTCACATGGCAGTTCTAGTATGTTGAACATGGCAATTGATACTTACTATCCACGGCAACATGTTCAATGCATTCCACAATCAGTGGCAACTTCATTGAATTCCAGATGGCAACTCTTGTTTGTCCCACATGGCAACTTCTGTCTGTCACACATGGTAACTCTTGCACACCACAGATGGAAATTTCTGTTTGTCACACATGGCAACTCTGGCATATCACACATGGCATTTTATGTTTGACTTGCATGGAAAACATTTGTTGTATACCACATTATCTTTATGTGCTTTTCATGATTGTCTTTTCGTTCCACATTTTTTAGGGTAAAGAAGACTGTTACACGTGCGGGCAAACCCAAGATGAAAGACCCACTAGAACTCATTCACTCCAAGCTGGCGACATCCAAAAATGCTGAGATTCATGAGCCACCAGTTGACAAATCTATAGCTGCCCCGCCCACTGTTACCGGCAGTTCCGATGCACGTAAGTCTCCATCTCCACCCACTGCAGACGTGCATACCACAACTGGAGGTAACAGTAGAGCGGGTAGCGACGAATCAATATCTGCCAGGACTGCTGAGGTCGTGCCTACCCTTCTGTCAATGAGGGATGCTGCTGACATCCCTTGTAGCCGTTCAGCAAGTATTGAAGTGGATGCTGCAGAGCTCAACATAAACAAGGAAGATTTTTGCTCATCCGCTACAAACTACACACATGCAACTGCAGGCACTGCTGCGCCCACAAATGAAGGGGTCGCTGTTGGAATTCCTGATCGGAAGACATTTACGGACGAATCTCGCCGCACGGTTGCTGCATTGGCTCCCAGTACGCAGGATGCTCCACCAATGGGTTTGCAAGCTGGCCTGCCACTTAGGCGTAACCCCTGCAAGAAAGCTGCACCATCATCTAGTGCAGCAGAGCTCGGTAAAAGTAGAGCTGACACAGGCTTTATGCCTGCTGCCACACTTTTCCCACCTTTTGCACAAAGCAAAGCAGCGAAGACCATGGAAGTTAAGGTTTCGGAAGATGCAGGTGATAAGCATCCTATTACTGCTGAAGATGCACATACACAGCAGCCGGCATTCTCTATGGCCGAGAAGACTCCCAGTTTAAATATGCATACTTCTGATGTCTACTACGCAACTTTATTCTTGTAGACTCGTGTTGGGCCTCCAAGCGCAGAGTTTTTTAGGACAGCGGCAATTTTCCCTCAAGTGGATGACCTAAGGTTTATCAATCCGTGGGAGGCGTAGGTTGAAGATGGTATCTCTCGAACAACCCTGCAACCAAATACAAGAAATGTTTTGTGTCTCCAACACACCCAATACAATGGTAAATTGTATAAGTGCACTATTTCGGCGAAGAGATGATGAAAAAAGTGTAGTATGGATAATAGATATAGGTTTTGGTAATCTAAAAATATAAAAATAGCAATGTGACAAGTAGTAAAACGGAGCACAAACGGTATTGCAATGCTTAGAAACAAGGCCTAGGGTTCATACTTTCACTAGTGCGATCTCCCAACATTGTTGACACAGTTGAATCATATGTAAATCCCTCACGTGCGACAAAGAGTTCACTCCAAAGTCACAAATAGCGGAGAACAAACGAAGAAATTGTTGTAGGGTACAAAACCACCTTAAAGTTATCCTTCCCGATCAATCTTATGAGCCATCCCATTAATTGTCACGAACAGCCCTAGCGTTCGTACTAGAATAACACCTTAAGATACACATCAACCAAAACCCTAATGTCACCTAGGCACTCCAATGTCACCACGAGTACCCACGGGTTTGATTATACGATATGCATCACACAATCTCAGATTCATCTATTCAAACCAGCTCAAAGAACTTCAAAGAGTGCCCCAAAGTTTCTACCAGAAAGTAAAGACGAAAACATGTGCCAACCCTTATGCATAAATCCCCAAGGTCACGGAACCCGCAAGTTGATCACCAAAACATACATCAAGTGACTCAAGTGAATATCCCAATGTCACCACAGATATCCATATGCAAGACATACAACAAGTGTTCTCAAATCCTTAAAGAGTCAAACCGATATGAAAACTTCAAAGGGAAAACTCAATTCATCTCCAGAAGATAGAGAGGGGAAAACTTCATATGATTCATCTATATCAACAAAGCTCGCGATACATCAAGATCGTGCCATCTCAAGAACACGAGAGAGAGAGATCAAACACATAGCTACTGGTACAAACCCTCAACCTCGAGGGTGAACTACTCCCTGCTCGTCATGGAGACCGCCGGGATGATGAAGATGGCCTCCGGTGATGCCTTCCCCCCTCCGGCATGGTGCCAGAAAAGGGCTGCAGATGAGATCGTGGAGGTACAGAGGCTTGCGGCGGCATAAAAACTCATCTAGGTCACAACACCATTGACGTGTCTTGGCAATAAGTTCACCTGTTGCAAGCACGTAGGTCAAATAATATTCATGTTGCTTTATGCTGAACAAGTCAACATGGTTCATTTGTCGAGGTTGGAATCCTCGGAGGGCAAGACCTAAACTCACCATACTGATGGCTTGCTTTATTTTATTTTTTGGAAAAAATTCTATGGATTATGCTTTTGGGTGTTCCGTCCTGTATGATGTTCACAAAAAGTTCTATGGAGTTTATTTTATTTTATTTGTCTATTCTAAAAAGGACAACGACAAGTATGATGACAACGTCAATCGATCCACAATGCGTGGTAGCACAGAAAGATACTAATGACGAGCAATTGTCTCCACCCATCCGCGGAAAATCTCACATGGTAAGTTGTATTTTAACAAGATGTTAACTAGATGACATGCACATATATCACACATTTTTTACATCTATTTTTATATAGTAAAAGGAAAATACGGATGAAAAATAGAGGAATCAGCTAGAAAATCCCACGTTAATCAGACACGTCTAGCCATTAATTGTCTATATCGTAAAATCTCCACCGTTAGATTAAATTTGAAGTTAAAGAAATTACCCACCAATGCCATCATGTAAAACATTATCCTCTAAGAATACATTGCTCTTTCCATCGCTACCTTTTCCCCGTAGCCCGTGCAGCTAATTGATGGCCGCCGTTGCTAGACCTCCTCGATGGGCAATACTACCAAGGGTGAACTCCTCCGCAAGCTAAAGTACCAACACAGATACAGCAGCTACCACGCAAGCCAGTGGCCTACTAGGTGGACAACGGATTCCTACTGCAGCGATCTCTCCGCCGAGGAGATGGAGTCTCTGTACATCAACTTCGATCGCCGGAGTTCCCGGGAAGACAAGTATAGCGATCCGGATGCTTCCATGGACGGCTCCTGCGGGTCCAGTGCCGTCATCTCGAATGGCTACGTCGACCTACCGGGGACAATTGACACACAAACACATCACGTGTACCCTCGAAGCCGGGGGTGATGCACCACAGCTCACGTCGAAGGAGACCTGACCGATAGCGCGATACGCAAGACAGTTGACGGTAGCTTTTGCAGACCCGAAACCCCACACGCCCAGGAGGGACCCCGTCAAGGAGTGCGGCGGCTATGGGCTGCCCTAGGTCGATGCGCTCGCCCCTAGAGCCTCGGGATTCGCAGCTCTCAAACTCGAGGAACAACGAAGAACGAGAGAGAAAAACGGTGGAGAGATAAAACATAGATGAAAAAGTATTATATTGATATGTCGATTGTGTGTTGTTCCATCGGCCGTCACCCCCAATATATATAATAGGCGGCTGGACTTTCCGTACAAGTAAAGTATTCATCTAGGCTTTCCTTACAAGAATATTACATCAATTCATGTCCTAAAAAGTCCTAGTTCTAGTCCAACTCGGATTTGGCTCGGATCTGTCCCATACTTCTATCCTGCTTTTGCGTGGTCTATAGAAATCAGATAACTTAGATGGAGTCGAATTCAACATCAAACTTGTTCGTCTTGGACGATCCACATAATAACACGCGTGCCACTTCTCCTTTTAAGGCCGTTTTTATGACTTTTAGGGCCCATCTCCAACTTCTGGTTGGATCTTCACTAAATCCGGCAAGCCTTCCAAATCAGCAAGCACTTAAGACCGACAGCAGAACCAGCAAGCACTCAAGACCAACGAGCATTCATAACCGGCAAGCCTTCTACCGGCAAGCCTCTCACCAGCAAACTCTTCTTTCAGACCCGACAAGCCTCTAGATTGGCAAGCATTCATAACCGGCAAACGTTTTACCCGGACCCGGCAAGCCTCTTGTCGGCAAGCTTCTTGCTGGCAAGTTCTTCTTTCAGATCCGGCAAGCCTCAAGACCGGCAAGCATTCAGAACCGGCAAGCCTTTTACTCGGACCCGGCAGGCCTCTTGCCTGCAAGCTTCTTGCCGGCAAGTTCATTCATAACCAGCAAGCACTTAGAACCGGCAAGCATTCAGAACCAGCAAGCCTTTTACTCGGACCCGGCAAGCCTCTCGCCGGCAAGCTTCTTGCTGGCAATAACCAGCAAGCACTTAAGACCGGCAAGCATTCAGAACTCGGACCCGACAAGCCTCTCGCCAGCAAGCTTCTCGCAGCTCATGTCGAAGGAGACCCGACCGACAGCGCGATAAGCAAGACAGTCGACGGGCGCTTTTGCAGACCCGAAACCCCACACGCCCGGGAGGGACCCCGTCAGGGAGTGCGGTGGTTATGGATTGCCCTAGGTCGATTCGCTCGCCCCTAGAGCCTCGGGATTCACATCTCTCAAACTCAAGGAACAGCGAAGAACGAGAGAGAAAAACGGTGGAGAGATAAAACGTAGATGAAAAAGTAGTATATGATATGTCGATTGTGTGTTGTTCAATTGGCCGTCACCCCCAACATATATAAGAGACGGCTAGACGAAGTAAAGTATTCATCTAGGCTTTCCTTACAAGAATATTACATCAATTCACGTCCTAAAATGTCCTAGTTCTAGTCCAACTCGGATTTGGCTCGAATCTGTCCCACACTTCTGTCCTGCTTTTGCGTGGTCTGTAGAAATCGCATAACACAGATGGAGTCAAATTCAACATCAAAGTTGTCCGTCTTTGACGATCTACATAATACCACGCGTGCCACTTCTCCTTTTAAGGCCGTTTTTATGAGTTTTACGGCCCATCTCCAACTTCTGGTTGGATCTTCACTAAATCCGGCAAGCCTTCCTAATCAGCAAGCACTTAAGACCGACAGCAGAACCGGCAAGCACTCAAGACCAGCGAGCATTCATAACCGGCAAGCCTCTCGCTGGGAAACTCTTCTTTCAGACCCGGCAAGCCTCAAGATCGGCAATCATTCATAACCGGCAAGCCTTTTACCTGACCTGGCAAGCCTCTCGTGGGCAAGCTTCTTGCTGGCAAGTTCTTCTTTCAGATCCGGCAAGCCTCAAGACCGGCAAGCATTCAGAACCGGCAAGCCTTTTACTTGGACCCGGCAGGCCTCTTTCCGGCAAGTTCATTCATAACCAGCAAGCACTTAGAACCGGCAAGCATTCAGAACCGGCAAGCCTTTTACTCGGATCCGGCAAGCCTCTCGCCGTCTTCTTATTGGCAATAACCAACAAGCACTTAAGACCGGCAAGCATTCAGAACTCAAACCCGACAAGCCTCTCTCGGGCAAGCTTCTTGCTCGCAAGTTCTTCTTTCAGATTTGGCAAGACTCCCGTGGCTGGCAAGCTTTATTCAGCCGGCAAAGGCGGAATAACTTACGCGACTCATCAGACACCATCCAGGTAAGTGTCTGGTCCCTCGCGTCATCTTTTTGTTCAGGACCAGTCCGCAAAGTGTTTGCCTTTGATTTTGCATACAAACTCGAAGGTCCTTTTCCATTTGAGGTCATCTTAATTAAGTTTTTGACCATGCCAAAATCCAGTTTCAACACATGCCCCCCTGTTTTTGGCAAAACTTGTATGCCGAAAAATAATTTGTACCTTGTTTGTTCTAAGGACGATGTCAACACTCCATCGGCCATTTATTTTTCTCAGGGTGATAATTATGTATCGGCCATGTTCGTGCTAAGGGAGATAATCGTATATTGGCCATTGCCTACTTAGGCTTCTTGCCGCACGCTCGGGTGGTATTTTTTCAAGTACTTACCATTGAGAGCTCGAGGTAACAATGCCCCTTGTATGTATTCCACCAATTTTGAGTTTCTGGGAACCACTCTTGCGATCCTAAAAGGACCTTCCCAACTTGGAGACCACTTCCCGAATTTTCTATCTCTTGAACCAATCGGTAGAATCACTTTCCAAACGAGATCACGAACTTAAAAATTCTTCAACTTGACTTTCTTATTGTAAGCTCTTGCCACCCTCAACTTGACTCTCTCTATGGCCTTCGAAGCCAAACGTTTATCGGCAAACTCCTCAATATTGTCCATCATCAAGTTATAAAAGTCTATTGCCGATAAATCATTTTGTTTGGCTATTCTTAAAGCATTCAAATTTATTTCCACCGGTAAAACAGCGTCCTAACCATATACTAGCTCATATGGAGTCACCTTCGTAGCACCATGCCTTAAGATCCTATGTGCCCACAAAGCTTCAGACAACAACTCATGCCATCTCCTCGGATTATCCTCAATCTTCTTCTTTGTAACACCCCCAGTGGTTAACTACAGTAATCACCCTTTTGATTATGCCATGTCATCATGTTTAACAGTGCATGATCATCGTTAGCATCATATTGCATTTCAACTCCTAAGTCAAAATCCAAATTTAAATGAAAGTGGAAAATAAAAGTTGCTCAAATCAGAAACTAAAGTGTTCAATAAATAGCAATTATTGCAGAGACCATTCTAAAATTGAAACCAACAATTAAAAAATTAATTAGGTGGCACTAACATTACCAAAACAGCTAGGATTAATGCATTTTAATTATTATAAAAATTGTGTGAGTTCCAATTGACTCCAAACCAATTTTTGGTAGTAGTAGGGGATGCCTAGTAATTATTGGAACAATTGCTATGTTTTACAAAAACCATTTTCAGGCCTAACTATTTACTAAACAGAGACGTATGAATAAATAAAAAGAAAAGACAAAAGAAAACAGAACAGAGAAATAAAAAAAGAAAGCCCCGGCCTAACTGGGCCTCGACCCAGCAGGCCAAGCGGCCCACCAGGCCGGCCCAGCCGGCCACCCCCAGCTATATCCCCAATCCCCCCCCCCTCTCTGGAACCCTAGAGCCCACCACCCACTCCCCTCGATCCCACGCCCCTCTCTCCCTCTCGCTCCTTCCTCCCCTGACCTGGACGCGCCGCCCGACCCCGACCCCCCAGTGCACCCGTCGCCGGCGCCGGCCTGGTCCCCGTCGGCGCCGCCCCGCCTCCTCACCGCCTCACCGACCACCTCGCCTCCTCCTCGACGCCCCCGCGCCCGCCGCTGCCTGGAACTCGGCGCCCCGGCCGATGCCGCCCGGAGCGCCTCCCCGCGCCGGACTGCCCCGCCTCGCCGCCTCCTCGTCCAACCTCCTCCGTGAGCTTCCCCTCCTCCCTCCCGCCGCTCCCCCCTGAGCACGGTCGCCGCCACCCCCCCCGCTCACCGCCTACGACCGCCCACCCGCCAGCCCTCCCGGTCACACCCGCCCCCCCTCCCGGCCCCTCCCCCCGGTGGCGCCTGGGCCGCGCCCTTGCCTGCGTGCTCGGCGCTCGCCGCTGCCCTGCCCCGGTCCCCCCTTGCCGCTGCTTGCGCGCCCCCGTCCACCACCGCCCCCCCCCCCCCCGACCCCGCCACGCCACCCCAAAGGGTCGTCTTGCCCGGACGGCCCTCATCCGGCCCTCTCTCCTCTCTCAGGCTCCCTCCTTCCTCTCTTTTTTTTGGTTGGTTTGTGTTTTTTTTTTTTTTTCTGCGTTGAGTTTTAAGGCATGATGATCTGCTTTATCTACTGATATTTGGGGGTGGGGGGGAGGGGCCTAAGGCCGTGGCCGTGCCTGGGTCTGCCCCGCTCCTGCGCCCGCCCCGCTATGGCCCCTGTGTCTATCACACGTGGGGCCCAGCCAATAAAAAATTAATAATAATAAAAAAATTAATTTAATTAATTAATTAATTATTTAAGTTAATTAATCCTGCTTAATTAGTCTAATTAACTAGTTAGTTTAATTAAATAGTAATTAGTTAGCTAATCGCTAATTAACCTAACCAGTCTATGACATGTGGGACCCACGTGTCAGGACGCCTGATGATGTCATGCTGATGTCATCAACACTGTTTCGGATAATGTTTATTTTATATAATTAAATAAATTCAAAAAATCAATAAAAACTTTAGAAAATCATATTAAATAAACCCTAACTCCGATGAAAAACTTTGTACATGAAAGTTGCTCAGATTTTCGAGACGAACCCGAATACGCTGTCCGTTCGTCCGCCGCATGTCTCTAACTATCCGGACATGGAACCGTTCCCCTCCGGTCATCTGTCTGACAAATGTCCGGAACCGAGAAAACATTCCCGAATGAATCCCACCTTCGCCAGTATCACCCGACACTGCGTTAGATCACCTCCATCACCGTGTATTGCCATGTTATGCTTTGTGCTGCTCTTGTTTGCTGTGTATTTATACTGTTTCCTCCCCCTCTTCTCTCTCGTTAGACCCCGACACCGTCGTCGTCCCCGAGACCGACGCAGCTCCGGATCCCGAAGACACCATTGACAACCTTGCCCTTGCTGCCGAGCAACCAGGCAAGCCCCCGCCCCCTCCTTGAGCATACCGATATCGCCCATTCTATTTCTCATGCTTGCATTAGAATTGCTGCTGTTGCTGCTTTACCTATTCTGATGCATAGCCTGCTTATTGTAACCTGCTGTTGATAATTACCTGCATATCATAAACTGCTTAGTTTAGGCTGGGTAGAGACCTATCAGTGACCCCACTAGTCCTGACTGCCCCGCTGGATTATCCGAAGACCCGATCAACGGGATTGAAGACCAGGCCCCGACACCGCACATCACCCCCCCCCCCTTAGTTGTAACGACACTGCAGCGTTACTATCGAGTGCCGAGGGTGAAACCTCTTGTAGCACTTCTGATGTTAACTCTGTAGAGTAGCTATTCGGTCGTGGTCATCGAGGGTGATTCCTCCTTCACTGCTTCCGATAACGATGCCGTCGTACAACACCTCAAGTGTGAACCCAGTGAGGGTGATTCCTCCGAGTTCACCTTGACGGATACATCGAGTAGGAATCCAACGAGGGTGATACCTCGGATTCCCCTGATGTTATGGACACACAGATACTTGGACTTACACTGTTACTTGGATAGGCGGGTCGACCCTGAGGGGTACCCGTGTGCGCCTGAGAGGCGAGTGTTGTGAAGACGGGTGCCAGTGTGGTGCCCGAGTGATGAATACGAGGTGCGGCCGGGCATTCTTAAGCCTTGCAGCAAGTCCTCGAGACGGGGCGACGGGGTCACATCTTTCGTGAGTCTCTGCTCGTTACCGCAAGCCCAAGGTACTAGCGATTTGGATATTTGATCCGAGTAGGCCTCTGGTCTGATAGCACTAACCATCACGTGGGCATAGTATGGGCGTTCTGCATCGTAGCATCAGCCGAAAGCTTTGTCAGACGTCCAGTTTAGCATTGTGGCCGGGTCGGATCGTGCTGTTGGCGCTGGTATCCACCCTGCTCACAACGACCCGGAGTGCACAGGGCGACGGCCCAAGACCCCTGAGCGCTTACGATGTAGACCGGCGGGGACCTCTCTGCTGAGCTCTAGGTAGGGCTGCGGTGTGTCGTTTGGCCGAGGCCGGGCATGACCCAGGAAAGTGTGTCCGGCCGGAGTTAATCGAGCGTGTTGGGTAAGTTGGTGCACCCCTGCAGGGAAGAAAACTTCTATCGATAGCCTGTCCTACGGTAACGGACAATCGGAGTTGTATCCCGATCGATACAGCTAGAACTTGACATGAGACCTGGTTATGAGGCTCTGGGATTGCTTCTCGCAGGGAGTCATGAAGGGATGTCAGGACGAGGTTGATGACTGTATGGCTCTGGGATTGCTTTCTCGCAGGGAGTCAAGAAAGGATCTCTGGGTGAGGATGAGACTTAATGATACTACTACTTTATATTGATCTGTTATGCTCTCTTCTATTGCTGCAAGACCGATGAAGATGCTAGTCTTCGATAGGACTAGGCCTTCTCTCCATTCTAGCATTTCTGCAGCCCAGTCCACATATACAGCCTCCCCATGATAATGTTGCATATGTAGTGTAGATCCTTGCTTGCTGAGTACTTCGGATGAGTACTCACGGTTGCTTTGCTTTCTTTTTCCCCCATATCCCTTTTGATGCAACCAGTTGACGGAGCCCCTGAGATAGCTGCTCCAGCCGACGATCGCTACTACTACCCCGAGGGTGGATACTACTACGAGTTGGCTGACGACCAGGAGTAGGATCGGAGGGTCCCAGGCAGGAGGCCTACGCCTTTCGATCGTAGTGTTTTCTTTTGCCCCGCCTTCCAAGGGCTTTTCTGCGTTTTCTTTTATATCTGTACTCAGATATCTGACGCTTCCGCTGACGCTTGTACGCAAGCTTATGTATTCGAGCCCTCGAGGCCCCTAGCTTGTAATATAAAGCTTGTATGACTTTAATTATGTTTTAGAGTTGTGTTGTGATATTTTCCCGTGAGTCCTTAGGCTTGATCGTGTGCATTTGCGTGTATGATTAGTGCATGATTAGGACGGGGGCGTCACATTCTTGATAAGCTTGATTAAAATTTTATTGCTGGACACAGCTTGACCATTAGCTTGGGCATAATACGGAGAGGAATTGAGCAACTTTATGTTATAAGATTCGGCAAATTATCTGACTTGATGTGACTTGAAAGATGAACCTTGATCTGTAGTTAACGTTTGAGGAATGCCGAATCTATTAATAATGTGCTCAGTTATGAACTGAATTACCTCTGTATGCGTCATATTCTTGAGAGGTACTGCTTCAGACCATTTAGTGAAATAATAGGTTGCCACTAATACGAACAGATGCCCCTTTAAAGAAGATGGATGAATTTCTCCAATAAAGTCTAAACCCCATCCTCTGAAAGGCCACGGCTTGATAATAGGATGTAACATAGCAGCAGGAGCCAACTGAATATCACCAACATTTTGACAAGGTTCACACCCTTTGTAATATCTAAAGCAATCATTAATCATAGTCGGCCAATAAAACCCAGCACGTCGTAATAACCATTTCAACTTGGGAGCCGACTGGTGAGTGCCACAGATGCCTTCTTGTACCTCTCCCATAGCAACTCTTACTTGGTCCTCATCCAAGCACTTTAAAAGAACATCATCAATTGTTCGGCGATAAAGTTCATCATCCCTCGTCGTGTATTTAAAAGCCATACGCCGAACAGCCCTGTCCACCCTTTCACTCGGATTGCGCAAGTAATCAACAATGGGCTTTCTCCAGTCGGGATTTCCACCTGCACTAGATTGCTCATTAGTGGCCGAAGCAGTGAACCCTGGTCCGGCCTCTCCTACATTGGCAAGACAAGACATCGGCTTTTGAGAAATATGAAACATACCATGATCAACATGATAGCCGGATGCTTGTTGTGCCAACTCATTTGCTCTCCAATTGTCATGCCTAGCTATATGAGCAATGCTAAAACAATCCAATGTAGAAATTATATCTAGACATTTATCAAGATAAACATTAAGTGATTCGTCCAAACACTGAAAGACCTTGGATAATTGTTGCACCATTAGTAACGAATCACCATATGCCTCAATATGTTTAACACCAATAGCAAGCAACATCTCTAGGCCGAATAATAATGTTTCATATTCAGCTTGATTGTTTGTGCAAAAATATTCTAAGTGGCATGAGGCTTCAAAAAGAGCACCATGAGGAGATATATAAACAATACCACACCTTGGCCATTGCTACAAACTGAACCATAAAAATATAATCTCCAAGGTACTAATGAAACAAGGTTTATATCAACATCATACTTGTCATTAATCAGATGCTCAACAATAAAATTAGCAACGATTTGGCCTTTCATGGATTTTAGAGATTCATAAGCCAAATCATATTCAATCAAAGCATAAGCCCACTTGCCAATTCTACCACTAAGAATTGGCCTATGCAACATGTATTTAATGACATCGGTTTGACAAGCTACTATGCAAGCACTATCACTAAATAATGTCTCAATTTTGTGCAAGCATAATATAAGCATAGGCATAGTTTTTCAATAAATGTATACCTTGTCTCGGCGTCCAATAAATGCCTGCTCAAATATGTAATAGCATGCTCTTTTCCTTCGGTTTCTTGACTCAAAACAGCACCAATAACACCTTCCTCTGCTACAATGTAAAGCTTAAAGGGCTCCCTATGCCTGGGCGCTCACATCACCCAAGGAGTGCATAAATAATTCTTGATCATGTCAAATGCTTCTTGCTGTTTTTCCCCCCAAGTAAAATGAACATCATTCTTTAACCGAAGGAGAGGAGTAAACGCATCAACTTTCCCTGACAGATTAGCCATGAACCTTCTCAAATAATTGACCTTGCCAAGGAACTTCTGCATATCTCTCTTGCATGTTGGAGCCTCCACTTTCTGTATGTCCTCTATCTTTTTGGGATCAATCTCTATGCCATCTTCATGAATAATGAAACCCAAAAACTTGCCAGCCGACACGCCAAAAGCACACTTCAAAGGATTCATCTTTAGACCATATTTTTCCATTCTCTCAAAAGTTGAGCGCAAATCAGCTAGATGAGTATTCAAAAGCATCTGATTTGAAAACAATATCATCAATATAAACCTCAAGTATGACACCAAGTAGATCATGAAAAATGAAATTCATAGCCCTTTGATACGTGGCACCGGCATTTTTTAATCCGAAGGTCATCACTGTCCACTCAAATAAACCAAGGAAACCGGGACATCGAAAGCCGTTTTGAACATGTCCTCTTCAACCATAAAAATCTGATTATACCCCGCATTACCATCAAGAAAGCTAATGACCTTATGTCTAGAAGCATCATTAATAAGCATATCGGTTATTGGCATGGGATACTCATCTTTAGGTGTACCTCTATTCAAATCTCTAAAATCAATGCACACCCTCAACTTGCCAAAGCCTTTCTTCTCTACTGGTACAATGTTAGAAATCCACTCGGCATACTTGCAAGGTCTAATAAAATTAGCTTTAAGCAAACGACCGATCTCTTCCTTGATCTGGTCATATGTTTTTGGATTAAACTTTCTGGCCGATTGCTTGTATGGTCTAAAACCGGCCTTTATAGGTAACCGATCCACCACTAGCTCTCGGCTTAAACCTGGCATCTCATTATATTCCCATGCAAAGCAACAAACATATTCTTTCAATAGCTCGATCAACTTAGCTTTATGATCGGCTCTTAAATTTTCGTTTACAAATGTCGGCCTAGGAATTGAACCATCCCCTATGTCTATCTCCTCTAATGAATCGGCCAACGTGAAACCTTGTCCAAATTTATCCATATCATCTAACTCTTCTATGGACTGATACATATCGTTCTCATTGGACCGATATTCTACATGATGCTTTTGTAACCACTCTGAGTTAGGATCCATTTAAATGCATCATACCTTGGAGCCGATTATCGCGAACCGACTTTAAATAAACGGGCACGAAACCACTTTTTGTGGCGCTATGAAAATCAAATTCTGATAAGTCGCACCCCGTCAAGCAAGTAGTATTAGGATGTTGCCAATCCACCGATGCATAGGCCAAAGCAACACATGCCGAGTTATCCGCATGAATGACTTCCACCTCATCATCAAACCACTGAATCAAAAACTGGTGCATAGTGGATGGCACGCACTGGTTTGCATGAACCCAATCACGGCCTAGTATGACGTTGTAGTTACCCTGCACCTCGGCGACAATGAATGCAGAAGCCAAAGTTTTGCTTCCGACTGTAAGTTCCACATACATCACACCTTTGGCTTCAGTTTTCTCTTTGCCTTCAAATCCATTAAGCACCATATTCATGTTTATCAACTCTTCATCAGGCAAACCTAATTTTTTGAAGACCGAATAGGGCATAAGATTTACCACAGCACCACCATTAACAAGCATCCGAGTGAGCGGTGATCCAACGGTTTCAGATGCATCACTTGGTCTTTTGGCTTCTCGAATATTGCGTTTTTAGGGCCAAAATTCAGCTGAGCTGTAGGGTAACGCAGCAGAAAACAAAAAATTTCCGACCTACGCACCAGCCCAGGACCACTATGGAGACTGCATAAAAGGTTTGATCATTTTCGTTACCGACTCGTAGCGCAGCGGAAGTAGAGTCGATGACGATCGGCGGTGCAGATCCCCGCAGCTAGGATTTACAACCTCCCAACCGCGAGGATGTATACCCTCATCCGCCACTCGGACAGCCCTTCGGGAGGCAGTCGGACAGTCCCCCGGACGGTGTTGCGGACAGCCCTTCGGGAGGACCTTCGAAACTCAGACGGTCACTCGGACAGCCCTTCGGGAGGACTCACAGAACTCGGACCGTCACTTGGACAGCCCTTCGGGAGGCACTCTCGAACAGCCCCTCGGGCACTAAGATCGAAACTACGACCTCTCTACAGAGTTGCACACATACGGGTCATCTATCCGGCAGGGCTTCGCCGTCCAGAACTAGTTCCCACCGTAACCCAGACAGCCTTTCGGCTCTACGAAACTCTTTCCCGGGGAGGGAGAGAGAAGCCAGATCATGCAATGGCACTTGTATGTGAGAAGGAGTGAGTGTGGAGGGCTGCCCCTCCACCTCTATTTATAGGAAATCCCAAGGGGTAGGGTGGTTTTACAATAAAACCCAAAAGCACATGAATGAAGTCCTTCCACCAAGGGTTTAAGGGTGAAAACAAGGAACAAGAGGGGCTCCAAGGAGGAGCCACCTACTTGGCCAGCCACACCCCTTGGGGGCCCCCATGAGGGCCTCCCAATCCATCCATGTCATCCCTAGATATTTTGGGATAAAGCCTAAACAAGTGGCTTTCCAAAAAGTAACCCAAAAAGCACTTTCACTATTCATGACGACATTTTTCAGCGTCCGTTCGAACTGAAAATATTTATGTGGGCTTAGAACATTTCCAGTACCCACTAAAATAATTTTCAACACGTTCTGGAACAATTCCAGTGTAGTGATTTTCATCTGCGAAAAGCATCTGAAGTGGTTCCGGCAGCTCCGGAACATTTCCGGTTTTTCTTCCAGAAAATTCCCAGAAGTTTCCAGAACAATTCTGGCACCCTCCAAGAATTATCAGGCATGTGCCGAAACCAATTTGACTTTATGGTATCCTCTGAAAAAACTTTTTAGTATCACCGGAACTCATCCGGTGACCTCTCTCTGCGGAACTTTTCCGCTGTCCGAAACTTTTTCGGTGTCCGAAACTTTTTCGGTGATTTTCTCTCAGACTCCCTGTCTAGTATTCAGCAGATAGATGACCCTTAAGCGTGTGACCCTATAGGTTCGGTGAAGTATAGACATGACACGGAACCCCTTCCGATCAATGATCAACATCGGAGCCGTGGACACCCATATTGACCCCTATACCCACACGAATGAATATTCGAGTGAACCTCCAGTTGCCGTGTGCTATTCCTGTTGCTTCACGATATGTTACAAATACCCGAGGTTAGACATGTTGGCATCCCCGTGGATCAACAACTTGTCCACTATGCCAGTTACCCCGTTATCGGTATTGTTCTCTTTTCTCGTTACAGTGTTCCGGCATCCCCGTGATCAAATCACAAAGTGTCTGGCCAGACGATGATGGATACCGTAACACCGAGAGGGCCCAGAGATATCTTTCCATCGTCGGAGGAGCAATTCCTAATCTTGAGCTATCAAGTTACTTGACATACTTTCCCATGAACCCGTAAGCCGCTGTAATAGCCATCCAGTTACGGATGACGTTTAACAAACCCCAAAGTTCATGAATCAAGCATGAAGAAACTCGATACTCTCATGGTCTGAGGAATAATGCAAACATTAACCATCTCTGTGTTATTAACCATTAACTTGTGATGAATGAATCTCATAGCATAACATCAATCGGGTCGATTCAACACAAATGTTCTCCTAACATTGTGCCCTCATAGTTGCTGTCATAGACATGCCCATGAATGGGAAAACATAATCATCATGCAACACTTGAGCTAGTCTTAGAGGCATGACTAGGAATACATTTTACCGTTTATTATTCCACACGTGCACATGGGTTTTCCCCAGAGCCTTTATGGATATACGGGCTCGGGAACCACAGCAGTTATAGCATGGAACATAAACATAATAATGAGCATGGAGATAAATAATAACATTTATTATTGCCTATAGGGCATATCTCCTACATGAGCAACCTCCCCTTCCTCATCTACAGCACGAAACTCTGCAGGTAAGTAATACACCATATTGATATCCATACCTTCATGAATCGGCATAGACTCATAGTCCAACATATCCTCTTCCTCCCCTAGTGCATCTACCAATTCTGAAATCTGTCCGAGTGAAGCGGAAGCAATAGGTAACGTAGATGATGCAATGATTGCATCGTCCTCTTTTGGTGGTGTAGGTGCTGCTGTGATAGGTGTAGAAGCCACTGCATCTTTTATTTGTTTAGGCCTCCACACTTGTTTTGTAGGTACCATGGGCCGAGTGTCATTGAATAACTTGTCCCTTTGCTTCTCGGCCTCTAGTTCCTCCTTCTCGTGGCTCCTCATGAGCTGCAATCTCCTTTTTTGTGCCTTGGTCAGACCGGAAGGACACCACTTAGGCTGAGTATATTTTGGATCCCTCGACTTGGCCTTGCTTGTGCTAGCTTCATGATCATTAGCCATGGGACCTAGCTGGACAGCAGCCACATCTTTATTAGAATCATCTAGATTTCTAACAATAATCGGCTCTTTGATTGTTATTTCTTTAGTGCCTATCATAATAGTTTCAGCACTAGTATTCTTCTCCTTTTGCTTGCTAGGCTCTGAAATTTCAGCACTTGGTGATTTAACATGCCACACTTGCTTGCCAACCCTTTTTTGATTATCTTGCATTGGCCGATTGACACCATTGTTCAAACGGCCTCGTGTGGGATAAGAAAGCCTCTCATGAACGGGCCTCCTTGGTTCTGCCCAACCCGGATGAAAAGCATAAGGGGCCATTGGGGGCTGCCTCCATCCTCCATTGAAGTCTCCCATGTAGTATGGCGCATAGGTAGGTGGCGCCATCCATGGTCCTGGTGCCCACGACCCATATGGCCTTGCATGATGCTGAAATTCTTCCCTAGTAGGTGACCATGAGCGCTTCAAATTTGATGAATGGCTAGAGCTAGAACCGTCCGCTTGATTGACATATTTGGACAACAACATATCAAAAGTTGGCTTGATTCTCTTGCGATGCACTTTAGCCTCATTCGTCTTCCACTTGCCAACCTCTGGACTCTTGGGCTTAACAAATTTGACATGAGTGTTCTCTTGCACTTGTGGTTGCTTCCCGAGTGTAGGATTCTTGATGGTGATCTTGATTACCTCCTTGCCATCGGGTTGCTTGTCAAGCACAACTTGTCTCCCCATGACCTTGTCACTCTCCTTATTTTCCCTGGGCTCACCAATGACAATATTTTTCTTATTAGCTGATTCGGCTATACTGGGCGGAATTAACATCTTCATCCCATCCAAATCCATGGTATTCATTGGGAAAGGCTTCTTATCAACTTGCATCTCAGAAAATTTCAATCAACCGTCATTAATGGCTGATTGTATCTGTTGTCGAAAAACATTACAATCATTAGTAGCATGAGAAAAAGAATTATGATATTTGCAATAAGCACGCCGTTTCAGCTCTTCAAACGGCGGTAAAGTACGAGATATTCTAATAATCTTCGCTTGCAATAAAGCATCAAATATTCTATCACACTTAGCAATGTTGAAAGTAAATTTTATCTCTTCATCACGATTCTCATGAATCGGCTTTAAATCATTGCAAGTAAATGGTTTGGCCTTAGATGGCCAAACAAATTCAGTAGCATAAATATCACCCACATCGTCCGAGTGGTCACTATCATACTCAACCATATTCATCTTAGGACGATCAGTTTTATATCTATGCACCTCTTTAAGATCTTTGCTTCGGCTTTCTTGAGCCAAAGCCCTTTGTAAGACTTGGTTGACATTTAAAAAATCATAGCCTTCTAGCCTTTCTCTAATGTGAGTTCTCAAACCACTAAGCACAAATTCAGCCAAATCTCTCTCGGTTATCACCAAACTATAGCTCCGGTTTTTTGTATCTCTAAATCTTTTGACGTAATCGGAGACCGATTCATCATGCTTTTGTCTAACCGATGTAAGATGTGATAACTTAAGCTCATTATAGCCACTATAAAAATGATCATGAAACTTTTGCTCTAGCTGCGACCAAACCCGAATGGAACCATGTGGTAAAGAAGAAAACTATGAAAATGTGGTACCAGTTAATGATAAAGGAAACAAACGCACTTTCAATTCATTCAGCGAGCCTGCCTCACCCAGTTGTGCTAAATATTGACTAACATGCTCCCATGTGGTTTTTGTGCCTTCTCCATTAAACTTAACAAAATCTGGAATTTTATATCCTCGAGGGCACTGGATGGCATCAAAGTACTCGGGTTACGGCTTTTGGTAAATCCGATTCCGAGGTAACTCAACTCCAAAATTCCCTCAAAGCATCTTAGCCATCTCCTCGCTAAAATTAGCTAGGGCATCGTCTGTAGTAGACGATGAAGCTTGTTGAAGTGGTATGGGAGGAGTAGGATTACTAGCTGTAGGTAGGAACTGTGGCATGTATGCCGAACCATAGTTCTGTAGTGGTCGAGTGGTTGAAGCTGTAGGTAGGGTTTGGTTCGGCGTTGCCACCGAAACTGGCATGCTCATAATAGGATTAATGGGTGCAGCCACAATCTGATTTGTTTGGGTAGGATAATAAGTCATCGGCATGGGAGGCGCCGATGAAATAGGTAAAGCCAGATCAGGGTTTTGCACACTAGTAGCTACACCACCATTACCACTAGATGATTGAGATATATTCTTCTGAGCATTAGTATTTTCTATGAAAGTTTGATAGACCAGATTGTTACAATCAGCAATACGACTCTCAATCTCAGCCCACTGCTCAGGAGAAAAGGTAGTACTCACAGAGGGTTTAACCTGCTCGGCTTGAAGAGGAGGGAACTTGATTTCTTCAATCGGAGTGATGTTGCCTTGGTGATCCTTCTTGAATTTTGCAACGAACTCCTGCAAATCCTTCTCTTCATGCGCCTTCTTGTACTCCTCATAGATTTGGCGATGATCGGCCGATATCTCATCAAGACTGGGTTTAATTATGTTATCGGCGTCTATCTCAGGTGGCTTGGGAAGATCGGAAATGGTGGATGATGACGATTGATCTTCGGTCCCCAGCGGAGTCGCCAAAAAGTGTGTTGACACACGAACACGTCACCTGTACCCTCGACGCTGGGGGTGATGCACCGCAGCTCATGTCGAAGGAGACCCGACCGACAGCGCGATAAGCAAGACAGTCGATGGGCGCTTTTGCAGACCCGAAACCCCACACGCCCGGGAGGGAGCCCGTCAGGGAGTGCGGTGGTTATGGATTGCCCTAGGTCGATTCGCTCGCCCCTAGAGCCTCGGGATTCACATCTCTCAAACTCAAGGAACAGCGAAGAACGAGAGAGAAAAACGGTGGAGAGATAAAACGTAGATGAAAAAGTAGTATATGATATGTCGATTGTGTGTTGTTCAATTGGCCGTCACCCCCAACATATATAAGAGACGGCTAGACGAAGTAAAGTATTCATCTAGGCTTTCCTTACAAGAATATTACATCAATTCACGTCCTAAAATGTCCTAGTTCTAGTCCAACTCGGATTTGGCTCGAATCTGTCCCACACTTCTGTCCTGCTTTTGCGTGGTCTGTAGAAATCGCATAACTCAGATGGAGTCAAATTCAACATCAAAGTTGTCCGTCTTTGACGATCTACATAATACCACACGTGCCACTTCTCCTTTTAAGGCCGTTTTTATGACTTTTACGGCCCATCTCCAACTTCTGGTTGGATCTTCACTAAATCCGGCAAGCCTTCCTAATCAGCAAGCACTTAAGACCGACAGCAGAACCGGCAAGCACTCAAGACCAGCGAGCATTCATAACCGGCAAGCCTTCTACCGGCAAGCCTCTCGCTGGGAAACTCTTCTTTCAGACCCGGCAAGCCTCAAGATCGGCAATCATTCATAACCGGCAAGCCTTTTACCTGACCTGGCAAGCCTCTCGTGGGCAAGCTTCTTGCTGGCAAGTTCTTCTTTCAGATCCGGCAAGCCTCAAGACCGGCAAGCATTCAGAACCGGCAAGCCTTTTACTTGGACCCGGCAGGCCTCTTGCCGGCAAGTTCATTCATAACCAGCAAGCACTTAGAACCGGCAAGCATTCAGAACCGGCAAGCCTTTTACTCGGATCCGGCAAGCCTCTCGCCGTCTTCTTATTGGCAATAACCAGCAAGCACTTAAGACCGGCAAGCATTCAGAACTCAAACCCGACAAGCCTCTCTCGGGCAAGCTTCTTGCTCGCAAGTTCTTCTTTCAGATTTGGCAAGACTCCCGTGGCTGGCAAGCTTTATTCAGCCGGCAAAGGCCGAATAACTTACGCGACTCATCAGACACCATCCAGGTAAGTGTCTGGTCCCTCGCGTCATCTTTTTATTCAGGACCAGTCCGCAAAGTGTTTGCCTTTGATTTTGCATACAAACTCGAAGGTCCTTTTCCATTTGAGGTCATCTTAACTAAGTTTTTGACCATGCCAAAATCCAGTGTCAACACATGCCCCCCTGTTTTTGGCAAAACTTGTATGCCGAAAAATAATTTGTACCTTGTTTGTTCTAAGGACGATGTCAACACTCCATCGGCCATTTATTTTTCTCAGGGCGATAATTATGTATCGGCCATGTTCGTGCTAAGGGCGATAATCGTATATCAGCCATTGCCTACATAGGCTTCTTGCCGCACGCTCGGGTGGTATTTTTTCAAGTACTTGCCATTGAGAGCTCGAGGTAACAATGCCCCTTGTATGGATTCCACCAAATATGAGTTTCTGGGAACCACTCTTACGATCCTAAAAGGACCTTCCCAACTCGGAGACCACTTTCCAAACGAGATCACCAACTTAAAAATTCTTCAACTTGACTTTCTTATTGTAAGCTCTTGCCACCCTCAACTTGTCTCTCTCTATGGCCTTCAAAGCAGCCAAACATTTATCGGCAACCTCCTCAATATTGTCCATCATCAAGTTATAAAAGTCTATTGCCGATAAATCATTTTGTTTGGCTATTCTCAAAGCATTCAAATTTATTTCCACCGGTAAAACAGCCTCCTGACCATATACTAGCTCATATGGAGTCACCTTCGTAGCACCATGCCTTAAGATCCTATGTGCCAACAAAGCTTCAGACAACAACTCATGCCATCTCGTCGGATTATCCTCAATCTTCTTCTTGATAAGCTTGATTAAAATTTAATTGCTGGACTCAGCTTGTCCATTAGTTTGGGCATAATACGGAGAGTAATTGAGCAACTTTATGTTATAAGATTCGGCAAATTCTCTAACTTGATGTGACATGACAGATGAACCTTGATTTGTAGTTAACGTTTGAGGAATGCCAAATCTATGAATAATGTGCTCAGTTATGAACTGAATTACCTCTGTATGCGTCATGTTCTTGAGAGGTATTACTTCAGACCATTTAGTGAAATAATCGGTTGCCACCAATACGAACCGATGCCCCTTTGAGGAAGATGGATGAATTTCTCCAATAAAGTCTAAACCCCATCCTCTGAAAGGCCACGGCTTGATAATAGGATGTAACATAGCAGCAGGAGCCAACTGAATATCACCAAATTTTTGACAAGGTTCACACCCTTTGTAATATCTAAAGCAATCATTAATCATAGTCGGCCAATAAAACCCAACACGTCGCAATAACCATTTCATCATGGGAGCCGACTGGTGAGTGCCACAGATGCCTTCATGTACCTCTCCCATAGCAACTCTTACTTGGTCCTCATCCAAGCACTTTAAAAGAACATCATCAACTGTTCGGCGATAAAGGTCATCATCCCTCATCGTGTATTTAAAAGCCATACGCCGAATAGCCCTGTCCACCCTTTCACTCGGATTGCACAAGTAATCAACAATTGTCTTTCTCCAGTCGGGATTTCCACCTGCACTAGATTGCTCATTAGTGGCCGAAGCACTGAACCCTGGTCCGGCCTCCTACATTGGCAAGACAAGACATCGGCTTATCAGAAATATGAAACATACCATGATCAACATGATAGCCGGATGCTTGTTGTGCCAACTCATTTGCTCTCCAATTGTCATGCCTAGATATATGAGCAATGCTAAAACAATCCAATATAGAAATTATATCTAGACATTTATCAAGATAAACATTAAGTGATTCATCCAAACACTAAAAGACCTTGGATATTTGGTGCACCACTAGTAACGAATCACCATAAGCCTCAATATGTTTAACACCTATAGCAAGCAACATCTCTAGGCCGAATAATAATGCTTCATATTCGGCGTGATTGTTTGTGCAAAAATATTCTAAGAGGCATGAGGCTTCAAAAACAGCACCATGAGGAGATATATAAACAATATCAACACCTTGGCCATTGCTACAAACTGAACCATAAAAATATAATCTCCAAGGTACTAATGAAACAAGGTTTATATCAACATCATGCTTGTCATTAATCCGATGCTCAACAATAAAATTAGCAACGGTTTGGCCTTTCATGGATTTTAGAGATTCATAAGCCAAATCATATTCAATCAAAGCATAAGCCCACCTGCCAATTCTACCACTTAGAATTGGCCTATGCAACTTGTATTTAATGACATCGGTTTGACAAGCTACTATGCAAGCACTCGGCACTAAATAATGTCTCAATTTTGTACAAGCATAATATAAGCATAGGCATAGTTTTTCAATAAATGTAGACCTTGTCTCGGCGTCCAATAAACGCCTACTCAAATATGTAATAGCATGCTCTTTTCCTTCGGTTTCTTGAGTCAAAACAGTACCAATAACACATTCCTCTGCTGCAATGTAAAGCTTAAAGGGCTCCCTATGCCTGGGCGCTCTCATCACCGGAGGAGTGCATAAATAATTCTTGATCATGTCAAATGCTTCTTGCTGTTTTGCCCCCCAAGTAAAATTAACATCATTCTTTAACTGACGGATAGGAGTAAATGCATCAACTTTCCCTGACAGATTAGCTATGAACCTTCTCAAATAATTGACATTGCCATGGAACTTCTGCATATCTCTCTTGTATGTTGGAGCCTCCACTTTCTGTATGGCCTCTATCTTTTTGGGATCAATCTCTATGCCATCTTCATGAATAATGAATCCCAAAAACATGCCAGCCGACACGCCAAAAGCACACTTCAAAGGATTCATCTTTAGTCCATATTTTTTCATTCTCTCAAAAGCTAAGCGCAAATCGGCTAGATGAGATTCAAAAGCATCCGATTTGACAACAATATCATCAATATAAACCTCAAGTATAACACCAAGTAGATCATGGAAAATTAAATTCATAGCCCTTTTATACGTGGCACCGGCATTTTTTAATCTGAAGGTCATCACTGTCCACTCAAATAAACCAAGGAAACCGGGACATCGAAAAGCCGTTTTGGACATGTCCTCTTCGGCCATAAAAATCTGATTATACCCCGCATTACCATCAAGAAAGCTAATGACCTTATGTCTAGAAGCATCATTAATAAGCATATCGGCTATTGGCATGGGATACTCATCTTTAGGTGTAGCTCTATTCAGATCTCTAAAATCAATGCACACCCTCAACTTGCCGGAGCCTTTCTTCTCTACCGGTACAAACTTAGAAATCCACTCGGCATACCTGCAAGGTCTAATAAAATTAGCTTTAAGCAAATGACCAATCTCTTCCTTGATCCGGTCATATGTTTTTGGATTAAACTTTCTGGCCGATTGCTTGTATGGTCTAAAACCGGCATCTATAGGTAACCGATCCTCCACTAGCTCTCGGCTTAAACCTGGCATCTCATGATATTCCCATGCAAAGCAACAAACATATTCTTTCAATAGCTCGATCAACTTAGCTTTATGATCGGCTCTCAAATTTTCATTTACAAATGTCGGCCTAGGAATTGAACCATCCCCTATGTCTATCTCCTCTAATGAATCGGCCGGCATGAAACCTTGTCCTAATTTATCCATATCATCTAACTCTTCTATGGACTCATACATATTGTTCTCATTGGACCGATATTCTACAAAACGCTTTTGTAACCACTCTGAGTTAGGATCCATTTAAATGCATCATACCTTGGAGCCGATTATCGCCAATCGGCTTTAAAGAAACGGGCACGAAACCACTTTTTGTGGCGCTAAGAAAATCAAATTCGGATAAGTCACACCCCGTCAAGGCAGTAGCATTAGGATGTTGCCAATCCATCGATGCATCGGCCAAAGCAACACACGCTGAGTTATCCGCATGAATGACTTCCACCTCATCATCAAAGCACTGAATCAAAAACTGGTGCATAGTGGATGTCATGCACTGGTTTGCATGAACCCAATCACGGCCTAGTATGACGTTGTAGTTACCCTGCACCTCGGCAACAAAGAACGCAGTAGCCAAAGTTTTGCTTCCGACTGTAAGTTCCACTTACATCACACCTTTGGCTTCAGTTTTCTCTTTGCTTTCAAATCCATTAAGCACCATATTTGTCTTTATTAACCCTTCGTCGGGCAAACATAATTTCTTGAAGACCGAATAGGGCATAAGATTTACCACAGCACCACCATTAACAAGCATCCGAGTGAGCGGTGATCCATTGATATGAACTCTGAGATAGAACGGTTTCAGATGCATCACTGGGTCTTTTGGCTTCTCGAATATTGCGTTTTTAGGGCCAAAATCCAGCTGAGCCACCTCCCCATCCTCATCTACAGCACAAAACTCTGCAGGTAAGTAATACACCATATTGATATCCATACCTTCATGAATCGGCGTAGACTCATAGTCCAACATATCCTCTTCCTCCCCTAGTGCATCTACCAATTTCGAAATCTGTCCGAGTGAAGAGGAAGCAATAGGTAACGTAGATGATGCAATGATTGCATCGTCCTCTTTTGGTTGTGTAGGTGCTGCTGTGATAGGTGTAGAAGCAACTGCATCTTGTATTTGTTTAGGCCTCCACACTTGTTTTGTAGGTACCATGGGCCGAGTGTCATTGAATAACTTGTCCCTTTGCTTCTCGGCCTCTAGTTCCTCCTTCTCGTGGCTCCTCATGAGCTGCAATCTCCTTTTTTGTGCCTTGGTCAGACCGGAAGGACACCACTTAGGCTGAGTATATTTTGGATCCCTCGACTTTGGCCTTGCTTGTGCTAGCTTCATGATCATTAGCCATGGGACCTTGCTGGACAGCAGCCACATATTTATTAGAATCAGCCGGATTTTCAACAATAATCGGCTCTTTGATTGTTAATTCTTTAGTGCCTATCATAATAGTTTCAGCACTAGTATTCTTCTCCTTTTGCTTGCTAGGCTCTGAAATTTCAGCACTTGGTGATTTAACACGCCACACTTGCTTGCCAACCCTTTTTTGATTATCTTGCATTGGCCTATTGACACCATTGTTCAAATGGCCTCGTGTGGGATAAGAAAGCCTCTCATGAACGAGCCTCCTTGGTTCTGCCCAACCCGGATGAAAAGCATAAGGGGCCATTGGGGGCTGCCAACATCCTCCATTGAAGTCTCCCATGTAGTATGGCACATAGGGAGGTGGCGCCATCCATGGTCCCGGTGCCCATGACCCATATGGCCTTGCATGATGCTGAAATTCTTCCCGAGGAGGTGACCTTGAGCGCTTCAAATTTGATGACCGGTTAGAGCTAGAACCGGCCGCTTGATTGACATATTTGGACAACAACATATCAAAAGTTGGCTTGATTCTCTTGCGATGCACTTTAGCCTCATTCGTCTTCCACTTGCCAACCTCTGGACTCTTGGGCTTAACAAATTTGACATGAGTGTTCTCTTGCACTTGTGGTTGGCCCCCGAGTGTAGCATTCTTGATGGTGATCTTGATTATCTCCTTGCCATCGGGTTGCTTGTCAAGCACAACTTGTCTCCCCAAGACCTCATCGCTCTCCTTATTTTCCCAGGGCTCACCAATGACAATATTGTTCTTATTAGCTGATTCGGCTATACTGGGCCGAATTAACATCTTCTTCCCCTCCAAATCCATGGTGTTCATTGGGAAAGGCTTCTTATCAACTTGCATCTCAGAAAAATTCAATCGTCCGTCATTAATGGCCGATTGTATGTGTCGTCGAAAAACATTACAATCATTAGTAGCATGAGAAAAAGAATTATGATATCTGCAATAAGCACGCCATTTCAGCTCTTCAAACGACAGTAAAGTATGAGATATTCTAATAATCTTCGCTTGCAATAAAGCATCAAATATTCTATCACACTTAGCAATGTTGAAAGTAAATTTTATATCTTCATCACGATTCTTATGAATTCGCTTTAAATCATTGCAAGTAAATGGTTTGGCCTTAGATGGCCAAACAAATTCAGTAGCATAAATATCACCCTCATCGTCCGAGTGGTCACTATCATACTCAACCATATTCATCATTGTACGATCAGTTTTATATCTATGCACCTCTTTAAGATCTTTGCTTTGGCTTTCTTGAGCCAAAGCCCATTGTAAGCCTTGGTTGACATTTAAAACCTCATAGCCTTCTAGCCTTTCTCTAATGTGAGTTCTCAAACCACTAAGCACAAGATCAGCCAAATCTCTCTCGGTTATCACCAAACTATAGCACCGGTTTTTTGTATCTCTAAATCTTTTGACGTAATCGGAGACCGATTCATTATGCTTTTGTCTAACCGATGTAAGATGTGATAACTTAAGATCATTATCGCCACTATAAAAATGATCATGAAATTTTTGCTCTAGCTACGACCAAACCCGAATGGAACCATGTGGTAAAGAAGAAAACCATGAAAATGCGGAACCAGTTAATGATAAAGGAAACAAACGCACTTTCAATTCATTCAGTGAGCCTGCCTCACCCAATTGTGCTAAATATTGACTAACATGCTCCCATGTGGTTTTTGTACCTTCTCCATTAAACTTAACAAAATCTGGAATTTTATATCCTCGAGGGCACTGGATGGCATCAAAGTACTCGGGTTACGGCTTTTGGTAAATCCGATTCCGAGGTAACTCAACTCCAATATTCTCTCGAAGCATCTTAGCCATCTCTGTAGGGTAACGCAGCAGAAAACAAAAAATTTCCGAACTACACACCAGCCCAGGACCACTATGGAGACTGCATACAAGGTTTGATCATTTTCGTTACCGACTCGTAGGGCAGCGGAAGTAGAGTCGATGACGATCGGCGGTGCAGATCCCCGCAGCTAGGATTTACATCCACCCAACCGCGAGGATGTATCCCCTCGTCTTCCCTTCAGACAGCCCTCCGGGAGGCGGTCGAACAGTCCACCGGACGGTGTCGCGGACAGCCCTTCGGGAGGACCTTCAAAACTCTAATGGTCACTCGGACAGCCCTTCGGGAGGACTCACAGAACTCGGACCGTCACTTGGACAGCCCTTCGGGAGGACTCACAGAACTTGGACCGTCACTTGGACAGCCCTTCGGGAGGCACTCACGAACAGCCCCTCGGGCACTAAGATCGAAACTACGACCTCTCTACAGAGTTGCACACATACGGTGTCATCTATCCGGCAGGGCTTCGCCGTCCAGAACTAGTTCCCACCGGAACCCAGACAGCCTTTCGGCTCTACGAAACTCTTTTCGTGGGAGGGAGAGAGAAGCCAGATCATTGCATGGCACTTGTATGTGAGAAGGGATGAAGGATTGAGCAGCCCCCTCTCCTCCTTATATAGGAAAACCAAGGGGTAGGATGGGCATTCAAGAAATAGCAAAATACCCATGAAGGAAACTCTTTCCAAGGGCATAAGAGAGAAACCAAAGGACATGTGGAGCTCCAAGGAGGAGCTCCACATGTGGCCGGCCACACCCTAGGGGTCCCCCCCAAAGGGGGCTCTCATCCATCCACATCACCTTCTAGAAGCCTTTAGCAAAAGCCCTAAAAGGTGGTTTTCCAAAAAATTCCAAAAAGCACTTTCGCTATTCACGACAACATTTTTCATCGTCCGTTCGAACTGAATATATTTATGTGGGCTTAGAACATTTCCAGTACCCACTAAAATAATTTTCAACGCGTTCTGGAACAATTCCAGTTTAGTGATTTCATCTGCGAAAAGCATCTGAAGCGGTTCCGGCAGCCCCGGAACATTTCCGGTTTTTCTTCCAGAAAATTCCCAGAAGTTTCCAGAATGATTCTGGCATCCTCCAAGAATTATCAGGCATGTGCTGAAACCATTTTGACTTAATGGTATCCCCTGAAACAACTTTTCAGTTTCACCGGAACTCATCCGGTGACCTCTCTCTGCGGAACTTTTTCGGTGTCCGAAACTTTTCGGTGTCCGAAACTTTTTCGGTGATTTTCTCTCAGACTCCCTGTCTAGTATTCAGCAGATAGATGACCCTTAAGCGTGTGACCCTATAGGTTCGGTGAAGTATAAACATGACACGGAACCCTTTCCGATCAATGATCAACATCGGAGCCGTGGACACCCGTATTGACCCCTATACCCACACGAATGAATATTCGAGTGAACCTCCAGTTGCCGTGTGCTATTCCTGTTGCTTCGCGATATGTTACAAATACCCGAGGCGATACATGTTGGCATTCCCGTGGATCAACAACTTGTCCACTATGCTAGTTACCTCGTTACCGGTATTGTTCTCTTTTCTCGTTACCGTGTTCCGGCATCCCTGTGATCAAATCACAAAGTGTCTGGCCAGACGATGATGGATACCTTAACACCGAGAGGGCCCAGAGATATCTCTCCATCGTCGGAGGAGCAAATCCCAATCTTGAGCTATCAAGTTACTTAACATACTTTCCCATGAACCCGTAAGCCGCCGTAATAGCCATCCAGTTACGGATGACGTTTAACAAACCCCAGAGTTCATGAATCAAGCATGAAGAAACTCGATACTCTCATGGTCTGAGGAATCATGCAAACGTTAACCATCTCTGTGTTATCAACCATTAACTTGTGACGAATGAATCTCATAGCATAACATCAATCGGGTCGATTCAACACAAATGTTCTTCTAACATTGTGCCCTCAAAGCTGCTGGCATAGACATGCCCATGATTGGGAAAACATAATCATCATGCAACACTTGAGCTAGTCTTAGAGGCATGACTAGGAATACTTTTTACCGTTTATTATTCCACACGTGCACATGGGTTTTCCCCAGAGCCTTTATGGATATACGGGCTCGGGAACCACAACAGTTATAGCATGGAACATAAACATAATTATGAGCAAGGAGATAAATAATAACATTTATTATTGCCTCTAGGACATATCTCCTACAGACTCCCACTTGCACTAGAGTCAATAATCTAGTTAATGCTAATGCACTTTACACCTGTGGCACACCTGTGTAAATATGCTTCGCATGTGGTATAGCCTGATGTCCAACGGATCTGACGACTTCAGCTCCGTGTGTCTCTTTGCATATCCTTCGCATTTTCATGCTTTCACAAAATTCATATTTTGTGTACACCTTGCTTTGTATATGTGTGAATCATTGGTCGAAACCTGATTCCTCAGACTGAGCTATGGAGCAACTATCTGCAATAGTGTCCCATTGACCAAGCCTTCTTGGAACGATACTAAGTTCATGAATGAACTATATGATTCAACAACTTCTTTGTCGCTTCTAAAGCGTCAACATACTTAGCCTTTGTTATAGAATTCGCCTCAGTATCTTGTTTGGAACAATTTGCAACTACCGTGCCACCATATTGTGTATTGCACAAAACCCTTAACTTTAATCGAAAATCGCTTGGAGCATGGATAAAGACTATATCGATGTAACCTTTTACAACGAACTCTTCATGATCTCCGCTTGCGAGAAAACATGTCATCAGTGCTACTATAGTACTCAATGACCTTTTTTCACCGTTGTCCCATGATCAGTACTTTTGATCACTTTGGTATCTATACTCGCAACAACTTTGGAGTATTGGACATATCTGGTTGTTTTTACATACCATGGAATACATGATTAATCCAAACATGAAGGTGTGTGGAATCTCCATCATGTATTTTGCTCATCAGTGTTTTTGGGACACCGAGTCTTGCAAAAACTCTTTCCATGTGACTTCGGCAAGAATCACTCCTTGACGTTTTTAATGGTAAAAGGTTTTAGCATCTTGTCAATATGTATCTTTGCTCAGCCCCATTAGGTAAATCTATCTCCATAGATCATCATGCCTAATATAAAGGCTATTTTGCCCAAGCACTTCATCGAAAAACTATTTTCAAATGAAGTCCTAATTCGTGTCAAGAAATTTATTTCCAATTAACAATGTGTCAAGCACACAACGTTTTTAGAAATTTTATTATGCTCCCACTTACTTTCTTGAATCATAAGCATCTTCGTTACCCATTGATGAAGTCAAACCCCTTTGACCATTTCATCAAAACACGAAGATTCCAACTCCATTTTGCTCTCTTCTGTCCATTGCTGGAACTCTGAAGTTTGCATACTTACTAGCATCCTCTGGAATGACAAAATACCTTGGACTGTAACACATGCAAGTCCTTGGTTTTATTTCCATCAGATGGAAATCCTTTTGTCATCCTTTGTTTCATATCTCATGATTGAAATATGTATTAATTGCTAGTTCAACCCGAACCGACTTTAAGCATCGCTACGATGAGACAACCTCATCGTAGTCAACTCCTTGAACTCGTTATTGCAACAAGTCGAGCTTTATGGATAAAACATTTTTAACAGTATCAGTTTTTAGTTCCATAAAATTCGTTAGACTCTAAGTCTTTCGAAAGGTGTATCAAGGTTTTAATCTTGAAACATTTATATGGAGACTATCTCGGATTGTATTGGCATTTAGCCAATTCCGGAGTCAGGGCCCATCAACGCTTCCTTGTGTATCGTAGGTATACTGTTGTCTAACAACAATAACTCGTTTGCGCACCTGAGAGGTTTGCACGAGCCTTGCCTACGTGGTTCAGCTGCAAGTTCGACCGAAGTCCATACATTTTATTGTAGAGACTTCCGTATCAGTCATAGTAGGAAACTCTGGAATTACTTCCAAGGTCTCTTTCCTTTGACCTGATGACGGAGATACTGGTTATCTCGTCGAGTTGCATTATTCTCCCACTCACCTTTTTGAAAGAACCATTTTCTTCAAAAAGCATACCGTTCTTTGTGGCAAACCTATTTGCCTCGGTATAGTGAGGGAGGAATACCCAATGACTTGGGATAACCTACAAAGTAGCACTTGTCTGATTTGGAATAGGTTTGTAACCTTTTACACAAGCCCCATATTCCAAATGTTTAAGAAAAGATATAACATGGTTGGGCGTACCATACCATGGTGTCATTTCAACAGACCCGATGGAGCTCTTTTCAGTGTAAAAGCCGCAGTCTCTAAAGCATCACTCTTTAAAAGGGATAATGGCAAATTTATTTATGTCATCTTTGATCTTACCATGTCATAAATGGTTCGATTACATTTTCACGGACTTTCCACTTGCAGTGGTGTTCCGGGAGGTGCAAGTTATGAAACTACTTTCACAACTCATCAGACATTCACTAAACTTGTAACTCAAATATTCCTTTCTGCAATCGAATTGTAGAAACATAATTTTCTTGTTACAATAACTTCTACTTCCTTTTTGAAAACCTTTCGAATGAATTCAAAAGATCCAGACTTACGTCTCATCAAGTAAATATCCACATATCTACTTGAGTCATTTCTGAAGATAGATAAATCCACTACTAACAACATTTATCGGACTACACACATCAAATGTATGATCACCAATAAGTTTGTTGTCCGTTCCTTATGGTCTGTGAACGGTATTTCAGTCACTTCACTTTTCGGAGGAAAGTTGCAAGTGTCAGATGACTCAAAATCAAATGACTTCAAAAATCCATCATAATGGATTTTATCCATGCGGGTTTCTCCAATGTGACCAAATGCAGTGCCACACTTGTGTGGTATTCTTTGTCTTTATGATATTTAGCGTCAGTGTTATGGATGTATCATATTACCATCAATATTCATAACATACGTCCCATCGAGGATGGAAGCATGGCCCTTCATGTTATTCATAATACTGAACAACAATTGTTCCTTTTATGAACAACCTTTTTGCAACAACATTGTGCAAGGGGCTAGAGTGTAAAACTCTAAAATGAATTATGAATGTAAATCCAGAGGTAATATATTATTATCAATATTCATAACATACATCTCATTCATAATGAAAGTATGGCCCTTATGTTATTCATAACACCGAACATAAAAAGTTCTCTTATGCACAACCTTCTTGCAAGATACCTTATGCAAAGGGCTAGAGTGTGAAACTCTAAAATGAATTATGAAAGTAAATACATAGGTAATACACCGATGGAAGGTATAGTAGCATTTACTATGTCCCATGTGTGTATCTCAACCTCATTCCTGGCTAGTCTTTCAGGCCATAGTAGTTCTTACATCGAGTTGCAACAGAATGCAATCGAGCGGGTATCTTTGTGATTGTCTCACAATACCCAAGAATTAGTGATTAACATGTTTAACCATAATTCCCAAGAACTATATCTTTGACCAGCCTTCTATACATCAAAAACTTTGTATGACATTCATACATGAGCTGGATATTCCAGTCTTCTTCTTTATTGCCTTTATACTTCTAACAGTTTTAACTTTTAGTATTTCTCCTACTCTCAGAAGAAGCACCCAACTTAAGAGTGGCGTTAGCCTCGGACTTCCTAGGCGTGAAAGTTTCACTAACACCCTTCGGACACTTCCTTTCTCTTAAGTTGTTGTTTTATTCACCTTTTATCATATGATAGGCGTTCTTCTGGATCCCTCTCTTATCAGTCTAATGCATAGTAAACTTCTTTTACTAATAGTTTGCAAACAAACATTGCTTTGGATATCTCATATCTTTTAGCCTTTGTCTGTCTCTGAAAATGATTTTCAGATTCCATGAATATCACATAACTATCCAAACTTTCGAAGTTCGGGTCTCATGGAAACAAACATATTGCACTTGACTGAAACGGAATTCTAGCTTTTGGATCGAAGGACGAGAGTCACATGATCCATAGAATAAGCGAGAGAATACCAAAGTATGTGATAGGACAAAATCCTTCTTGGCACTCTTGAGGATAATCCTCACATTACGTTACCAACCGTAAAGTTTTAACCAGATATTTAACAGCTATTCAATTTTAATAGGGAAGGTGGAAACGCGAGCCATTATTCTACAACTATTATGCAAATCACACTTAGACAGTGTTCAAAATTAATTGCACTGAGAATTAAACAAGATAATTCTACAGTGCGCTCCCACTCAAATCAGTATCTCTCCTAATTGATTGTGAGTGATTCAAGACCCACATTTCAATTCAACGCCATTGATGTGGACATCACGGATGACGAGAATTTCAATTGGTGGGCAAACATGCCGATCAGATCTCCATGTGACTCTTGTTCATCTTTCGATGGGTGTGTTCCGAGCTCAGGACGATCCTGCCTGAACGTCAAAGACAACCAAGTGATCTTGCTGCGAGGTCTGACCTCACCCGCCTCATTCCTCTCGATTCGTTCGTACCCATGTGGACATGGCGCACCCTGAAAAGATACGAATTACAGACGGTGCTACACTTGGGTGAACACTAACTACTTTGATATTTTGAAGTGAGAGATCACCCTAATAAAAAGCGACTACTGCGCAATCAAGAAGGGTGCATCATAAGGGATAAACATCTCAGGCAATTCATAATAGCATGATATGGTATAGCCCTTTCTGACAGAGAAGTCTTGTATTTCTTCGTCTTCGGCATTTGCGTCGGTGTTCACCTTCGCGAAGATTGCCACCACCTTGTCGATGCACCAGATAATATTGCTATCTCTATAGGTAATAAAATAATGCATTACACAAGATTGACACGCAGGTCATTTAAAGTGCAATCATATGGCTCCAGCCATCATGCCAAATCATGACACGGAGGTCATGTTAATCAATTTACATCATATAGACATCTCATACATAATCAAATTATTATGAGCACTGCTATACCACATCATATGCACATGCAAACCCTCCTACAAAACCAAGTTAGACGTCTCTAATCGGTTCAAGCAAAAACTTGTTTTACGTGGCTTCTAAGGTTTCGAAACAAACCGAAGCTACCAACGTCCATCATCAAGTATGATAATTCAAGTCGCTAGATTAACAATGCGGGGTGTATGAAGCACGAGATAATAAAATCTTGAACCCCATACTAAACTTCATCATACGCATGACCCCCGTGCAGATCATATCTGCATTGCCCTTTTGTCTGTGAAATTTCATCTTTCTTTTTAACTACGGTGGAATTCAATGAACTGTTAGCACTTCGTTGATCAATCAGGATCGTGGATTGCCAGAACATTGAAACTCCACCATGCTGTTATCAAGATCAGAAATATGCAAATTCCAGGGAAGCAACAAGAACATCGGGTAACAGATTTCATCTGCTACCCGCACAAATAATTTTCAGTAATAGAACTCATCTACTACCTAATTATATTGTGCAACACCCATACATCACTATGTATTCTAGATCGCAACCTGCATCTACGCATAGCACGGCTCTTGATGCCACTGTAGGGTAAGGCAGCAAAAAACAAAAATTTTCCGACCTACGCACCAGCCAAGGACCACTATGGAGACTGCATACAAGGTTTGATCATTTTCGTTACCGACTCGTAGCGCAGCGGAAGTAGAGTCGATGACGATCGGCGGTGCAGATCCCCGCAGCTAGGATTTACATCCTCCCAACCGCGAGGATGTATCCCCTCGTCTTCCCTTCAGACAGCCCTCTGGGAGGCGGTCGAACAGTCCACCGGACGGTGTCGCGGACAGCCCTTCGGGAGGACCTTCGAAACTCTAACGGTCACTCGGACAGCCCTTCGGGAGGACTCACAGAACTTGGACCGTCACTTGGACAGCCCTTCGGGAGGACTCACAGAACTTGGACCGTCACTTGGACAGCCCTTCGGGAGGCACTCACGAACAGCCCCTCGGGCACTAAGATCAAAACTACGACCTCTCTACAGAGTTGCACACATACGGTGTCATCTATCCGGCAGGGCTTCGCCGTCCAGAACTAGTTCCCACCAGAACCCAGACAGCCTTTCAGCTCTACGAAACTCTTTTCGTGGGAGGGAGAGAGAAGCCAGATCATTGCATGGCACTTGTATGTGAGAAGGGATGAAGGATTGAGCAGCCCCCTCTCCTCCTTATATAGGAAAACCAAGGGGTAGGATGGGCATTCAAGAAATACCAAAATACCCATGAAGGAAACTCTTTCCATGGGCATAAGAGAGAAACCAAAGGACATGTGGAGCTCCAAGGAGGAGCTCCACATGTGGCCGGCCACCCCCTAGGGGTCCCCCCCAAAGGGGGCTCTCATCCATCCACATCACCTTCTAGAAGCCTTTAGCAAAAGCCCTAAAAGGTGGTTTTCGAAAAAATTCCAAAAAGCACTTTCACTATTCACGACGACATTTTTCAGCGTCCGTTCGAACTGAAAATATTTATGTGGGCTTAGAACATTTTCAGTACCCACTAAAATAATTTTCAACGCGTTCTGGAACAATTCCAGTTTAGTGATTTCATCTGCGAAAAGCATCTGAAGCGGTTCCGGCAGCCCCGGAACATTTCCGGTTTTTCTTCCAGAAAATTCTCAGAAGTTTCCAGAATGATTCTGGCATCCTCCAAGAATTATCAGGCATGTGCCGAAACAACTTTTCAGTTTCACCGGAACTCATCCGGTGACCTCTCTCTGCGGAACTTTTTCGGTGTCCGAAACTTTTCGGTGTCCGAAACTTTTTCGGTGATTTTCTCTCAGACTCCCTGTCTAGTATTCAGTAGATAGATGACCCTTAAGCGTGTGACCCTATAGGTTCGGTGAAGTATAGACATGACACGGAACCCTTTCCGATCAATGATCAACATCGGAGCCGTGGACACCCATATTGACCCCTATACCCACACGAATGAATATTCGAGTGAACCTCCAGTTGCCGTGTGCTATTCCTGTTGCTTCGCGATATGTTACAAATACCCGAGGCGAGACATGTTGGCATTCCCATGGATCAACAACTTGTCCACTATGCTAGTTACCTCGTTACCGGTATTGTTCTCTTTTCTCGTTACCATGTTCCGGCATCCCTGTGATCAAATCACAAAGTGTCTGGCCAGACGATGATGGATACCTTAACACCGAGAGGGCCCAGAGATATCTGTCCATCGTCGGAGGAGCAAATCCCAATCTTGAGCTATCAAGTTACTTAACATACTTTCCCATGAACCCGTAAGCCGCCGTAATAGCCATCCAGTTACGGATGACGTTTAACAAACCCCAGAGTTCATGAATCAAGCATGAAGAAACTCGATACTCTCATGGTCTGAGGAATCATGCAAACGTTAACCATCTCTGTGTTATCAACCATTAACTTGTGACGAATGAATCTCATAGCATAACATCAATCGGGTCGATTCAACACAAATGTTCTTCTAACATTGTGCCCTCAAAGCTGCTGGCATAGACATGCCCATGATTGGGAAAACATAATCATCATGCAACACTTGAGCTAGTCTTAGAGGCATGACTAGGAATACTTTTTACCGTTTATTATTCCACACGTGCACATGGGTTTTCCCCAGAGCCTTTATGGATATACGGCCTCGGGAACCACAGCAGTTATAGCATGGAACATAAACATAATTATGAGCAAGGAGATAAATAATAACATTTATTATTGCCTCTAGGGCATATCTCCTACAATCTCTCTAAAATTAGCTAGGGCATCGTCTGTAGTAGACGATGAAGCTTGTTGAAGTGGTATGGGAGGAGTAGGATTACTAGCTGTAGGTAGGAACTGTGGCATGTATGCCAAACCATAGTTCGGTAGTGGTCGAGTGGTTGTAGTTGTATGTAGGGTTTGGTTCGGCGTTGCGACCAAACCTGGCTTGCTCATAATAGGATTAATGGGTGCAGCCACAATCTGATTTGTTTGGGTAGGATAATAAGTCATCGGCATGGGAGACGCCGATCAAATAGGTAAAGCCAGATCAGGGTTTTGCACACTAGTAGCTACACCACCATTACCACTAGATGATTGAGATATATTCTTCTGAGCATTAGTATTTTCTATGAAAGTTTGATAGACCAGATTGTTACCATCAGCAATACGACTCTCAATCTCAGCCAACTGCTCAGGAGAAAAGGTAGTACTCACAGAGGGTTTAACCTGCTCGGCTTGAAGAGGAGAGAACTTGATTTCTTCAATCGGAGTGATGTTGCCTTGGCGACCCTTCTTGAATTTTGCAAGGAACTCCTGCAAATCCTTCTCTTCTCGCGCCTTCTTGTACTACTCAAAGATTTGGCGATGATCGGCCTATATCTCATCAAGACTGGGCTTAATGATGTTATCGGCGTCTATCTCAGATGGCCTGGGAAGATCGGAAATGGTGGATGATGACGATTGATCTTCTGTCCCCAGCGGAGTCGCCAAAAAGTGTGTTGACACACGAACACGTCACCTGTACCCTCGACGCCGGGGGTGATGCACCGCAGCTCACGTCGAAGGAGACCCGACCGACAGCGCGATACGCAAGACAGTCGACAGGCGCTTTTGCAGACCCGAAACCCCACACGCCCGGGAGGGACCCCGTCAGGGAGTGCGGCGGCTATGGACTGCCCTAGATCGATTCGCTCGCCTCTAGAGCCTCGGGATTCACAGCTCTCAAACTCGAGGAACAACGAAGAACGAGAGAGAAAAACGGTGGAGAGATAAAACGTAGATGAAAAAGTAGTATATTGATATGTCGATTGTGTGTTGTTCAATCGACCGTCACCTCCAACATATATAAGAGGCGGCTAGACTTCCCGTACAAGTAAAGTATTCATCTAGGCTTTCCTTACTAGAATATTACATCAATTCACATCCTAAAAAGTCCTAGTTCTAGTCCAACTCGGATTTGGCTCGGATCTGTCCCATACTTCTATCCTGCTTTTGCGTGGTCTGTAGAAATCGCCTAACTCAGATGGAGTCGAATTCAACATCAAACTTGTCCATCTTCGATGATCTGCATAACACCACGCGTGCCACTTCTACTTTTAAGTCCGTTTTTATGACTTTTAGGGCCCATCTCGAACTTCTGGTTGGATCTTCACTAAATCCGGCAAGCCTTCCAAATCAGCAAGCACTCAAGACCGACAGCAGAACCGGCAAACACTCAAGACCAGTGAGCATTCATAACCGGCAAGCCTTCTACCAGCAAGCCTCTCGCCGGCAAACTCTTCTTTCAGACACGGCAAGCCTCAAGATCGGCAAGCATTCATAACCGGCAAGCCTTTTACCCTGACCCAGCAAGCCTCTCGTCGGCAAGCTTCTTGTTGGCAAGTTCTTCTTTCAAATCCGGCAAGCATTCTGAACCGGCAAGCCTTTTACTCGGACCCAGCAGGCCTCTTGCCGGCAAGCTTCTTGCCGTCAAGTTCATTCATAACCAGCAAGCACTTAGAACTGGCAAGCACTTAAGACCGGCAAGCATTCATAACCGGCAAGCCTTTTACTCGGACCCGGCAAGCTTCTTGCTGGCAATAACCAGCAAGCACTTAAGACCGGCAAGCATTCAGAACTCGGACCCGGCAAGCCTCTCGCCGGCAAGCTTCCTGCTGGCAAGTTCTTCTTTCAGATTCGGCAAGACTCCCGCGGCCGGCAAGCTTTATTCAGCCGGCAAAGGCCGAATAACTTACGCGACTCATCAGACACCATCCAGGTAAGTGTCTGGTCCCTCGCGTCATCTTTTTATTCAGGACCAGTCCGCAAAGTGTTTGCCTTTGACTTTTGCATACAAACTCGAAGGTCCTTTTCCATTTGAGGTCATCTTAATTAAGTTTTTGACCATGCCAAAATCCAGTGTCAACAGGGACGGCGATGTCTGTCGGACGCAAGGATGGGATTGATCAAGATTTAAGAAGCAGAGGAGGAGGGTCGCCCCCGTAGATCGTCTGGACTGCTCCAAGTCCTACGACGCCAGTGGACGGTATGTCCATCTCTTCCACGCTCTTGCTGCGTCGGCTCCATGAATGCGATGCCCAACTGTTTGTTGGCGCTGCCTCCTCGCAGCGCCCCTCTTCTTCTCTCCCTCGCAACTCTCGCAGCTCAAGGTTTTTCTCAACAACACAAGAATACTCTCATGAACACAAATGGCCAGGACACTCTACGCACACGCACACATGGCCAATGAGAGAATCAGTTGCTTTGCACGAGACACTCCTTGGTGACCACCAAGACTACATTTTCTCCACTAGCCCTCACGGCCTTCTCTTTCTCATTAACTCCAAGTGACAATTTATACAAAGTTGGGCCTGCAGATGACTCGGCGGGCCGGCCAATACTCAACAGACACAACAAAGTACCATGCACGTCTACTGGCCACTCTTGTAGTTAACCCACTAACAAACATATACGTGCAGCTAACCACTCAACTCATGCTAACTACCTACACTAGTCAGCCATGCACACGCACACATCCAGCTAACCAACTTGCCGGATGACCCAGCTCCTCCTGATCGTCAGTCCGTCGCGCTCCAGCTTTGTCGCGTCTTGTCGTTTCTGACGGCATGGCCGTATCACACGGCACCATCGGCATCTCACCATACTCGCCGCATCGCATGGCAGCCCGGCATCTCGCCTCCTTGGCGCGCCTCCGCTGAAACTCGCCGGCTTCGTACGCATCACACATACACCTTGCCGGACTACAACAGGATACATGAACACCTAACTACATGCAAACACATAAATCAAGATTAAAACTAACACTGTTCGGCTGCGTATGCAGTAGCAAGTAGAGTAGACAATTAATTATTCTGGTCTCTGGCAGAACCGATCAGCCAAGGTGCATGTTCAGGTCACGCTATCAAAGGATCAATCAGAGGTTGGCCACGTGTGTGTTTTTACTCTACAATGCACCACGTGTGTTGGCCATTGTGAGTCTACTTTGCTTCGTCCTCCATGTCACCTGAAGGACTCGGTGGTGTTGGTTGGTGCTAAAGGAAGAGCCGGGGAGCAGTTTCAGCACTATTACCATGTATATGCCCAGATGTTTGTGACCATCATGTTGGTCTTGCAGCTGGGTCCATGGAGAGAGCTACAAAAAGAGCATTGTGGCTTGGGAATTGGGAGTAGCCAGATGAAGTCATTTGGCGATGAAACTGTTCTCGGGGACATTGATCTAAGCCAAGTAACATGCTAATTTTACCTTCTTCAACCTAGTTTTAATGCTGAAGATCTTATTCAGATATTTATGAACTCCTTACTTATGTGTTTTAGCTAATGTTTTACATATTAGTTCATATATAATGGTTTTTATTTATAAAGTTTTAATATACATCCATTTTATTTTATTTTATCCACTGGCGTTTTGCTCAAATTTTTCGTCATGAATTAATCAAGAAGAATAAAATGCTGATAATAACAATGAAAAAAGGATATTGATTGCTTATCTGTATGACGATGTATAGACACGTTTCAACCTTAGCATGTTTTATAGGAATGCCATACCATTCTTTTATACAAAAAATACTATTGCTTTTATCAATTTATCCAACGCCTTTAAGTATGTTTGATTATGAGAAACTACAGCTTCTACACAGATTTAGGAAGTTCTATATAACGACGTATTTAGTGTTTAGGCCACACAACAATGCTTCTTTTTTGTTTATATTGACAATTTGTACTCCCTTCGTCCCATAATATAAGAGCGTTTTTGACATTAGTGTAGTGTCAAAAACGCTATTATATTATGGGACGGAGGGAGTAGTAATTAGAATTGAGGAACTGGGGATACTTTAGAAAGTCTTTTCTGATGCATATCTCAGAATATGTTACTGCAAAAAACTTCAAATCGATCCTTCAACCCCTTGGTCTTGCTAGAGAACCCTCCTATCATTACTGCATGAGCAGATTGTTGTTGTGCTCCATTATGAGCTGAAATTAATTTGCATCAGCTGCGATTACCAGATGGGCTTGGTAAAACGTCAGCCTACCCTCTATTTTTGTGAAACAATTGTCAAATGTACATGGTAGAGTTTTTGAATCACGGACTCTATCATTACATCACCAAATGCCTTTCATGTTTGTACGTTTAATAGGAAGGAGAAAATAAATGGAACAAGCCACTTTCTAGCCGTTTAGTCGGTCACTTAGGCCTAATGGTGTGGTAGGACTGGACCAAGAGGGGATACTGCGAGATACAAAACAGTTTGATTGCTATTTTTCTCAGCACAATTGCTACTTTGGACAGCGGCGCAAGCATGAGTACAAAGGTTACAGGAACTTTTATTTTTCCCTACTCTGCTAGGCTGCTACGAACTGCCCAAAGAATGCATGCACATAATCATTTTTACGAGCAGCGGTCTACAGTCACGGGCTCATGAAAATGGAGACAGGCGACAGACCAGAGATTTCAGTATACCTTGCAGTGCCCGATCAAGTAATTTTTTAATTCTATGTCTAGCAATTAAATTGTTTGTTTTGAAGTTATTTAGCGATTGATCACTTATGTAGTTTATTTTCTTCTGTGTCAATAGAATTTCTAATGAAGAAAGGATGAGTGCGACCAATGTACAAGGAAATCAAGTAGTACCCTTCAACCGAAACTATCACAATTGCCTCAACTCTGAGCGTAATTTGAAATATATTTTTTTATAAAAAATGCTATTGGTAAATCGCCTTATGGATCCCATGTTGATCCTCCTATGGCCACGGCTGTTGATCGGATTTTTTCAACACAGACTATTATAGGGATAGATTTGAGGAACAAGGTAACAAATGGCGGCTCATGAAATGGACAAGTTGCTACAACAAGCGAGAGATATTCAAGGTATTGAAGTTGCTAAAATTGGGAGGTGCTTCCAATCCAGGGAAAACAACAAAGGAGAATCTCCTAAAAGAGAACTTTAAGACCTTGCTGGTATTATATATTTTATAATTATTTTGAAAAATAATTATTTGCATCACATTATTATTTTCCACTTATTATTTTTGAGTTATGCCATGTAGATCACTTAATATTCGGCCCATATTTTTATTTCCAAGATTAATTGTGCATTACATTGGCAACTTAGGAAGGAACATCACCATTTTTGCTTTTCCAATTGTTTTCTTTATATACTACTATGCACTTACAAGAATATAAACTGCACAAGACGGTACGACTTTGGTGAAATAATTTAGCTTATTTATTTATGATCCCGAGATCACCCTAAGTTTTTGCTCTAGAATGGAAAAACCTAATGAAGAAAAAAATGTATATTTGTTTGTGCATGGCATAGCTTTAAAAAATGATAAATGATATTTTATTATTATTTTAAATTACAATTTAAAAATTCAAATGGCTATATAACACCTGATCAAATATTCAAATAGTATTTTTTTGTTATAAATAACTTGGTCGCTCTCTGTCCTAAGTTATATTCCCAGCTTATATATTCTTGAACACCATATTTATTACAAGAACACATCAAATCAACAATAAAACAAAATCCTTAGTCGATAGACAATTACCCACAATTAATAAACATTCAAATTTTTATAACAAGTTGTACCTTAATATTAACGGGCCATAAATCATACATCTTTATAGATGTACAAGCATAATACGAATATTGATCTAATACAGCCACATTGTAACATATTACGGTTGGACTCATTATAAACAGGACCACAATAAATATATTTTCTGTAAATGTACATTTAATATAACGGACCAACTAATTTATGTTCATCAAATACGAACATTACAAAATCATACGTCTATTTACTCATACGTTTTTGAAACATATTAGACCATGCCCTCGCATTTGCGAGGGCCACTTGGCCAGTTATTAACAATGGCAAACTGGTTAACACAGTCATAATTCAAGAATGCTAGAGTTACGGAATTTTTTCCCCACCGTATCATAGATTGCATGATCGGACAAAGAGAGAACGGTGAACTTCTCATGCTGGTGGGCACCAAATGTTCAAACCTCCTAGTAGTATCACTGTGTCACAATATCGGTCCTCTCCAACAAAGCGTCCAATTCAAATATTCAGAGAATCCCCATGCATCTAACGATGTGTTGTCAAGCGACCGCTTATGGAGTATCTAGAGTTGACAATCATTTAATTACTATTTCGTCTGTCCAAATTTAGTAGTACCCTTCATAAATTTGAGTAGAAAAATATAAGTTTTATGCTACAAAGCTATTGTTCTGCCACATAACTTCCACTCCCTCCGTTCACAAATATAAGATGTTTTGGATATTCCAATATGAACTGTATACGGCCTGAAATGAGTGAACAAACATACTAAAACGTGTCTATATACATCCGATTCACAAAAAGGTCAAAATCTTATATTTGTGAACAGAGAAAGTATTTTCTAGTTTAATGTATGGTCAAAGTTTGACCCAAGGGGTGTGAATAAACTAGGACGGTGGAAGTAGTTTGACAACATTTTCACCATGTGCAGGTAGGTCTGATTGGTTACGATTTTGGTCACCCGTGGATTGGTACGTGCTTGTGGATGGTGCCAATAAGGACAGCTGGATGATGAATTGTGTTAACTGTAAGAGCAATGCAAATAATATAGCCATCAACTCGTTATATAAGACTGCAGTGATCACTCATATAGGTTGGTTAGTAAGGTAGTTATTTGTTTCCCTTTGTTTTTCACGTTTTCTTTTTCCTCTCATTTACTCTTTTCAGCTAGGAGCACGGGTAGACATTGGGTTTTGTATGAGAGTCCATTACGTCCCTTTTTTATCCCCTCATGTAGACAAAAGTGTCATTTAAGTAGGATTATAGCCCTATATTATACTAGTTCGTAGGATTTTGTTCATTTACTTCTTCATAAAATCTGCCACTTCATCGACCAACAACTTATCATACAACTATTTCAATACGGTGCATCTAGTTTGTTCAATGAAGGCGAAAGAATGTACTAGGTTTCAAAGGTGACATAGGAGAATTGAGGAGAAATAGCAACGTTGTGTGTTCATGAAACAACAATATTTGGACAAGCTTCAAGATAGAATGGGAGAGAATCCTTGTACATTATCACACCTTATGTTGGGCAAACTACATAAATTGTATTTGAGTAGTTGTATGGTAAGTTGTTGGTCGATGACATGCATGGCTACTTTTTACGAGAAAGCTAACCAAAAAACTATTGGAGATGCCCTTATTAGGTGTCAACGTCTTGTGACGTGGAGAACTAAATAATTAATTCCAATCACTAAAAAGGTTACTGTTTGTAAAGGTTAGCTAGCGATCGTGCAACAACTGCAAGTGAAGCCTCTCCTCGCTCGACATGTGTCGCTCACAATGACTGCTTTATGTGGGAGTACAATTTGTTTCTTCAAAAAAATCAACTAAAACAACTCTTAAATCAGGCGTCCAAATCATTAACGGTTTTATCCTTACATTACATTTTTGGTACAGATGTTTTCAAAACTGTTTGCCTGGTGAACCCTCTTTGAAAATTACTAATTATTCAAAACTTAATCATCCACATGTACTATCTTAGGAAAGGAAAGCACACAGTCACATACACCTGCTTGTGCCCCGTAGGACATTGTATGAGGCGGGTCAGAATGAGAAGTACCATATACTCCCTCCTTTTCATAATGTAGTGCATATAGATTTTTGAAAAAATCAAACATCAGATGGTTTGACCAAGTTTGTTAAGAAAAACATTTACATCTAGAATGTCAAACATATACCATTAGATTCATCATAAGTTATAGTTCCATATTTTATATATATGGTATTGTAGATAAAAATAGTTTTTCTATAAACCTGGTCAAAATTCGTAAAGTTTGACTTTTCACAAAATCTATACACACTACATTATGGAACAGAGGGAGTACTACTATCTTGCATATAATACTACTGTATGATACTAACTCCACAGTGTATAATATCAGAATGATCTCATTTATTATCATGCATGACACATACTAGTACAACATTAAATATGATACAATATTATATCATGAATCATGATACTCAGTCCTCTCTTTCCTCATTTAATTGTGTCTCACCACAACATAAAATGTCTAGTTGACATGTATCTATGATACTCTCGTTGTGAACCTGAGCAAAACTAAAACGAAAAGAAGGAAAAAAGGTTGAATCCCACAGAAAATATGGCCCTCTGCACAGGGCACGTGCCAGCCCACAGTGCCCATGCACGTCCACAGTAACCCTGCACAGAAATAAATCTTTCCTTTTCTTTTCTTTTTTGAGGGGAAGAAGTAACCCATTCCTAATACCCCTTGCGGGTGCGTGTACACATACTTCCATAGTTGCTCTATTTGTTTAGACACAAGGAATCTTGGTTGGGCCATGCAGGCAGGCAGTCTGACCTAATACCCCAAGTGTGTGTGCCCCGGTGACGACGCCGGCGGGGCCGTACGTCACCCTCCCGGCCTGACCTACCGCGGAGAACAATGCCAAGCGCAGTTAGCACCACATGCAGCCCGGTCGACCAAGCTACCTCCACGATTCGCTTGGCCATTTGTGCTCCCCAGATTTGAACCTGGCTAGCTAGCGCGCTCAGCTCACAGTCACACACACCCGCAGCCATAAGCGAATACGATACACAACCACCAGCACCAGCGAGCACAATGGAGCACGCGCAGGACGAGTTCACCCTGGCCACCGCTGTCGTGGTGCCAGCGTCTGGCTTCTTCCTATGCGTGTACTGCCACCGCAGGCGCTCGGTGGCCACCAGAACGCGCACAAGAAAGAGCGCGCCATCGTCAAGCACCGCCGGGAGACCGCCATCGTAACCGAGCATGATTGGAAGCCGGGGAGTGCTGCCGCCTCTGTTTGGATGTCTGAGGAGCCTGCAACAGTAGGTGGCATGGCGAAAAACCGCAGCAGGAGCTCCTCGGGGAGCAACAACGAGCTGGACTTGTCTCTCCGGCTATAATTGGTCAGCCGATCGATGGATCTCTGCTAGTATCCAAGCTCCGCCCCCCTCTATTTCCTGTGCGTGGTACGTCAGAGTCTAGCTACTTGTGTCAAGCTCCTGTTGTGCATACAGTGGATTCATCGGGGCTCTTCTAGTTAGTTGGAATTGTTTTCAAGGTCTAGGTAAAGCTGGATCCCTAGAGACCTTCCTGGTCCTTTGGGTTGACACAAAATTTTCCATTTTTCCAGACTGTATGACCTTGGCAGGTGGTACTTTCCTGAAAAATCTGGATCTATATAAGTCTAAGTGTTCAAGTTACGATATTTGAAGGACAATGTCAAAGTAGGGACGATGTTCAACACGGTGTTAAATATGTACAGTAGCCAGCCTCTGTAAGATAGATTTTCGGACCTCTCAGAACGAATTTGAATTTTCACCCGAACATTTGGGTTTGATCCCGTGCTATTTGGCCTTCGAGAGGCAATAAAACTGTCAGTTGTGAAAGTTAATCCTAAGACATAAAAGCTGCTCAAAGACAGTTAAAATGAACCTTTAATTAGCTGGTTACTTCAAATCTGCATAAGCAGTATACTGTAATAAGCATATCAATGTACAGATTATTCATCATCCATCAGATGCAGAACACACCTCGAAATTGACCGTCCTCCTTAGCTCCGTTGTGAGGATAGCTAGTATATCCACAATAATTTTAAACAACATGGGCGGAAAACGGGTTCACTTGACATAGCCCATTAATTTATTTTTCTTCAGAAAAGAAAAAACGAACATCAACGATTGATAATGCTTGACACTTCCTTTCTGAAAAAAATTGTTCCCACAAACTCGCCAGATATGGGAACCACTCTTTGCACACAGCCTGCTGGAGGAAAGAACTGGTGGAGGTCATCATAAAAGATTAAAAAAACATAAGAAATAGTCATAATATGTTTTTGTATACTTTAGCCTTGTTTGTTTTGCAAAACTCTCAAATGGAACAATCTCATAGAAGTATGAGCCTATTTGGCGCTAGGGCTTTTGGTGAAGGCAATGTCTAGTTTTTCGGACGACGGGGGGAGGTGGGAGGAGAGGTGCTCGACTATGGGAGGGTGGGGGTATTGCTCGCTAGGGGAGGAAGGGGGGGGGGGGGGGGGGGGGGGGGGGGGGGGGGGGGGGGGTGGGGGGGGTGGTGGGGTGGGTGGGGGGGGGGTTTGGGAATGGGTAAATCAGAACAACGACACTCGACGCCAGGAGTTGGAGGCATTGGTTGCGTGCATCGCCGATATGTTAACCTCTTGCAAGCATTCTGGTCAAATAATATTCTCGTGTTGCTTTATGCTGAATAAGTCAACATGGGTCATTGGCCGAGCATGGACACGTCGGAAGGCAAGAACTCTACTCACCAGTGTGATGGCTTGTTTTATTTCTTTACATAAAAAACCATTTCGGCAGATTATGCTATTGAGTGTCCCGTACAATTCATTGTGTGGTAAGTGTTTTCAACAGTGTGTGATGACCCATTCAACATTAGTGTGCCAATGACAAGCGGACCACAACAAGTGTGGTGGCATGAGAAGGCACTAGCGACGAGCTTGTGTGCGGTAACACTAGTAGAAAACGGCCCATTAGCCCCGATTCCAGAGGCACTTTAGCCACGGTTCTGAAACTGGGACTAAAGGGTCGGGACTAAAGCCCAAAACCTTTAGTCCCGGTTCGCTTACGAACCGGGACAGAAGGGGCTCCACGTGGCCGCTGCGGGGCGCCCAGGCAGGAGGACCTTTAGTCCCGGTTGGTAACACCAACCGGGACCAAAAGTCATCCACGCGTCAGCATCTGGCAGGAGCTAGGGTTTTTGTTTTTTGTTTTCAAAGGGGGGGGGGGGGGGGGTTTAGGGGTTTTGGAGGGTTAATTTAGGGGTTTCATATTGTGTTAGCTAGCTAATAGAGAGAAGTGACCTCTCTTTATCTCCGTGCTTGGTCGACGCTAGCTACTATACGTATAGAGAGAACTCGACACGCTAGCTAGTAAGCAAATGAAGGAACCATTAAGGACACAAGATCGTCATGAACATATACAGAGAGAAGTGACCTCTCTTTCTCAGAGAGATTGGTCGAACAACAAGTTTTCATATATCTATCCGACGGTACTAGCTACATATATACAATATAAGAGCTCTTACAATCCCTAACATCTAAAGTCTATATCCACATGGTATTCTCTGGCTTTATGTATGACGTGGTCGAGAAAGAATCCCGCCAATTCCTCTTGAATTGCTCGTATGCGATCATGTGGTAGGAGTTCATCCCGCATCTGCCACATCTAATTTAAAGAAGGGGATCAATACATATATATGAATGAAACTCAACACAAATGATGGTAATAAAATAAAATTGTGAATATTATTGTTTATGTACTTCATATTGTTTTTCAGAGTAGCCCCGCTGAGAGGCCGTCGCGTTGTAGATGAACTCGCAAACGTAGTATCCACAAAAATCATTCCCGGCTTCCTGCCACAAGCACTTTACGAGAAATAGAGTTCAATCAAACTGATAATCAAGCATGATAAATGGTATCGATGAAACTAGCTAGAATGAATGGGATATGCGTTGAACTAGCTAGTAGTACTTATTTTTGGGTGTGTAAATCGCAGCTCCCTCGGCAGTCCCGGAGCAATAATTACCTGCTATCAGGAAATGAACAAAGTTGCCGATATGGTGCGATAATGATCGATTGAACTTACTTCTGCAGCATTTCAGTCATGTCCGCATAGTCCTGGGGATCTTTTCGTCTCGAGTCTAAGACAGTTACTACTCCCCGGTCAAGTTTAATCTCTAGCAGAATAAAGTGGAAGCTGCGAACGCATTCATAACTCATCAATTACATTACTATAACCTCGAGTAAGGGAAACCGAATATGCACAAGACAGTAACACTCGCTTGAAGTTGTAAGGAAAGAGTATTTTCTCTTTGTTTTGATTTTTAAGCAACGATTGTAGCAAGTTGTCCTCGGTATCTGTGACTCTGTTTTTAACCGTCCATTCATGTATGATATTTGGGTTAATGAACCCAATGTCATAGATTTGTGCTTTTCTGCATTCGACGATCTTTAATCTGCATGATATAGTGAGGATAATTATATATACATGCAATAAAATAGCTGAGCTATATATAGAGACTTAATTACAGAAGTAGTACATACAGACAGTAGCAAGTCACGAGTTGTTTGTCGAGGGCCATTTGATTGTATAACTGGAATAACTCGGCAAATTCAACAGGCAACAGCTCAGTTCCCACGAGGTCGTGCTCCTCTTTAATTCTCAACATCAAACTATCCTTCCCAGACTCGCAGCAGGTTTTCATGTACCATTCATGCAATCTTCGCATCATCGTTGTTAGAGGAGGATGATCAGGTTTGACGAGAGGCTGCCCGTACTAGTATCTGAATTCGTCCATCTCCATTGTTTCAAACTCAGGTAATCAGCAGGATTGGTACCAGGCACCATCCCCGGATGACTAGCGACGATATCGCTAGACACCTTGAGCAGGGGGCACGATTGGTTCGCCTGTTCGCCAAGATGGGGAATTTTTTTCCCACTTCTTCGTTCTGCTAACCTTGCACGACTGCAAGTACTTTCCGACCGCTCTGCTTCCTTATATGTCCTTTCAATAATGCGCTCATAGTTGGATTGCGGCGGAGGCGGTGGTGGTCGCTTCAGGGCATCGATAGTGCGCTTCACTTTCACCGGATCTATCGTCTCCTTCAGAAGTGGAGGTTTCCTTGCAAAATGTTGATGCACTTCGGCAGCACTGATTTTTGCGGTTTCCTCATCGGTCCTCTCATATGGTAACTTCTCCAGAAGCTTGAGAGATGGACCGTATCTGAATTTCTTCCCGCCTCTGCTTGTACTGCTAGCCGCCGGAGCGGCGGCGGCTCTCTTCCGCCCTTGCTGATGAGGCGGAGCAGGAGGCGGAGTGCTCCGACGCGACGGAGGAGGCGGAGTGCCCTCACGCGCCGGAGGAGGCGGAGAAGGAGGCGGAGTGCCCTGATCACTCACCAGAGGAGGAGGAGGTGGAGGAGGAGGCAGAGTGCCTTGACTCGTCGTCGGAGGTGTCCAGTTTGGAAGCTTGATGTACTCCTTCCTCCATAGACATGTACTCCTCAAAGCATAAACCAGCTGATTCTCCCCTTCACCCGTAGGGTGGTCAAGCTCCAGCTCCTGAAATCCCTCCATTATTTCATCCACCGTCACAAACAGCATAGCCATATGGAATCGGACGGCAGTGAAAAGTTCCGTCGGGTTGAGGAGGTGCAACAGAGCTGACAGCCGCCTTCAAAGTCAAGTTCTGCCATTTCGTCATAAGCTCGCAATGTTGAGCCTCCGTGATAGTATCCACGGGGTAGCGAGGAGCCGTGGAATCAGGCTGAACGAGCTCCGTGGAAGCCACGCTGCTTCTCCGCTGAGATGGCGGGGTAGCTTCTGGGTAGCTTCATGCCGCTGAGATGGTTAGCCGGCAGCTGCAAGTTCCTCTAGCTTTACTAGTCTTGCATTCAGCTTCTGCATTTCGCTCAGCTCCGCTTTCAGCTTCCTCTCCCGGCTTCTGTAACCGCCTGCGCCGGCAAACCCAACCACCCACGGAACGGAGCCTGCTGTGCCTCGTGTTCATCAGGGTGCTCAGGATTCCCAAGGGCCTCAGGTAGCTCGTCCTTCTCTCTATCGGGAATGAACGTCCCTTCCTGCGCTGTGGTGATATAAGCCTGAAGCTTCTTGACGGGTATTGCAAGTTGCTCATCCGTCCAACGACACTCCCCTGTTTCTAGGTCCAAAGTTCCCCCAACCCCGAAGAACCAAGTCCTTGAACGGTCTGGCCAGTTCAATGTCGCTGGTTGGACCCCTTTAGCAAGCAAGTCTTGTTCAGCTTTGTCCCACAACGGCCGGGCTTTGAGGTAGCCACCTGACCCCGTGTGATGGTGATACTGCTTCTTTGCAGCATTTTTCTTGTTTGTCTCTGACATTTTCTTACCCTTCTCTGATGTCTTGTAGGCCACAAATGCGGGCCAGTGATCTCTTATCTTCTCATATCGGTCGGTGAATTCTGGAGTTTTCCCTTTGTCGACAAACTTTGTGTTCAACTCTTTCTTCCACCTCATGAATAGATCTGCCATCTTCTTAAGAGCACACGCCTTGACCTTTGGCTCTATAACTGGGTTATTCAGATCCTCCTCTGGCGGTAGGGTGAAATTTGCCTTCAGCGCGGTCCAAATATCAGCTTTCTGTCTATCGTTGACATAAGAAATTTCAGGGTCGTTCTTAGGCTTATTCCATTTCTGGATGCTGATCGGGATGCTGTCCCTAACAATAGCTCCGCACTGAGCAACAAATGCGTCCTTGGTCAGCTTGGGTTCAATCGGTAGGCCATCATCCGCGAGTGCTGTGATCGTGAACCTTTCATCCTGGCGCAACCTTTTCTTTGGGCCTCGTCTCGTTACGGATGTTTGGCTCGATCTGGAGGGCTATCAAAGAAGAAAGAAGCGTTAATATATGTACATACCAAAACAATTAATGCATCAATTAGTCAGCATAGGCTTAATTAATATATATACCTCGCCGGACTTTGCAACAGCTCCCTCCTCCGTTCGGTCACCGGAGCCGTCATCATGGTCTCCTTCTTCCTCCGCCATTTGGTCACTGGAGTCGTCATGATCATGTCCTTCCTCCTCCATTGTTCGATCACCGGAGCCGTCATCCTCTCCTTCCAGACCATCGGTGTCGTTGAGACACGACATGACATCATGTCCGTCACGGATTATGTCCCCCAACAACTCTTCTTGTTCTAAGTCTCTGTCCATGCTTTCTGCAAATATTAGAACATGGCAATATACAAACATGAGAGATGGATATATTAGTGGCAAACATAACCTAGCTAATATCACAACAAGGAATCATATGCACAAACATATACCTAGCTAATGACAACAATAAACATAACAATTACGGGTAGGGGGCGGGAGGGGGTAGATTGACAACGCTCTTTCTTCGTCGACTAGTTGGTCGGGCGAGAGGGGGTTGATCGACGTCCCCCCTCATGTCGAAGTTACCGGAGTTTTCTTCTAGTGGTTTGGATGGCCTCGAGAGTTTGTCGGGTAGGGGCGGGAGGGGGTAGGCGAGCGGACTGGGAGTAAATTTAGTAACTTTGAACTTCGTAAATTTGGGTGGCCACGAGAGTTGGTCGGGCGAGAGGGGGTTGATCGACGTCCCCCCTCATGTCGAAGTTACCGGGGATACGTTCCGAGAGAAAATACAACATTTGATATGTTTCGAATATATATGAACATTTTAACTTAGTAACTTATTAACATTTCGAGAGAAAACTTTCTATTAACATCATTTTAACTTAGTAACTTAGTAACTTAGTATCGTTTCGAGAGAAAACTTAGTAACTTAGTAACATTTTAACTTAGTAATGTTTCGAGAGGAAACTTTCTATTAACATCTCTCTCTCCCTCCTCATGCATGTCCGACGTCCCCCCTCCCCCCCTCATGTCGAAGTTATCGAGGAGGGGGTAGATCGACAACGACTCCATACATACATACATGCAAAAAAGATGCTATCCATCCATACATACATAGCCACATACATACTTGAAAAAAAATGATATGAACAAAAAAATACATATAGCTAGCCACATATGTGAAAAAAAACATATATATGAAAAAAAATGCTATGAAGAAAAAAATACATATACATACATACATATAGCCACATACATATATACACTATATATGAACAAAAAAATTCTTCACATAAAAAAAATCAACATATATATAAAAAAACTATGCACAGAGCCGGGGCGGCGGCGGCTCACAGCGGGGGCGACCGGCGAGGGCGACGGCGGGGGCGGCGAGGGAGCCGGGGGGGGCGGGCCGGGGCGGGGGCGCGGCCGGGCGCGCTCGGCGACGGCGGACGGCGACGGCGTGGGCGGTGGACGGCGTCGGCGTGGGCGGCGGACGGCGTGGTCTCGTGGGCGGGGCAGAGGCACAGGCGATGGCGACGGCATGGGCGGCGGACGGCGTCGGGGCAGCCTGGCGGCGTCGAGGAGGTCGGCGTCGTCTGGGGAAGTGGCGATGAAACTGTGAAATTTGCTAAGTGTGGGCTTATATACCCAACCCTTTGGTCCCGGTTGGTGGCACCAACCGGGACCAATGCTACCATTTGCTCCCGGTTGGTGGCACGAACCGGGACCAAAGGGTAGGATTGGTCCCAGTTGGTGCCACCAACCGGGACCAAAGGTGGGTATTGGTCCCGGTTGGTGCCACCAACCGGGACGAAAGGTGGGTGCTGCTGCAGCGGCCAAAACTTTAGTCCCACCTCGCTAGCTGAGAGGCATCGATCGTAGTTTATAAGCGTTGTTGTGCCTCCCGTTCCGAACTCCTCTCTATTAGAGTTTCATAAAAGTTTTCTAGTTCATTCTTTTTGCTATTAGTTCATTATTTGACCTAAATGACCCTGAAATTCAAAAGCACTTCAAATGAACTCTGAAGAGGTTGAAAGTTGGCATGGTATCATCATTTCACCCACATAGCATGTTCTAAAAAGTTGAGAGGGTTACGGCAAAAACTGGATGCACTTTGTGTACAAAATGGACAATCGCTTTCGAAGTAACAGGGTTTCGGACGAAAACTCATCTGTTACAAAGGGATTTCATTTTTTTTAACTTATTTGGACTCCAGACTATTTGTGTGTTCAAAATGCCCATTCAAAGCCAAATCATCAATTTTCAACCCTTTCTGACTTCATTTGGTATTTTTCATACATTTACTGATTTTTTTAAGCTAAATGACCCTGAAATTCAAAAGCACTTCAAAAGAACTCTGAAAAGGTTGAAAGTTGGCATGGTATCATCATTTCACCCACATAGCATGTGCTAAAAAGTTGAGAGGGTTAGGGCAAAAGTTGTATGCACTTCGTGTACAAAATGGACAATGTCTTTCGAAGTATTAGGGTTTCGGACGAAAACTCATCTGTTACAAAGGGATTTCATTTTTTTGAACTTATTTGAACTCCATACTTTTTGTGTGTTCAAAATGCACCATTCAAAGCCACATTATCAATTTTCAACCCTTTCTGACTTCATTTGGTATTTTTCATGCATTTACTGAATTTTTTAAGCTAAATGACCCTGAAATTGAAAAGCACTACAAATGAACTCTGAAAAGGTTGAAAGTTGGCATGGTATCATCATTTCACCCACATAGCATGTGCTAAAAAGTTGAGAGGGTTAGGGCAAAAGCTGGATGCACTTCGTGTACAAAATGGACAATCTCTTTCGAAGTATCAGGGTTTCGGACGAAAACTCATCTGTTACAAAAAGGCATTTTATTTCTTCACATGTAACTGCAGTGATATTCTAGATCAAAGGCACCATCATAATTGTTTTGGAGAGAAAGTCTTCACTTTTTCTTCACTTGTGTCCTTTGCTTATTGCGCCCCAACCATGGATAATCTTCATCGTTTAACAGGGTGCTTCGGTCAGCCTTGACTTTGAAGGGAGGAATTTCATGAAACTTTTCATAATCTTTAGACATGTCTGTCTTGCCCTCAACTCCCACGATGTCTCTTTTTCCTGAAAGAACTATGTGGCGCTTTGGCTCATCGTATGATGTATTCGCTTCCTTATCTTTTCTTTTTCTCTGTTTGGTAGACATGTCCTTCACATAGAAAACCTGCGCCACATCATTGGCTAGGACGAATGGTTAATCTGTGTACCCAAGATTGTTCAGATCCACTGTTGTCATTCCGTACTGTGGGTCTACCTGTACCCCGCCTCCTGACAGATTGACCCATTTGCACTGAAACAAAGGGACCTTAAAATCATGTCCATAGTCAAGTTCCCATATGTCCACTATGTAACCATAATATGTGTCCTTTCCCCTCTTGGTTGCTGCATCAAAGCGGACACCACTGTTTTGGTTGGTGCTCTTTTGATCTTGGGCGATCGTGTAAAATGTATTCCCATTTATCTCGTACCCTTTGTAAGTCAATATAGTCGAAGATGGTCCCCTGGCCAATGAGTACAGCTCATCAGAAACATTGTTGTCACCCATGAGACGTGTTTGCAACCAACTGCCGAAAGTCCTGATGTGTTCACAAGTAAACCAGTCGTCACACTGCTCTGGGTGTTTGGAGCGCAGAATATTCTTGTGTTCATTGACTTACGGGGTCACCAATGTAGAATTATGTAGAACTGTGTAGTGTGCTTGAGACCAAGAATGCCCTCCCTACATATTATTGAGTCCGCTCCTAGCGTGCCTTTTCCAGTCGGTCTCCCCTCATACCGTCATTGATAGAGACCAATCTTCTTAAGGTCAGGAATGAAGTCAACACAAAACCCAATGACCTCCTCTGTTTGATTGCCCGTGGAGATGCTTCCTTCTGGCCTAGCATGATTACGAACATATTTCTTTAAGACTCCCATGAACCTCTCACAGGGGAACATATTGTGTAGAAATATAGGGCCCAGAATGGCAAACTCGTCGACTAGATGAACTAGGACGTGCGTCATGATATTGAAGAAGGATGGTGGGAACACCAACTCGAAACTGACAAGACATTGCGCCAAATCACTCCGTAACCTTGGTACGATTTCTGGATCGATCACCTTCTGAGAGATTGCATTGAGGAATGCACATAGCTTCACAATGGCTAGTCAAACGTTTTCCGGTAGAAGCCCCCTCAATGCAACCGGAAGCAGTTGCATCATAATCACGTGGCAGTCATGAGACTTTATGTTCTGGAACTTTTTCTCTGGGATATTTATTATTCCCTTTATATTGGACGAGAAGCCAGACGGGACCTTCATACTGAGCAGGCATTCAAAGAAGATTTCCTTCTGTTCTTTGGTAAGAGCGTAGCTGGCAGGACCTTCATACTGCTTTGGAGGCATGCCGTCTTTTTCGTGCACACGTTGCTGGTCCTCCCGTGCCTCCGGTATATCTTTTGTCTTCCCATACAAGCCGAAGAAGCCTAGCAGGTTCACGCAAAGATTCTTCATCACGTGCATCACGTCGATTGCAGAGCAGACCTCTAGGTCTTTCCAATAGGGTAGGTCCCAAAATATAGATTTCTTCTTCCACATGGGTGCGCGTCCCTCAGCATCATTCGGAACAGATAGTCCGCCGGGACCCTTTCCAAAGATTACTTGTAAATCATTGACCATAGCAAGTATGTGATCACCAGTACGGACAGCGGGCTTCTTCCGGTGATCTGCCTCACCTTTGAAATGCTTGCCTTTCTTTCGACATTGATGGTTGGTCGAAAGAAATCGACGATGCCCCTGGTACACATTCTTCCTGCATTTGTCCAAATATATAATTTCAGTGTCATCTAAACAGTGCGTGCATGTGTGGTATCCCTTGTTTGTCTGTCCTGAAAGGTTACTGAGAGCAGGCCAATCATTGATGGTTACAAACAGCAACACATGTAGGTCAAATTCCTGCTGGTCTAGCTCATCCCACACACGTACACCTTTTCCATTCCACAGCTGTAAAAGTTCTTCAACTAATGGACTTAGGTAGACATTAATGTCGTTGCCGGGTTGCTTAGGGCCTCGGATGAGAACTGGCATCATAATGAACTTTCGCTTCATGCACAGCCAAGGAGGAAGGTTATAGATACATAGAGTCACGGGCCAGGTGCTATGATTGTTGCTCTGCTCCCCAAAAGGATTAATGCCATCCGCGCTTAAACCAAACCATACGTTCCTTGTGTCACCTGCAAAGTCCCCCCACTTTCTCTCGATTTTCTCCACTGCGACCGTCAGCGGGTGCTCTCAACTTCCCGTCTTTCTTACTGTCCTCTTTGTGCCATCGCATCAACTTGGCATGCTCTTTATTTCTGAACAGACGTTTCAATCGTGGTATTATAGGAGCATACCACATCACCTTGGCAGGAACCCTCTTCCTGGGCCGCTCGCCCTCAACATCACCAGGGTCATCTCGTCTGATCTTATACCGCAATGCACCGCATACCGGGCATGCGTTCAAATCCTCGTACGCACCGCGGTAGAGGATGCAGTCATTAGGGCATGCATGTATCTTCTGCACCTCCAATCCTAGAGGGCATAGAACCTTCTTTGCTTCGTACGTACTGTCGGGCAATTCGTTATCCTTTGGAAGCTTCTTCTTCTATATTTTCAGTAGCTTCTCAAATCCGTTGTCAGATACACCATTGTCTGCCTTCCACTGCAGCAATTATAGTGTGGTACCGAGCTTTGTGTTGCCATCTTCGCAATTTTGGTACAACCCTTTTTTGTGATACTCTAACATGCAATCGAACTTCAACTTCTCCTTTTCACTTTCGCATTGTGTCTTTGCAATAACAATGACCCGGCGAAGATCATCATCGGGCACATCGTCTAGTTCCTCTTGATCTTCTGCTTCCCCCGTTGCAGCATCACCGTATTCAAGGAGCACATAGTTGTCATCATCTCTTCTTCTTTGTTGTCTTCCATCATAACCCCTCTTTCTCCGTGCTTGGTCCAAACAATATAGTGTGGCATGCATGAAACCCTTCATAAGAAGGTGGGTTATAATTAAACCATACATTGAAACTATGTAATTAAACCCTTCACACCCACCTGCTTTATAAGGGTTTCATGCCACACTATAATGTTTGGACCAAGCATTGAGAAATAGGGGTTATGATGGAAGACAACGAAGAAGAAGAGGATGATGACAACTATGTGCCCCCTGAATACGGTGATGCTGCAACGGGGGAAGCTGAAGATCAAGAGGAACCAGACGATGTGCCCGATGATGATCTTCGCCGGGTCATTGTTGATGCAAAGAGACAGTGCGAAAGTGAAAAGGAGAAGCTGAAGTTCGATCGCATGTTAGAGGATCACAAAAAAGGGTTGTACCCCAATTGCGAAGATGGCAACACAAAGCTCGGTACCGTACTGGAATTGCTGCAGTGGAAGGCAGAGAATGCTGTGCATGACAAAGGATTTGAGAAGCTACTGAAAATATTGAAGAAGAAGCTTCCAAAGGATAACGAATTGCCCGACAGTACGTACGCAGCAAAGAAGGTCGTATGCCCTCTAGGATTGGAGGTGCGGAAGATACATGCATGCCCTAATGACTGCATCCTCTACCGCGGTGCGTACCAGGATTTGAACACATGCCCGGTATGCGGTGCATTGCGATATAAGATCAGACGAGATGACCCTGGTGATGTTGACGGCGAGCCCCCCTGGAAGAGGGTTCCTGTGAAGGTGAAGTGGTATGCTCCTATAATACCACTGTTGAAACATCTGTCAGAAACAAAGAGAATGCCAAGTTGATGCAATGGCACAGAGAGGACCGTAAGAAAGACGGGAAGTTGAGAGCACCCGCTGACCGGTCGTAGTGGAGAAAATCGAGAGAAAGTACAGGGAGGAGTTTGCAGGTGACGCAAGGAACGTATGGTTTGGTTTAAGCGCGGATGGCATTAATCCTTTTGGGGAGTAGAGCAGCAATCACAGCACCTGGCCCGTGACTCTATGTACTTATAACCTTCCTCTTTGGTTGTGCATGAAGCGGAAGTTCATTTCGATAACAGTACTCATCCAAGGCCCTAAGCAACCCGGCAACGACATTGATGTGTACCTAAGGCCATTAGTTGAAGAACTTTACAGCTGTGGAATGGAAATGGTGTACGTGTGCGGGATGAGCACAGACAGGAGGAATTTGACCTGCATGCGTTGCTGTTTGTAACCATCAATGATTGGCCTGCTCTTAGTAACCTTTCAGGACAGACAAACAAGGGATACCACGCATGCACGCACTGTTTAGCTGACACCGAAAGTATTAACCTGGACAAATGCAGGAATAATGTGTACCTGGCACATCGTCGATTTCTTCCGAGCAACCATCAATGTCGAAAGAAAGGCAAGCATTTCAAAGGTGGGGCAGATCACTGGAAGAAGCCCGCCATGCGTACCGGTGATCACGTACTTGCTATGGTCAATGATTTACACGTAATCTTTGGAAAGGGTCCCGGCGGACTATCTGTTCCGAATGACGCTGAGGGACGCACACCCATGTGGAAGAAGAAATCTATATTTTGGGACCTACCCTACTGGAAAGACCTAGAGGTCCGCTCTTCAGTCGATGTGATGCACGTGACAAAGAACCTTTGCGTGAACCTGCTAGGCTTCTTGGGCGTGTATGGGAAGACAAAAGATACACCGGAGGCACGGGAGGACCTGCAACGTTTGCACGAAAAAGACGGCATGCCTCCAAAGCAGTATGAAGGTCCTGCCAGCTACGCTCTTACCAAAGAAGAGAAGGAAATCTTCTTTGAATGCCTACTCAGTATGAAGGTCCCGTCTGGCTTCTCGTCGAATATAAAGGGAATAATAAATATGGAAGAGAAAAAGTTCCAGAACCTAAAGTCTCATGATTGCCACATGATTATGACGCAACTGCTTCCGGTTGCATTGAGGGGGCTTCTACCGGAAAACGTTTGATTAGCCATTGTGAAGCTATGTGCATTCCTCAATGCAATCTCTCAAAAGGTGATCGATCCAGAAATCATACCAAGGCTAAGGAGTGATGTGGCGCAATGTCTTGTCAGTTTCGAGCTGGTGTTCCCAGCATCCTTCTTCAATATCATGACGCACGTCCTAGTTCATCTAGTCAATGAGATTGTCATTCTTGGCCCTGTATTTCTACACAATATTTTCCCCTTTGTGAGGTTCATGGGAGTCCTAAAGAAATATGTCCGTAACCGCGCTAGGCCAGAAGGAAGCATCTCCATGGGCCATCAAACAGAGGATGTCTTTGGGTTTTGTGTTGACTTCATTCAAGGGCCTCAAGAAGATTGGTCTCCCTCAATCACGGTATAAGGGGAGACTGACTGGAAAAGGCACCCTAGGAGGGGACTCAATAGTATGTAGGGACGGGCATTCTTGGTCTCAAGGACACTACACAGTTCTACAGAACTCTACCTTGGTGACCCCGTATGTCGATGAACACAAGAACATTCTGCGCTCCAAACACCCGGAGCAGTGTGACGACTGGATTACATGTGAACACATCAGGACTTTCGGCAGTTGGTTGCAAACACGTATCAGAGGTGACAACACTGTTTCTGATGAGCTGTACTCGTTGTCCAGGGGACCATCTTCGACTGTATTGACTTACCAAGGATACGAGATAAATGGGAATACATTTTACACGATCGCCCAAGATCAAAAGAGCACCAACCAAAACAGCGGTGTCCGCTTTGATGCAGCAACCAAGAAGGGAAAGGACACATATTATGGTTACATAGTGGACATGATTTTAAGGTCCCTTTGTTTCAGTGCAAATGGGTCAATCTGTCAGGAGGCGGGGTACAGGTAGACCCATAGTACGGAATGGCAACAGTGGATCTGAACAATCTTGGGTACACAGATGAACCCTTGGTCCTAGCAAATCATGTAGCGCAGGTTTTCTATGTGAAGGACATGTCTACCAAACCGAGAAAAAGAAAAGATAAGAAAGCGAATACATCATACGATGAGCCAAAGCGCCACATAGTTATTTCAGGAAAAAGAGACATCGTGGGATTGGAGGGCAAGACAGACATGTCCGAAGATTACGAAAAGTTTCATGAAATTCCTCCCTTCAAAGTCAAGGCTGACCCAAGCACCCTGGTAAACGATGAAGAATATCCATGGTTACGGCGCAATAAGCAAAGGACACAAGCGAAGAAAAAGTGAAGACTTTCTCTCCACAACTGTTGTGATGATGCCTTTGATCTAGAATATCACTGCAGTTACATGTGAAAAAATGAAATGCCTTTTGTAACAGACGAGTTTCCGTATGAAACCCTGATACTTCGAAAGAGATTGTCCGTTTTGTACACGAAGTGCATAAAGTTTTTGCCGTAACCCTCTCAACTTTTTAGCACATGCTATGTGGGTGAAATGATGATACCCTGCCAATTTTCAACCTCTTCAGAGTTCATTTGTAGTGCTTTTCAATTTCAGTGTCATTTAGCTTACAAAAATCAGTAAATGCATGAAAAATACCAGATGAAGTCAGAAAGGGTTGAAAATTGATGATGTGGCTTTGAATGGTGCATTTTGAACACACAAAAAGTCTGGAGTTCAATTAAGTTCAAAAAAATGAAATAACACTGAAATTTTATAGTAAAGTTATAGAAAAAATGAAAAATACCAAATTTAATATAATGATAAAACACAATAATATTAAATAACAGGAAAAAGAATCACTCAAAAATCTATTTTTATAGTAAAGTTATTCACAAACTAGTGATTCACACAAATTTAAAAGAATTTAAATTTAAACTTTCAAATTTAAAATTAATGGCACTAACAGAAAGTCTATAATTTTTGTGACCAACAGCAAAACGAATCACTGGAACTAAAAAAAATAAGCAAAAAGAACAAAAAACAGGAAAAAAATGAAAGGACACTGAATTTTGTAGTAAAGTTATAGAAAAAATGAAAAATACCAAATTTAATATAATGATAAAACACAATAATATTAAATAGCAGGAAAAAAATCACTCAAAAATCTATTTTTATAGTAAATTTATTCACAAACTAGTGATTCACACAAATTTAAAAGAATTCAAATTTAAACTATTCAAATTTGAAAATTAATGGCACTAACAGAAAGTGTATATTTTAATATAATGATAATTAATGGCACTAGCAAAAAGAATCACTTGAAAACTGAAAAAAAAAAGCAAAAAAGAAAACAAAAAAAGAAAAAAAATGCCACATACAGGGCCACCACGGCCTGAATACGACTAGAAACCCAGCTACTTGGGCCAGGATTCATGTCCGCATAAGTCCCAACAGGCCCACAGGCATAGCAGTGTCCGATTAGGCCCATAGGCCTGCTGTTTAGAGGAGTTCGAGAGAGAGGGCGGGGCAGCGCTTATAAACAGGTGCGGCCGCTCCTCAGCTAGCGAGGTGGGACTAAACATCCCACCGCACCGCGGCTTTGGCAGGCGCAGGCCTTTGGTCCCGGTTGGTGCCACGAACCGGGACCAATGCCCCACTTTGGTCCCGGTTCGTGCCACACACCGGGACCAAAGGTCTCTTTTCAGCAGCCCAAAGGGCGGGAAACAGAGGCCTTTGGTACCGGTTCGTGGCACCAACCGGGACCAATGCCCCCCTTTAGTCCCGGTTGGTGCCATTAACCGGGACTAAAGGCCTCTGCTTCCCGCCCTTTGGGCTGCTGAAAAGAGACCTTTGGTCTCGGTTCGTGGCACCGACCGGGACTAAAGGGGGGCATTGGTCCCGGTTGATGCCACGAACCGGGACCAATGCTCTGGCTATATAAGGTAGCACTTAGAAATTTTCAATCCGATTTCAACTTCCCCCCCGACGCCGCGCCGAACAACACGATGCCGCCAGGCTGCCGGACCGCGCCCTCACCCTCGCCGACGCACCCTCGCCGACGCGCCCTCGCCCGGCCGCGCGCGCCCCTGTGCCCCGGCCCGCCCCCTTCGTCGCCGTCGTCGTCCTCGACCCCGCGCCCCTGCCCCCGCCGGCCTGCTGCCTCTCCCCCAAGCGCGCCCGGCCGCGCGCGCCCCTTCCCCGGCCCGCCCCCACCGTGTGAGCCGCCGCCCTGTCTCTGTGTTTTTTTATATATGTTGATATTTTTTATATGATGAAAATTGTTTTGTTCATATATAATGTATATATATATGGATGTGGCTATGTATGTATGGATGTTCATAAAATTGTTTTGTTCATATATGTATTAATTGTTTTGTTCATAGCATTTTTTTTATATGATGAATTTTTTTTCATAGCATTTTTCATAGCCATATATATGTATGTGGATATATGTATGTATATATGGATGTTCATAGAATTTTTTTATATGTATGTGGCTATATGTATATGTCGTTGTCGATATAGCCCCTCCCCGATAATTTCGACATGATGGGGGGGGTCGATATACCCCCTCGCCGATAACATTTTTTTATATGATGAATTTTTTTTCCATAGCCACATATATGTATGTGGCTATATGTATGTATGGATGTTCATAGAATTTTTTTTATATGTATGTGGCTATATGTATGTCGTTGTCGATATAGCCCCTCCCCGATAACTTCGACATGAGGGGGGGGGGGGGTCGTTATACCCCCTCCCCGATAACATTTTTTTTCTAAGTTACTAAGGTAAAATGTTGACCCCCCTCTCGATATACCGGGCGACCAACTCTCAAGGCCACCCAAACCCTAGAAAAAAAAGTGTTGTCGATCTTCTACCCCCTCCCGCCCCTACCCGACAAACTCTCGAGGCCACCCAAACCACTAGAAGATAACTCCGGTAACGTCGACATGAGGGGGGACGTCGATCAACCCCCTCTAGCCCGAACAAGTCTATGTATCATTTTATATCGCGGTGGACATATATCAAAGTTTGATCATAAGTCAAAGTTTGAATTTTGACATATGCAACATTTGATCATATGTCAAAGTTTGAATTTTGACATATGGAACATTTGATCATATATCAAAGTTTGATCATATGTCAAAGTTTGAATTTTGACATATGCAACATTTGATCATATGTCAAAGTTTGATCATATGTCAAAGTTTGAATTTTGACATATATATATTTATCAAGAATGCCCCCATTATTGATGTGCACAAGTTGATCCAAATTTTTTCTGATCTCATCTATATATATATTCTTCTATATGTCACGTTGTCTGTCAAAGTATTGAAGAAATCCATGTCTTCATCATTAGCTGGAAGTAACAAGAGTATGATGCTATGAAGCTCTTCAAAGTTGTTTTGGAACGGAGTTCCGGATAGAATAATTCGCTTTTTGGTACGAATTTCAGCAAAGGCCTTCCAAATAGCGATATTCGGAAGGCTCTTGCTGAACTTCGTACCAAAACAATAATTATCCTATCCGAGACTCCGTTCCAAAACAATTTTGGAGAGCTTCGTACCATTATGCGTCTGTTACTTCCGGCTAATGATGAAGCCATGGTTTTCTTGAATCCTTTGACACTGACAACATGACATATAGAAGGGTAGATGAGATCAGGAAAAATATGGACCATTTTCTGCACATCCAGAATGGCGCCATTTTGTTAAATCCCTTGTTTGACATTCATGAGAGAGGCGGTCCGGACGTCGGACATTCATGAGAGAACTCCTGTAACTCTTCAACATGAGGGGGGACGTCGATCAACCCCGTCTCGCCCGACCAAACCCTAGAAGCATCAAGGCCACCCCAAACCCTAGAAGCGTTGCCGAGGCCACCCCAAACCCTAGAAGCGTCAAGGCCACCGAAATTTACCAAGTTAAAAGAGCGTTGTCGAGGCCACCCCAAACCCTAGAAGCGTTGTCGAGGCCACCCCAAACCGTAGAAGCGTCGAGGCCACTAATTAATATTCCTTGTTGTGATTAGCTAGCTAGGTCTATGTTTGCCACTAATATATCCATCTCTCATGTTTGTATATTAATTGCCATGTTGTAATATTTGCAGAAACTATGGATCAACAAAGAGACTTGGAAACAGAAGAGTTGTTGGGGGACATCATCCTCGGCGGAGATGATGTCTTGTCGTATCTCAACGACACCGATTGTCTGGAAGGAGAGGGTGAAGGCTCTGGTGATTGAACAATGGAGGAGGAAGGACATGATCATGATGGCTCCGGTGACCGAATGCCGGAGGAAGAAGGAGACCATGATGATGGCTCCGGTGATCGAACGGTGGAGGACGCTATTGCAAAGTCCGGCGAGGTATATATATTAATTAAGCCTGTGCTGACTAGCTAATTGATGCATTAATTGTTTTGGTATGTACATATATTAACTCTTCTTTCTTCTTTTAACGCCCTCCGGATCGAGCCAAACTTCAGTAACGAGACGAGGCCCGAAGAAAAGGTTGCGTCAGGATGAAAGGTTCACGATCACAGCAATCACGAACGATGGCCAGCCGATTGAACCGAGGCGGACCAAGGATGCATTTTCTGCTCAGTGCGGAGCTATTGTTAGGGACAGCATCCCGATCAGCATCCAGCTATGGAATAAGCCTAAGAACGAAGACCCTCAAGTTTCTTATGTCATCGATAGAAAGAAAGATGATCTTTGGACCTCGCTGAAGGCAAATTTCACCCTACCGCCAGAGGAGGATCCGGATAAGCCAGTTATAGAGCCATTGGTCAAGGCGTGTGCTCTTAAGAAGATGGCAGATCTATTTAGGAGGAGGAAGAATGAGTTGAAATCAACGTTTGTCGACAAAGGGAAGACTCCAGAATTCACCGGCCGATTTGAGAAGATAAGAGATCACTGGCCCACATTTGTGGCCTACAAGACATCGGACAAGAGTAAGAAGATGTCAGAGGCAAATAAGATAAATGCTGCAAAGAAGAATTTTCACCATCGCACGAGGTCAGGTGGCTACCTCAAAGCCCGGCCGCTATGGGACAAAGCTGAGAATGACCAGCTTGCTAAAGGGGTCAAGCCAGAGACATTGAACTGGCCAGACCGTTCAAGGACTTGGTTCTTCGGGGTTGGGGGAACCTTGGACCCTGAAACAGGGAAGTGCGTTTAGACGAACAAGCAACTTGCAATACCCGTCAAGAAGCTTCAGAAGTGTATCGCCGCAGCGCAGCAAGGGACGTTCATTCCCGACAGAGAGAATGACGAGCTGACCGAGGCCCTCGGGAATCCTGAGCACCCTGGACGAACACGAGGCACGCCAGGCTCCGTTGCGTGGAAGGTTGGGTTTCCCGGCGCAGGCGTTTACAAAACCTGGGAGAGGAAGAGGAAACTGGAGTAGAGCGAACTGCAGAAGTTGAATGCAAGGGTACAAAAGCTAGAGGAACAAGTAGAGAGCCAGCGAGGTGCCGGAGCTACCCCAGAAGCGACCCCGCCATCTCAGCGGAGAAGCAGCGTGGCTTCCACCGAGCTCGTTCAGCAGCCTGACTTCACGGCTCCTAGCTACCCCGTGGATGCTATCACGGAGGCTTAGCGTTGCCAGCTTATGACGCAATGGCAGCACCTCAAAGTCAAGGCGGCTGTCGGCTCTGTTGCACCTCCTAAACCCGACGCACCTTTTCACTGTCGTCCGATTCCACAAGGCTATGCTGTTGTGATGGTGGATGAAGTAATGGAGGGATTTGAGGAGCTCGAGCTTGACCACCCTACAGGTCAAGGGGATAGTCAGCTGGGTCTTGCTCTGAAGACTCCATGTCTATGGCGGAAGGAGCACATCAAGCTTCCGAACTGGACGCCTCTGCCTCCTCCTCCTCCTCCTCCTCCGACGAGTGATCAGGGCACTCCGCCTCCTTCTCCGGCTACTCCGGCGCGTGAGGGCGGCACTCCGCCTCCTTCTCCGCCTGCTCCGGCATGTCCGAGCAGCCTACCTCCTCCTCCGCCTTGTCAGCAACGGCGAAAGAAAGAAGCCGCCGCTCCGGCTGCTCCGGCGCATTGGAGCACTCCGCCTCCTTCTACTACTTGTCAGCAGCAACGGAAGAGAGACGCCGCCGCTCCGGCGTCTAGCAGTACAGCCAGTGGCAGGAGGCAATACAGATTCGGTCCATCTCTCAAGCCTCTAGAGAAGTTACCATACGAGATGACCGAGGAGGAAAATTCGAAGATCTGTAAAGACCAAGTGAAGGACTTTTTTGCAAAGAAACATCCACCTCCGGAGGAGAAGATAGATCCGGTGAAATTGAAGCGCACTTTGGATGCCCTGAAGCGACCACAACCGCCTCCGCCGCAAACCAACTATGAGCGCATTATTGAAAGGACATATAAGGAAGCAGAGCGGTCGGGAAGTACTTGCAGTGATCGAAGGTTAGCAGAACGAAGAAGTGGGAAAAAAAATTCCCAGCTCAGCGAACAAGCGAACCAATCGTGCCCCCCATTCAAAGTGTCTAGCGATATCGTCGCTAATCATCCGGGGATGGTGCCCGGTACCAATCCTACAGATTACCTGCCCGACGATGCACATTTTGATACAATGGAGGTGGATGATTTCAAATACCGGTACGGAAAGCCTCTCGTCAAACCTGGTCATCCTCCTCTGACAACGATGATGCGAAGATTCCATGAGTGGTACGTGGACACCTGCAGTGAGTCTGGGAAGGATACTTTGACGCTGAGAGTTAAAGAGGAGCACGACCTCGTTGGAATTGATCTGTTGTCTGTTCCATTTGTGGAGTTCTTCCAGTTTTTCAATCAAAAGGACCTCGATAAAATAATCGTCACTTGCTACTGTTTGTAAGTACTACTTCTGTAATTAAGTCTCTATATATAGCTCAGCTCTTTGATTGCATGTATATATAATTATCCTCACTATATTATGCAGATTGAAGATCGTCGAATGCAGAAAAGCAAAAATCTATGATATTCGGTTCATTAACACAAATCTCTTAGATGAATGGACAGTTAAATATAATGCCAAAGAAACCAAGGCCAACTTGCTACAATCGTTGCTTCGAAATCAAAACAAAGATAAAATACTCTTTCCTTCCAACTTCAAGTGAGTGTTACTGCCTTGTGCATATTCGGTTTCCCTTATTACTCGAGGTTATAGTAATGTAATTGATGAGTTATGCATGCATGTGCAGCTTCCACTTTATTCTCCTAGAGATTAAGCTTGAGTAGGGACTAGTAACCGTCTTAGACTCGAGACGAAAAGATCCCAAGGAGTATGCGGTCATGACTAAAATGCTCGAGAAGTAAGTTCAATCGATCGTTATCGCACCATATCGGCAACATTGTTCATTTCCTGATATCAAGTAATTGTTTTCTTTGTCTGGCAGGGTTTGGAAAGAGTTCAACGCAGAAGCTCCGGGACTGCCGGGGGAGCTCCGATTTACACACCCAAAAGTAAGTACTACTAGCTAGTTCCGCGCATCTCCCATTGATTCTAGCTAGTTTCATCAATACCATTTAGCATGCTTGCTTATCAGTTTGATTGACCTCTATTTCTTGTAAAGTGGTTGTGGCAGGAAGGCGGGAATGATTTTTGTGGATACTGCATTTGCAAGTTCATCCGCCACACGACCTGTGAGCAGGGCTACTCTGAAAAACAATATGAAGTGCGTAAGCAATAATATTCACAATTTTATTTTATTACCATCATTTGTGTTGAGTTTCATTCATATATATGTATTGACCCCCTTCTTCAAATTAGATGTGGCAGATGCGGGATGAACTCCTACCACAAGATCGCATAAAAGCAATTCAAGAGGAATTGTCGGGATTCTTTCTTGACCACATCATCAATAAAGCCGGAGAATACCATGTGGAACTTGACATCAGATGTTAGGGATTGTAAGAGATCTACGAAAACTTGTTAGTCTATGGATACCATGTAGCTAGTAGCGTCGGATAGATATACGAAAACTCGTTGTTCGACCAATCTCTCGGAGAAGGAGGAGGTCGATCACTTCTCTCTGTATATATATGTTAATGACGATCTTGTATACTTAATGGTTTCCTTCATTTCCTTACTAGCTAGCGTGTCACGAGTTCTCTCTATACGTATAGTACGTTGCGTCGACCAAGCACGGAGATAAGAGAGGTCACTTCTCTCTATTACCTAGCTAACACTATATATGAAACCCCTAAACTAACCCTACAAAACCCCCAACCCCCCCCCCCTTTCAAAAAAAATAAAAACTCCAGCCCCTGAACTGCTGACGCGTGGATGCTTTTTGGTCCCGGTTGGTGCTACCAACCGGGACAAAAGGCCCTCCTGCCTGGGCAAGCCGCAGCGGCCACATGGAGCCCCATCTGTCCCGGTTTGTAGGCGAACCGGGACTAAAGGTATTGGGCTTTAGTCCCGACCCTTTAGTCCCGGTTCCAGAACCGGGACAAATGGGCCTCTGGAACCGGGACAAATGGGCCTTTTTCTACTAGTGAGTGTGGCTTGGGCATTTCATCGAACACCTCATGTGCATAGGAGGTGAGCTAGAGCAACACACACCTCATGTGCATAGGAGGGCAAAAAAACAGAGTGAGAACAGAGCAGTGAGCGGGCAGGGGGTATATATAGGCCTCTCTTTAGTCCCGGTTTGTGGCCAAAACCGGGACTAAAGGACAACCTTTGGTCCCGGTTCCAGCCACCAACCGGGACTAAAGGTTGTGGGCCAGGAGCGAGGCCCATTGGTCCCTGTTGGTGTCTGGAACCGGGACCAAAGGGGTCAGACGAACCGGCACCAATGGCCCCCGAGGCCCGGCCGGTGCCCTCGCATCACGAACCGGGACTGATGCCCCCTTTGGTCCCGGTTCGTGAGTGAACCGGGATTAAAGCCCTTTTCAGGCATGGACCAAAGCCCTGTTTTCTACTAGTGTAAACCTCTCACTGTAAAATGGTATTACTGCTCTGGAAGCTCCGCTTTTTCCTCCTTTGTAAGACACGTACGGTCTGCAGCTGCTGCCTTGGCATCATAAGCAAGGTCCAAATGACTCCCTGCACGGCTTGTCCATGGCCAATCATGCAATAGATAGCCACATGCAGGAGCATCAAAGAACCAAAATGATAACGCCCACATGTGTGGCATTTTAGAACTTGGTCCAAACGCTTTAATCGCTTTTGATTTTGCAGTGCGCGAATCTTACAGCAAATTGCCGGCGTTTTTTGTGCCATGTTGGCACAGTGCGTTGTGTGGGTGCTAGAGCGCTCGCCTGAACAGCCTCCTGCACGAGCCGCAGTAAGTGGTTGCCAGCATTGCCGTGTGGTGGAACTGCCCTCCGCCCAAACACTCGCACGATCGCCACCTCGCCTGTTTCATGGCACGTAGCCAATTTTCTCTGAGCAGTCTCCTCCTCTTCTATTTCTCCTTCTCATTTCCCCGTCCTCATTCTGTCGAGACAATGCCGTGACGAGTGGCGGTTTCGCGGCGACGCAGAGGCGATTCTGCGGCGAGACGGCGGCGGAAGTCTCGCGGTGGCCTGTTGCCGTTGCCGGAGCTCAAGCAGCCACTCCATCGTCGCCGGAGACTGAACCGCGCTGAGGTACCATCGTCGAAGCCCTGCATTCGTTCTCCCCTCTCTGATTTTGTGCCACGAATCCATGACAAATCCGAGGCGTAGTTGCGAGCGCTCTCATTTGCCATCGGTGGGGAGTCGTTGGGGCGTAGTTAGGCCGGCTTGAGTACGCATTATAGCCGCGGGGATGGTTCTCCCGTTCCTCGCGATTCATTCTCTGTTTTCAGAGATGATTCATTTTGCAAATTCGGAGTGTAGTGGTTGCTCTTGGTTCATCCTTGTTGGTTTGTGCAATTCATGATGTGCAAGTAGCCATTGGCTCCCTGTTTGAGTGTTCTCTTTGTTGGAAATCAGAGGTTGAGAGCATGGAATGAACCCTACTTCTTACTTAGTCCCAATTTGCCGTACTGCTTACTTAGCAGATGGCAACTCCCTCTTGTCCCCAACCCATCAATTGCCATGCCTTTGCGGTGCTATAGGGCAAATGACTAATGTGCTTCAGTTTGAAACCATTAGCAAACATGGCAACTATGCCCGTATAAGATCTTTTGCCATAATGCTTAGTTAGCAGATGGTAACTTGCTCTTTTTGTCCCCAAACACTGTTCATTGCCATACTTTTGCAGGGCCAGATGGCAACTGCCTCCTGCTTAATTTCCATGTTGTTTGTGGTGCAAACAAGGCAACTATATCTGTGTAACAACTTACCAGTTTGCCATACTGCTTATTTACCATATGGCAACTTCCTATTTGCCTGCAACCCATTCTTTGCTATGCTTCTGCAGGGCCTCATGGCAACTGCCTCCTGTGCTGTAGTATGAAACCAGTAGCAAACATGGTAACTTTTGTGTGAACCACAATGGTATCGTTTGCCATCAGACATCGTACAATCATGGCAATTTTATTTTTATGTTCTCTCAGTAGCACACATATGTGTTTCCAACTAGACCTCCATGTCTTGTTATTGTGTTTTTGTTGTAATTCAGTGATCACTCACATTTTTTTCATACTAAGATGGCAACTCCATATGAATGAGAATCTTAACATGTTGCTATTCTGCTTAGTTAGTATATGGCAACTTGCACTTTTATCTTGCCATTCATTTGTTCTGCAACATGGCAAACTAAGTTATGCTTGAATATGAAACACATGGAAATTTGCCATCCATCTGACTAGCAACCATGGCAATTTTCCCTTGTCATAGACTTCATCAATTGCCATGCTACGTTATGCATTCATGGAAATTTTCATTATGTTTCCCCTACACTCATGTGCACTTGTTCCTATTTCCAGCATCATGGTTCGCAACCACCAGGAAGATGAGGACGACGACTTCATGGAGCCGCCGCCACAGAATGATGCGACTGGTGCCAAGAAAGACGGGGACGAGGTTCTTTCTTCTTTCTTTTCATCGTGTTCATGAGAGTTCATTCATTTTATTATCGTATTTTTTATCAAATTGAACACGGCAAGAATGACCATATTTCTGTTTTGCAAAAGAAGAAATGTGCACGCAATATGGCTTCGCAAGAACGGCTGACTGTATTGATCGAAGGATTTAGCGAAGAACAGAAGTCAGCTGCCGGGGAGATGGGGATGCAGGCATTGATGGATGTACGATGAACAAATTTAGTGAACCCCGTGTGCGATTGGCTTGGGGAGATCTATGACCTTGCGTCCAGGGAATTTGTCATTCCGGGACACGGAAGACTCCTTTTGGATGAGGAGTCCGTTTTCTGCACCTTGGGTCTCCCCCGTGGCGGAATCAAAGTTTCTTACGAGGTGAACAACGAAATTGAGGAAGTTTTGTTCCCCCGTTTGTTCCCCGGCGAGGCATCCATGCCTGACATGACCGTACTTGCAACTTCGTTAGGTGCTATGAAAACCCATGGCGAGGTATTCAAGATGAAGCAGCTCATCTACTTAATCTCGTCCGTCTTTGCACCTACCACATCAATACACCCAAGCAACAGATGCTTTCCTATCCTGGTGAATGTTCTTCATTTTTTCTTTTTGGCCATCTTCTCTTTTGTTGTCATGTAGTAGCATGTTTTCCCACTTGAAGTTATTTAACTGTGTACGTGTGTCCATTTTTTAAAATTTTGCAGGCGAAGCTGAAAGACATAAAAAACATGAATTGGTGCAAGTTCGTTGCTGACTTCCTCCATGATGCCTTTGCAAACAACATGTACCAGAAGGGCTGCTGCCTACACCTAATGGTAAATGTTTCTTCGCAAATGCTTTATCATGGTACATTCGTTCATTTTTTAATAATTTAGAAAACCCAACGCGGTTAGTCTAGCGCATTCAAGACGGCAAACGTAAGTCATCGAAATGCTTTTAAGTAGTAAGTAAGTGGCAATTGCATTTGATCAGAGATGGCAACTATAGTTGTTCGCATATGGCAACTATAGTTGTTCACATATGGCAACTCTAGCTGTTCACACATGGCAACTCTAGTTGACGCTACAAGGCAACTACATAGACATGCATACTACAGTTCACAGGTACATGGCAAATACCATACATCACACATGGCATATATTTTTTTTCCAAATTCCACCTGGTTGTTATAGCACTGCCCAACTGGGTTTGCACTGTGATACTCATAGCAGTTACTATTCTACATATATGGCAAATGTTAGCAGGTTAGGCATGGCAAGTGCAATACTTACTACATGGCAAACATATCACCATGAACATGGCAAATCTTTTTAAGTGTCCACATGCGAAAATGCAGCACCAACCACATGGCAAACGCACTCTTTTTCCCTTTCCGTAAAGTTTGTGTTATACAAGATTTACTTTGTTGCCATTTCTATTGAAATCTGACCTGTTTTTCCTCACTTTTCACCTTTTTTTGATTTCCAGCTCGTGTATGTCGACAGTCTTGATATCTCTACTGTCAAGTTTGCTGAGTTAGGAGGTCTGCCTCCTTCACAAAAGTTTGTCGTCTCTGCTTGCTTACGACGCTGTCAAGGTTGTGCTTGCCGCAGACAGGATATCTGGCACAAAGTACGGCAAGCTATAGGTTAGTTTTCTTTTCCTTTTTGTATGGCAATTTGAAGTTCAATATATTTTTTTCCAAACTTTTTGGTCTGTTGGGCATGGCAAGTTTGTGTATTCCTCTCACCAAACTGAATTTTTTTATAGTATTTTCAAAGGGGGAGATATAGGGTAACCCTCATGGAAAATATGGTTGTTTTCCACTTGGCATATGTAGTACATTTCACATGGCAAACATAGTTCATTCTGCATGGCAACTATCTTTTGCATTCCACATGGCAACTGCAGTGCATTCAAGATGGCAAACAAATTGTAACCCACATGGCAAATATGGTTGTTTCCACATGGCAATTGTAGTTCATTTTTAGCATGCAGACATACATTCTGAAAAGTGCATATGGCAAATGCACCTTGTACACGCTTCACATGGCAACTCTTCGAGTATCACACAGGAAATATTGTGCTCTTCATATGGCATACCGTTTCCCCACATATGTGCGATCCAAGTTTGCTGTCAATGTTTTCTGACCTCTCTTTCGCTGTTTGCAACTCATGGCCAAGCATGCTATTGACTGCAGTATTTTTGGTGGGCCACAAAATTTCAGCAAATGGTTGCATGTGCATTTAGCTCCATCTTGTTCCACCGAGGTAATTGAACACACAGTTGTTTTCATGACCCTTTTGCATTTGAGATTTTTGCGATTTTGCTTTTTTATCCCCCTATTCTTTGTGTGTGAATTTATTTTTGTTTGTTCTAATCAGGCCAGGGCTCCTGTCGAGCATCTAGTTGGGCAGTTCGCGTCTGGCATGAGCAACCTGGTTGGGAAGTTGGTTGAGGGTTGGACAACATTGGCGGGTTCTGATGGCGATGTAGTTGCCAGGCAGTTCACTTCATTGGTTGGAGAACGTACACATTGTCCAACTGGTTGCCATGGTTGGTATGACTACAACAGTTCTCAGGAGCTCCCTAACACCCAAGAGGAGTTGTTTGGGGACGGTTTCGGTGGTGAGGACGCTGGTCTTGACAAGGATGGAGATGATGATATGGAGAATGTGCAACATGACACTGATCATGATGAATCTCGAGAAGTTCAGGATGGAGATCCCATTGACAAGGCTCCACCGGTTGTACTAGCATCCAAGGAAGACAATGCCACCACCGTCATGAGTGACATCAGTGTTTCTGGTTCGAAGAGGGGTAGGGTGCCAGCGGATGCTCCTTAGGCCCTTGCCGGCAACAGGCTCAGGACTGATCCTGTTGCTACTAGGAGGAGGTTTGCTCTTTGTTCATTGTATCATTTGTTTTCATCCTTCCATTACTCTTCATCAGCTATATGCCATAATTGCATTCTCTTACTCTCTTTTGCCTGTGTTTTCTACGGCCAGGGAGGCGACAGCCGGTGGATGAGCAACTAAACTGAAACAAGTGGGTACGCCCTCTCGTGCTTCTGCCCGGTTGAACAAGGCGGCACCCACTGTGGCTGGCATCACGTCCACACGCTTGCCTCCTCGTATAGCGTCGTCCGATACCAGGGATCCTATTATGCTGGAAGACTTGAGGAAAACAACCAAGAGGTGTGTTCTTCTTTCCCTTCTATGGTGGCACCTAACTCAATGGTGGAGCAAGTGGCAATCCTTTTTCCAAAATTCACATGGCAGTTCTAGTATGTTGAACAAGGCAACTGATACTTACTGTCCACGGCAACTTGTTCAATGCATTCCACAATCAGTGGCAACTTTATTGAATTCCAGATGGCAACTCTTGTTTGTCCCACATGGCAACTTCTGTCTGTCACACATGGTAACTCTTGCACACCACAGATGGAAATTTCTGTTTGTCACACATGGCAACTCTGGCATATCACACATGGCATTTTATGTTTGACTTGCCTGGCAAACATTTGTTGTATACCACATTTTCTTTATGTGCTTTTCATGATTGTCTTTTCGTTCCACATTTTGTAGGGTAAAGAAGACTGTTACACGTGCGGGCATACCCAAGATGAAAGAGCCACTAGAACGCATTCACTCCAAGCTGGCGACATCCAAAAATGCAGAGATTCATGAGCCACCAGTTGACAAATCTATAGCTGCCCTGCCCATTGTTACTGCCAGTTCCGATGCACGTAAATCTCCATCTCCACCAATTGCAGACGTGCATACCACAACTTGAGGTAGCAGTAGAGCCGGTAGCGACGAATCAGTATCTGCCAGGACTGCTGAGGTCGTGCCTACCCTTCTGTCAATGAGGGATGCTGCCGACATCCCTTGTAGCCGTTCAGCAAGTGTTGAAGTGGATGCTGCAGAGCTCAACATAAACAAGGAAGATTCTCGCTCATCCGCTACAAACTGCACACATGCAGCTGCTGGCACTGCTGCGCCCACAAATGAAGTGGTCGCTGTTGGAATTCCTGATCGGAGGACATCTACAGACGACTCTCACCGCACATTTGCTGCATCGGCTCCCAGTACGCAGGATGCTCCAGCAATGGGTTTGCAAGCTGGCCTGCCACCTAGGCATAGCCCCTGCAAGAAAGCTGGACCATCATCTAGTGCAGCAGAGCTCGGTAAAAGTAGAGCTGACACGGGTTTTATGCCTGCTTCCACACTCTTCCCACCTTTTGCACAAAGCAAAGCAGCGGAGACCACGGAAGTCTAGATTTCGGCAGATGCAGGTGATAAGCAGCCTATTACTGCTGGAGATGCACGTACACAGCAGCCGGCATCCTCTACGGCCGAGAAGACTCCCAGTTTAAATCTGGGTACTTCTGATGTCTACTACGCAACTTTATTCTTGTAGACTCGTGTTGGACCTGCAAGCGCAGAGTTTTGTAGGACAGCGACAATTTTCCCTCATGTATCTGACCTAAGATTTATCAATCCGTGGGAGGCGTAGGTTGAAGATGGTATCTCTCGAACAACCCTGCAACCAAATACAAGAAATCTCTTGTGTCCCCAACACACCCAATACAATGGTAAATTGTATAAGTGCACTAGTTCGGCGAAGAGATGATGATAAAAGTGTAGTATGGATAATAGATATAGGTTTTTGTAATCTGAAAATATAAAAACAGCAACGTAACAAGTAGTAAAACGGAGCACAGACGGTATTGCAATTCTTAGAAACAAGGCCTATGGTTCATACTTTCACTAGTGCGATCTCCCAACATTTTTGACATAGTTGAATCATATGTAAATCCCTCACGTGCGACAAAGAGTTTACTCCAAAGTGACAAATAGCTGAGAACAAACGAAGAAATTGTTGTAGGGTACAAAACCACCTTAATGTTATCCTTCCCGATCAATCTTATGAGCCATCCCCATTAATTGTCACGAACAGCCCTAGAGTTCGTACTAGAATAACACCTTAAGATACACATCAACCAAAACCCTAATGTCACCTAGGCACTCCAATGTCACCACGAGTACCCACGGGTTTGATTATACGATATGCATCACACAATCTCAGATTCATCTATTCAAACAAACACAAAGAACTTCAAAGAGAGCCCCAAAGTTTCTACCGGAAAGTCAAGATGAAAACGTGTGCCAACCCTTATGCATAAATCCGCAAGGTCACGGAACCCGCAAGTTGATCACCAAAACATACATCAAGTGACTCAAGTGAATATCCCATTGTCACCACAGATATCTATATGCAAGACATACAACAAGTGTTCTCAAATCCTTAAAGACTCAATCCGATAAGAAAACTTCAAAGGGAAAACTCAATTCATCACAAGAAGATAGAGAGGGGAAACTCCATATGATTCATCTATATCAACAAAGCTCGCGATACATCAAGATCGTGCCATCTCAAGAACACGAGAGAGAGAGAGAGAGATCAAATACATAGCTACTAGTACAAACCCTCATCCCCGAGGGTGACCTACTCCCTCCTCGTCATGGAGACCGCTGGGATGATGAAGTTGGCCTCCGGTGATGCCTGTCCCCCTACGGCAGGGTGCCGGAAAAGGGCTGCAGATGAGATCGTGGAGGTGCAGAGGTTTGCGGCGGCGTAAAAACTCATCTAGGATAACTCATCTAGGTCACAACACCATTGACGTGTCTTGGCAATAAGTTCACCTGTTGCAAGCACGTAGGTCAAATAATATTCATGTTGCTTTGTGCTGAACAAGTCAACATGGTTCATTTGTCGGGGTTGGACACCTCGGAGGGCAAGACCTAAACTCACCGTACTGATGGCTTGCTTTATTTTATTTTTTGGAAATAATTCTATGGATTATGCTTTTGGGTCTTCCATCCTGTCTATTCTCCTGGCTGCTGCGGATGACTCGGCGGGCCGGCCAATACTCAACAGACTCAACTAAGTAGCATGCACGTCTTCTGGCCACTCTTGTGGTTAACCCACTAACAAACATATACGTGCAGCTAACCACTCAACTCATGCTAACTACCTACACTAGTCAGCCATGCACACGCACACATCCAGCTAACCAACTTGCCGGATGACCCAGCTCCTCCTGATCGTCAGTCCGTCGCCCTCCAGCTTTGTCGCGTCTTGCCGTTTCTGACGGCATGGCCGTATCACACGGCACCATCGGCATCTCACCATACTCGCCGCATCGCATGGCAGCCCGGGATCTCGCCTCCTTGGCGCGCCTCCGCTGAAACTCGCCGGCTTCGTACGCATCACACATACACCTTGCCGGACTACAACAGGATACATGAACACCTAACTACATGCAGACACATAAATCAAGATTAAAACTAACACTGTTCGGCTGCGTATGCAGTAGCAAGTAGAGTAGACAATTAATTATTCTGGTCTCTGGCAGAACCGATCAGCCAAGGTTGTTGTACATGTACGTGCATGTTCAGGTCACGCTATCAAAGGATCAATCAGAGGTTGGCCACGTGTGTGTTTTTACTCTACAATGCATCAGCAAGTAGTAATCCATTGTGAGTCTACTTTGCTTGGTCCTCCATGTCACCTGAAGGACTCGGTGGTGTGGGTTTGTGCCAACAGATGATCACCAACACAGCAACATCAGCTTGGTTCTGAATGTTAATGCTAAAGGAAGAGCCGGGGAGCAGTTTCAGCACTACTACCATGTATATGCCTAGAGGTTTGTGACCATCATGTTGGTCTTGCAGCTAGGTCCATGGAGAGAGCTAGAAAAGAGCATTGTGGCTTGGGAATTGGGAGTAGCCAGATGCAGTCATTTGGCGATGAAACTGTTCTCTGGGACATTGACCTAAGCCTAGTAACATGCTAATTTTACCTTCATGTAGCAGTGCATGATTCCCAAGATTAGATAGGCTGGCAATAACCATTGTTCATCCTACTTTTAATGCTGAAGATCTTATTCAGATATTTATGAACTCCTTACTTATGTGTTTAGTTAATGTTTTACATATTATTTCATATATAATGGTTTTTATTTATAAAGTTTTAATATACATCCATTTTATTTTATTTATCCACTGGCGTTTTGCTCAAATTTTTCGTCTTGAATTAATCAAGAAGAATAAAATGCTGGTAATAACAATGAAAAAAGGATATTCATTGCTTATCTGTATGCCGATGTATAGACACTTTCAACCTTAGCATGTTTTATAGGAATGCCATACCATTCTTTTATACAAAAAATACTATTGCTTTTATCAATTTATCCAATGCCTTTAAGTATGTTTGATTATGAGAAACAACAGCTTCTACACAGATTTCGTAAGTTCTATATAACGACGTATTTAGTGTTTAGGCCCCACCACAATGCTTCTTTTTTCTTTATCTTGACAATTTGTACTCCCTCCGTCCCATAATATAACAGCGTTTTTGACACTACACTATTGTTAATAAACAGAGGGAGTAGTAATTAGAATTGAGGAACTGGGGATACTTTAGAAAGTTTTTTCTGATGCATATCTCAGAATATGTTACTGCAAAAAACTTCAAATCGATCCTTCAACCCCTTGGTCTTGCTAGAGAACCCTCCTATCATTACTGCATGAGCAGATTGTTGTTGTGCTCCGTTACGAGCTGAAATTAATTTGCATCAACTGCGATTACCAGATGGGCTTGGTAAAACTTCAGCCTACCCTCTATTTTTGTGAAACAATTGTCAAATGTACATGGTAGAGTTTTTGAATCATGGACTCTATCATTACATCACCAAATGCCTTTCATGTTTGTACGTTCAATAGGAAGAAGAAAATAAATGGAACAAGCCACTTTCTAGCCGTTTAGTCCGTCACTTAGGCCTAATGGTGTGGTAGGACTGGACAAAGAGGGGATACTGCGAGATACAAAACAGTTTGATTGCTATTTTTGTCAGTACAATTGCTACTTTGGACAGCGGTGCAAGCATGAGTACAAAGGTTACAGGAACTTTTATTTTTCCCTACTCTGCTAGGCTGCTACGAACTGCCCAAAGAACGCATGCACATAATCATTTTTACGAGCAGCGGTCTACCGTCACGGGCTCATGAAAATGGGGACAGGCGACAGACCAGAGATTTCAGTATACCTTGCAGTGCCCGATCAAGTAATTTTTTAATTCTATGTCTAGCAATTAAATTGTTTGTTTTGAAGTTATTTAGCGATTGATCACTTATGTAGTGTATTTTCTTCTGTGTCAATAGAATTTCTAATGAAGAAAGGATGAGTCCGAACAATGTACAAGGAAATCAAGTAGTACCCTTCGACCGAAACTGTCACAATAGCCTAAACTCTGAGCATAATTTGAAATAAAAAATATATAAAAAATGCTATTGGTAAATCGCCTTATGGATCCCATGTTGATCCTCCTATGGCCACAGCTGTTGATCGGATTTTTTCAACACAGACTATTATAGGGATAGATTTGAGGAACAAGGTAACAAATGGCGGCTCATGAAATGGACAAGGTGCTACAACAAGCGAGAGATATTCAAGGTATTGAAGTTGCTAAAATTGGGAGGAGCTTCCAATCCAGGGAAAACAACAAAGGAGAATCTCATAAAAGAGAACTTTAAGACCTTGCTGGTATTATATATTTTATAATTATTTTGAACAATAATTATTTGCATCACATTATTATTTTCCACTTATTATTTTTTAGTTATGCCATGTAGATCACTTAATATTCGGCCCATATTTTTATTTCCAAGATTAATTGTGCATTACATTGGAAACTTTGCAAGGAACATCACCATTTTTCCTTTTCCAATTGTTTTCTTTATGTACTACTATGCACTTACAAGAATATAAATTGCACAAGACGGTACGACTTTGGTGAAATAATTTAGCTTATTGATTTATGATCCCGAGATCACCCTCAGTTTTTGCTCTAGAATGGAAAAAATGAATATTTGTTTGTGCATGGCATAGCTTTAAAAAATGATAAAATATATTTTATTACTATTTTAAATTACAATTTAAAAATTCAAATGGCTATATAACACCTGATTAAATATTCAAATAGTGTTTTTTTTTATAAATAACTTGGTCGATCTCTGTCTTATGTTATATTCCCTGCTTATATATTCTTAAACACCATATTTATTACAAGAACACATCAAATCAATAATAAAACAAAATCCTTAGTCGATACACAATTACCCACAATTAATAAACATTCAAATTTTTATAACAAGTTGTACCATAATATTAACGGGCCATAAATCATACATATTTATAGATGTACAAGCATCATACGAATATTGTTCTAATACAGCCACATTGTAACATATTGTGGTTGGACTCATTTTTAACTGGACCACAATAAATATATTTTCTGTAAATGTACATTTAATATAAGCGACCAACTAATTTATGTTCATCAAATACGAACATTACAAAATCATACATCTATTTACTCATACGTTTCTTAAACATATTAGACCATGCCCTCGCATTTGCGAGGGCCACTTGGCCAGTTATTAACAATGGCAAACCGGTTCACACAGTCATAATTCAAGAATGCTAGAGTTACGGAATTTTTTCCCCACTGTATCATAGATTGCACGATCGGACAAAGAGAGAACGGTGAACTTCTCATGCTGGTGGGCACCAAACGTTCAAACCTCCTAGTAGTATCACTGTGTCACAACATGGGTCCTCTCCAACAACGCGTCCAATTTGAATATTCAGAGAATTCCCATGCATCTAACGATGTGTTGTCAAGCGACCGCTTATGGAGTATCTAGAGTTGACAATCATATAATTACTATTTCGTCTGTCCAAATTTAGTAGTACCCTTCATAAATTTGAGTAGAAAAATATAAGTTATATGCTACAAAGCTATTGTTCTGCCACATAACTTCCACTCCCTCCGTTCACAAATATAAGATGTTTTGGATATTCCAATATGGACTGTATACGGCCTGAAATGAGTGAACAAACATACTAAAACGTGTCTATATACATCCGATTCACAAAAAGGTCAAAATCTTATATTTGTGAACAGAGAAAGTATTTTCTAGTTTAATGTATGGTCAAAGTTTGACCCAAGGGGTGTCAATAAACTAGGACGGTGGAAGTAGTTTGACAACATTTTCACCATGTGCAGGTAGGTCTGATTGGTTACGATTTTGGTCACCCGTGGATTGGTACGTGCTTGTGGATGGTGGCAATAAGGCCAGCTGGATGATGAATTGTGTTAACTGTAAGAGCAATGCAAATAATATAGCCATCAACTCCTTATATAAGACTGCCGTGATCACTCATATAGGTTGGTTAGTAAGCTAGTTATTTGTTTCCCTTTGTTTTTCTCGTTTTCTTTTTCCTCTCATTTACTCTTTTCAGCTAGGAGCACGGGTAGACATCGGGTCTTGTATGAGAGTCCACTACGTCCCTTTTTTATCCCCTCATGTAGACAAAAGTGTCATTTAAGTAGGATTATAGCCCTATATTATACAAGTTCGTAGGATTTTGTTCATTTACTTCTTCATAAAATCTGCCACTTCATCGACCAACAACATATCATACAACTATTTCAATAGGGTGTATCTAGTTTGTTCAATGAAGGCCAAAGAATGTACAAGGTTTCAAAGGTGACATAGGAGAATTGAGGAGAAATAGCAACGTTGTGTGTTCATGAAACGACAATATTTGGACAAGCTTCAAGATAGAATCGGAGAGAATCCTTGTACATTATCTCACCTTATGTTGGGCAAACTACATAAATTGTATTTGAGTAGTTTATGGTAAGTTGTTGGTCGATGACATGCATGACTACTTTTTACGAGTAAGCTAACCAAAAAACTATTGAAGATGCCCTTATTAGGTGTCAACGTCTTGTGGCGTCCAAATCATTAACGGTTTTATCCTTACATTACATTTTTGGTACAGATGTTTTCAAAACTGTTGGCCTGGTGAACCCTCTTTGAAAATTACTAATTATTCTAAACTTAATCATCCACAGGTACTATCTTAGGAAAGGAAAGCACACAGTCACATACACCTGCTTGTGCCCCGTAGGACATTGTATGAGTCGGGTCAGAATGAGAAGTACCATATACTCCCTCCGTTCCATAATGTAGTGCATATAGATTTTTGAAAAAAATCAAACTTCACATGGTTTGACCAAGTTTGTTAAGAAAAATATTTACATCTAGAATGTCAAACATATAGCATTAGATTCATCATAAGTTATAGTTCCATATTTTATATATATGGTGTTGTAGATAAAAATAGTTTTTCTATAAACCTGGTCAAAATTCGTAAAGTTCGACTTTTCACAAAATCTATACACACTACATTATGGAACAGAGGGAGTACTAGTATCTTGCATATAATACTAGCGTATGATACTAACTCCACAGTGTATAGTATCATAACTTGGTATCATAATGATCTCACTTATTATCATGCATGACACATACTAGTACAACATTTAATATGATACAATATTATATCAAGAATCATGATATTCAGTCCTCTCTTTCCTCGTTTAATTGTGTGTCACGACAACATAAAATGTCTAGTTGACATGTATAATACTATCTATGATACTCTCATTGTGACCAACCTGAGCAATACTAAAACGAAAAGAAGGAAAAAAGGCTGAATCCCACATAAAATATGGCCCTCTGCACAGGGCACATGCCAGCGCACAGTGCCCCTGCACGTCCACAGTAACCCTGCACAGAAATAACCCTTTCTAACCCATTCCTAATTCCCCGTGCGGGTGTGTGTACGCATCATAGTTTTAAATAGCCGGCTATAGCCCCGCTATAGCTGTTTGAACATGTTGCCGCTATTTGATTTCATGTACAATTTGCCTCTTTAGCCTCGCTATAGCCCGCTATAGCCCCGCTATAGCTGTTTTTAAGGGCTGCCGCTATATACCATAGCCCGCTATTTAAAACATCGGTACGCAAACTTCTATAGTTGATCTATTTGTTTAGACATAAGGAATCTTGGTTGGGCCATGCAGGCAGGCAGTCTGACCTAATACCCCGCGTGTGTGCCCCGGTGACGACGCCCTCCCGGCCTGACCTACCGCGGAGAACAGTGCCAAGCGCAGTTAGCACCACATGCAGCCCGGCCGTCCAAGTTACCTCCACTATTCGCTTGGCCATTTGTGCTCCCCAGATTTGAACCTGGCTAGCTAGCGCGCTCTGCTCAGTCTCACACACCCGCAGCCATAAGCGAATACGACACACAACCACCAGCACCAGCGAGCACAATGGAGCACGCGCAGGACGAGTTCACCCTGGCCACCGCTGTCGTGGTGCCAGCGCCTGGCTTCTTCCTATGCGTGTACTGCCACCGCAGGCGCTCGGTGGCCACCAGAATGCGCACAAGAAATAGCGCGCCATTGCCAAGCACCGCCGGGAGACCGCCATCGCAACCGAGCACGATTGGAAGCCAGGGAGTGCTGCCGCCTCTGTTTGGATGTCTGAGGAGCCTGCAACAGCAGGTGGCATGGCGCAAAACCGCAGCACGAGCTCCTCGCGGCGCGACAACGAGCTGGACTTATCTCTCCGGCTATAATTGGTCAGCCGATCGATAGATCTCTGCTAGTATCCTTGCTCCGCCCCCCCTCTATTTCCTGTGCGTTGTACGTCAGAGTCTAGCTACTTGTGTCAAGCTCCTGTTGTGCATACAGTGGATTCATCGGGGCTCTTCTAGTTAGTTGGAATTGTTTTCAAGGTCTAGGTACAGCTGGATCCCTAGAGACCTTCCTGGTCCTTTGGGTTGACACAAAATTTTCCATTTCTCCAGACTGTATGACCTTGGCAGGTGGTACTTTCCTGAAAAATCTGGATCTATATAAGTCTAAGTGTTCAAGTTACGATATTTGAAGGACAATGTCAAAGTCGGGACGATGTTCAACACGCTGTTAAATATGTACAGTAGCCAGCCTCTGTAAGATAGATTTTTGGACCTCTGACCTTTAAGACATTTCTAAGAACAACTATTACATAGTGTCTATGAGAATGAATTTGAATTTTCACCCAAACATTTGGGTTTGCTCCGACATCCCGTGCTATTTGGCCTTTGAGAGGCAATAAAACTGTCAGCTGTGAAAGTTAATTCTAAGACCTAAAAGCTGCTCAAAGACAGTTAAAATGAACCTTTAATTAGCTGGTTACTTCAAATCCGCATAAGCAGTGTACTGTAATAAGCATATCTATGTACAAATTATTCATCATCCATCAGATGCAGAACAAACCTCGAAATTGACCGTCCTCCTTAGCTCTGTTGTGAGGATAGCTAGTATATCCACAATAAGTTTAGACAACATGGGCGGAAAACGGGTTCACTTGACATAGCCCATTAATTTATTTTTCTTCAGAAAAGAAAAAAACGAACATCAACGTTGATAATGCTTGACACTTCCTTTCTGAAAAAAATTGTTCCCCCAAACTCGCCAGATATGGGAACCACTCTTTGCACACAGCCTGCTCGAGGAAAGAACTGGTGGAGGTCATCATAAAAGATTAAAAAAACATAAGAAATAGTCACAATATGTTTTTGTATACTTTGGCCTTGTTTGTTTTGCAAAACTCTCAAATGGAACAATCTCATAGAAGTATGAGCCTATTAGGCGCTAGGGCTTTTGGTGAAGGCAATGTCTAGTTTTTCGGACGACGGGGGGAGGTGGGAGGAGAGGTGCTCGACTCTGGGAGGGTGGGGGTATTGCTCGGCTACCGGAGAGGACAAGGGGAGTGCGGGTGGTTGATGGGGGGGGGTGTGCTTGGGAATGGGTAAATCAGAACAACGACACTCGACGCGAGGAGTTGGAGGCATTGGTGGCGTGCATCGCCGATATGTTAACCTCTTGCAAGCATTCTGGTCAAATAATATTCTCGTGTTGCTTTATGCTCAATAAGTCAACATGGATCATTGGCCGAGCATGGACACGTCGGAAGGCAATAACTCTACTCACCAGTGTGATGGCTTGTTTTATTTCTTTACATAAAAAACCATTTCGGCAGATTATGCTATTGAGTGTCCCGTACAATTCATTGTGCGGTAAGTGTTTTCAACAGTGTGTGATGACCCATTCAATATTAGTGTGCCAATGACAAGCGGACCACAACAACTGTGGTGGCATGAGAAGGCACTAGCGACGAGCTCGTGTGCGGTAAACCTCTCACGGTAAAATGGTATTACTGCTCTGGAAGCTCCGCTTTTTCCTCCTTTGTTTGACACGTACCGTCTGCAGCTGCTGCCTTGGCATCATATGCAAGGTCCAAACGACTCCCTGCCCGGCTTGTCCGTGGCCAATCATGCAATAGACAGCCACATGCAGGTGCATCAAAGAACCAAAATGATAACACCCACAAGTGTGGCATTTTAGAACTTGGTCCGAATGCTTTAATCGCCGTTGATTTTGCAGTGAGCGAATCTTACAGCAAATTGCCGGCGTTTTCTGTGCCAGTTTGGCGTAGTGCGTTGTGTGGGCGCAAAAGATGAAACCCACACCACCGAGTCCTTCAGGTGACATGGAGGACCAAGCAAAGTAGACTCACAATGGATTACTACTTGCTGATGCATTGTAGAGTAAAAACACACACGTGGCCAACCTCTGATTGATCCTTTGATAGCGTGACCTGAACATGCACGTACATGTACAACAACCTTGGCTGATCGGTTCTGCCAGAGACCAGAATAATTAATTGTCTACTCTACTTGCTACTGCATACGCAGCCGAACAGTGTTAGTTTTAATCTTGATTTATGTGTCTGCATGTAGTTAGGTGTTCATGTATCCTGTTGTAGTCCGGCAAGGTGTATGTGTGATGCGTACGAAGCCGGCGAGTTTCAGCGGAGGCGCGCCAAGGAGGCGAGATCCCGGGCTGCCATGCGATGCGGCGAGTATGGTGAGATGCCGATGGTGCCGTGTGATACGGCCATGCCGTCAGAAACGGCAAGACGCGACAAAGCTGGAGGGCGACGGACTGACGATCAGGAGGAGCTGGGTCATCCGGCAAGTTGGTTAGCTGGATGTGTGCGTGTGCATGGCTGACTAGTGTAGGTAGTTAGCATGAGTTGAGTCGTTAGCTGCACGTATATGTTTGTTAGTGGGTTAACCACAAGAGTGGCCAGAAGACGTGCATGCTACTTAGTTGAGTCTGTTGAGTATTGGCCGCAGCAGCCAGGAGGTGGGCGTGCGTGGTGGCAAGAATGACCATGTTTCTGTTTTGCAAAAGATGAAATGCGCACGCAATAGGGCTTCGCAAGAACGGCTGACTGTATTGGTCGAAGGATTTAGTTAAGAACAGAAGTCAGCTGCCGGGGAGATGGGGATGCAGGCATTGATGGATGTCCGATGCACAAATTTAGTGAACCCCGTGTGCGATTGGCTTGGGGAGATCTATGACCCTGCGTCGAGGGAATTTGTCATTCCGGGACACGGACGACTCCCTTTGGATGAGGAGTCTGTTTTCTGCACCTTGGGTGTCCCCCGTGGCGGAATCAAAGTTCCTTACGAGGTGAACAGCGAAATTGAGGAAGTTTTGTTCCCCCGTTTGTTCCCCGGCAAGGCATCCAGGCCTAACAAGACCGTACTTGCAACTTCGTTAGGTCCTATGAAAACCCATGGCGAGGTATTCAAGATGAAGCTGCTCATCTACTTAATCTCGTCCATCTTTGCACCTACCACGTCACTACACCCAAGCAACATATACTTTTCTATCCTGGTGAATGTTCTTCATTTTTTATTTTTGGCCATCTTCTCTTTTGTTGTCATGTACTGGCATGCTTTCCCACTTGAAGTTTTTTAACTGTGTACGTGTGTCCATTTTTTAAAATTTTGCAGGCGAAGCTGAAAGACGTAAAAAACATGAATTGGTGCAAGTTCATTGCTGACTTCCTGCATGATGCCTTTGCAAACAACATGTACCAGAAGGGCTGCCGCATACACCTAATGGTAAAAGTTTCTTCGCAAATGCTTTATCATGGTACATTCGTTCCTTTTTTATGTTACAATTTAGAAAACCCAACACGGTTAGTCTAGCGCATTCAAGATGGCAAACGTAGGTCATCGAAATGCTTTTAAGGAGTAAATAAGTGGCAACTGCATTTGATCAGAGATGGCAACTATAGTTGTTCGCATATGGCAACTATAGTTGTTCACACATGGCAACTCTAGTTGACGCTACTTGGCAAATACATAGACATGCATACTATAGTTCACAGGCACATGCCAAATACTGTACATCACATATGGCATGTATATTTTTTCCAAACTCCATCTGGTTGTTATAGCACTGCCCAACTGGGTTTGCACTGTGCTGCTCATGGAAGTTACTATTCTACATATATGGCAAATGTTAGCAGGTTAGGCATGGCAAGTGCAATACTTACTACATGGCAAACATATCATCATGAACATGGCAAATCTTTTTAAGTGTCCACATGCGAAAATGCATCACCAACCACATGGCAAACACACTCTTTTTTCCCTTTCCGTAAAGTTTGCGTTATACAAGATTTACTTTGTTGCCGTTTTTTCGCATCACGTACCTATTGAAATCTGACCTGGTTTTCCTCACTTTTCACCTTTTTTTGATTTCCAGCTCGTGTATGTCGACAGTCTTGATATCTCTACTGTCAAGTTTGCTGAGTTAGGAGGTCCACCTCCTCCACATAAGTTTGTCATCTCTGCTTGGACTTACGACACTGTCAAGGCTGTGCTTGCCGCAGACAAGATATCTGACACAAAGTACGGCAAACTATAGGTTTGTTTTCTTTTCCTTTTTGTATGGCAATTTGAAGTTCAATGCATTTTTTTTCAAACTTTTTGGTCTGTTGGGCATGGCAAGTTTGTGTATTCCTCTCACCAAACTGAATTTTTTTATAGTATTTTCAAAGGGGGAGATATAGTGTAACCCTCATGGCAAATATGGTTGTTTTCCACTTGGCATATGTAGTACATTTTACATGGCAAACATAGTTCATTCTGCATGGCAACTATCTTTTGCATTCCACATGGCAACTGCAGTGCATTCAAGATAGCAAACAAATTGTAACCCACATGGCAAATATGGTTGTTTCCACATGGCAATTGTAGTTCATTTTTAGCATGCAAACATACATTCTGAAAAGTACAAATGGCAAATGCACCTTGTACATGCTTCACATGGTAACTCTTCGAGTATCACACAGGAAATATTGTGCTCTTCATATGGCATACCGTTTCCCCACATATGTGCGATCCATGTTTGCTGTCAATGTTTTGTGACCTCTCTTTCGCTGTTTGCAACTGATGGCCAAGCAATGTATTGACTGCAGTATTTTTGGTGGGCCACAAAATTTCAGCAAATGGTTGCATGTGCATTCAGCTCCATCTTGTTCCACCGAGGTAATTGAACACACAGTTGTTTTCATGACCCTTTTGCATTTGAGATTTTTTGTGATTTTGCTTTTTTATCCCCCTATTCTTTGTGTGTGAATTTGTTTTTGTTTGTTCTAATCAGGCCAGGGCTCCTGTCGAGCATCTAGTTGGGCAGTTCGTGTCTGGCATGAGCAACCTGCTTGGGAAGTTGGTTGAGGGTTGGACAACATTGGCGGGTTCTGATGGCGATGTAGTTGCCAGACAGTTCACTTCTTTGGTTGGAGAACGTACACATCGTCCAACTGGTTGCCGTGGCCGGTACGACTACAACAGTTCTCAGGAGTTCCCTAACACCCAAGAGGAGCTGTTCGGGGATGGTTTCGGTGGTGAGGACGCTGGTCTTGACAAGGATGGAGATGATGATACGGAGAATGTGCAACATGACACTGATCATGATGAATCTCAAGAAGATCAGGATGGAGATCCCACTGACAAGGCTCCACCGGTTGTACCAGCATCCGAGGGAGACAATGCCTCCACCGTCGTGAGTGACGTCGGTGTTTCTGCTTCGAAGAGGGGTAGGGTGCCAGCAGATGCTGCTCAGGCCCTTGCTGGCAAGAGGCTCAAGACTGATCCTATTGCTACTAGGAGGAGGTTAGCTCTTTTTTCATTGTGTCATTTGTTTTCATCCTTCCATTACTTTTCATCAGCTATATGCCATGATTGCATTCTCTTACTCTATTTTGCCTATGTTTTCTGTGGGCAGCGAGGCGACAGCCGGTGTATGAGCAACTAAATAGAAACAAGTGGGCCCGCCCTCTCGTGCTTCTGCCCGGTTGAACAAGGTGGCACCCACTGTGGCTGGCATCATGTCCACACGCTTGCCTCCTCGTATAGCGTCGTCCAACACCGGGGATCCTGTTGTGCTGGAAGATTTGACGAAAACAACCAAGAGGTGTGTTCTTCTTTCCCTTCTATGGTGGCACCTAACTCAACGGTGGAGCAAGTGTCAATCCTTTTTCCAAAATTCACATGGCAGTTCTAGTATGTTGAACATGGCGACTGATACTTACTGTCCATGGCAACTTGTTCAATGCATTCCACAATCAGTGGCAACTTTATTGAATTCCAGATGGCAACTCTTGTTTGTTCCACATGGCAACTTCTGTCTGTCACACATGGTAACTCTTGCAGACAACAGATTGAAATTTCTATTTGTCAAACATGGCAACTCTGGCATATCACACATGGCATTTTATGTTTGACTTGCGTGGCAAACATTGGTTGTACACCACATTTTCTTTATGTGCTTTTCATGATTGTCTTTTCGTTCCACATTTTGTAGGGTAAAGAAGACTATTACATGTGCGGGCAAACCCAAGATGAAAGACCCACTAGAACGCAATCACTCCAAGCTGGCGACGTCCAAAAATGCAGAGATTCATGAGCCACCAGTTGACAAATCTATAGCTGCCCCGCCCACTGTTACTGCCAGTTCCGATGCACGTAAGTCTCCATCTCCACCCATTGCAGGCGTGCATACCATAACTGGAGGTAACAGTAGAGCCGGTAGCGACGAATCAGTATCTGCTAGGACTACTGAGGTCGTGCCTACCCTTCTGTCAAGGAGGGATGCTGCTGACATCCCTTGTAGCCATTCAACAAGTGTTGAAGTGGATGCTGCAGAGCTCAACATAAACAAGGAAGATTCTCGCACATCCGCTACAAACTGCACACATGCAGCTGCTGGCACTGCTGCTCCCACAATTGAAGGGGTTGCTGTTGGAAGTCCTGATCGGAGGACATCTACGGACGACTCTCGCGGCACAGTTGCTGCATCAGCTCCCAGTACGCAGGATGATCCAGCAATGGGTTTGCAAGCTGCCTGCCATCTAGGCGTATCCCCTGCAAGAAAGCTGCACCATCATCTAGTGCAGTAGAGCTCGGTAAAATTAGACCTGACACGGGTTTTGTGCCTGCTTCCACACTTTTCCCACCTTTTGCACAAAGCAAAGCAGCGGAGACAACGAAAGTCCGGATTTCGGCAGATGCAGGTAATAAGCAGCCTATTACTGCTGGAGATACACGTACACAGCAACCGGCATCCTCTATGGCCAAGAAGACTCCCAGTTTAAATCTGCGTACTTCTGATGTCTACTACGCAACTTTATACTCGTGTTGGGCCTCCAAGCGCAGAGTTTTGTAGGACAGCAGCAATTTTTCCTCAAGTGGATGACCCAAGGTTTATCAATCCGTGGGAGGCGTAGGTTGAAGATGGTATCTCTCGAACAACCCTTCAACCAAATACAAGAAATCTATTGTGTCCCCAACACACCCAATACAATGGTAAATTGTATAAGTGCACTAGTTCGGCGAAGAGATGATGATAAAAGTGTAGTATGGATAGTAGATATTGGTTTTTGTAATCTGAAAATATAAAAACAGCAATGTAACAAGTAGTAAAACGGAGCACAAATGGTATTGCAATGCTCAGAAACAAGGCCTAGGGTTCATACTTTCACTAGTGCGATCTCCCAACATTGTTGGCATAGTTGACTCTTATGTAAATCCCTCACGTGCGACAAAGAGTTCACTCCAAAGTCACAAATAGCAGAGAACAAACGAAGAAATTGTTGTAGGGTACAAAACCACCTTAAAGTTATCCTTCCCGATCAATCTTATGAGCCATCCCCATTAATTGTCACGAACAACCCTAGAGTTCGTACTAGAATAACACCTTAAGATACACATCAACCAAAACCCTAATGTCATCTAGGCTCTCCAATGTCACCATGACTTCCCACGGGTTTGATTATACGATATGCATCACACAATCTCAGATTCATCCATTCAAACCAACAGAAAGAACTTCAAAGAGTGCCCCAAAGTTTCTACTGGAAAGTCAGGACGAAAACGTGTGCCAACCCTTATGCATAAATCCCCAAGGTCACGGAACCCGCAAGTTGATCACCAAAACTTACATCAAGTGACTCAAGTGAATATTCCATTGTCACCACAGATATCCATATGCAATACATACAACAAGTGTTCTCAAATCCTTAAAGACTCAATCCGATAAGAAAACTTCAAAGGTAAAACTCAATTCATCACAAGAAGATAGAGAGGGGAAAACTCCATATGATTCATCTAAATCAACAAAGCTCGCGATACATCAAGATCGTGCCATCTCAAGAACACGAAAGAGAGAGATCAAACACATAGCTACTGGTACAAACCCTCATCCCCGAGGGTGAACTACTCCCTCCTTGTCATGGAGACCGGCGGGATGATGAAGATGGCCTCCGGTGATGCCTTCCCCCCTCCGGCAGGGTGCCGGAAAAGGGCTACAGATGAGATCATGGAGGTACAGAGGCTTGCGGCGGCATAAAAACTCATCTAGGTCACAACACCATTGATGTGTTTTGGCAATAAGTTCACCTGTTGCAAGCACGTAGGTCAAATAATATCCGTGTTGCTTTATGCTGAACAAGTCAACATGGTTCCTTTGTCGGGGCTGGACACCTTGGAGGGCAAGACCTAAACACACCATAGTGATGGCTTGCTTTATTTTATTTTCTGGAAAAAATTCTATGGATTATGCTTTTGGGTGTTCCGTCCTGTCCGTTCTAAAAAGGACAACGACAAGTATGATGACAACGGCAATCGATCCACAATGCATGGTTGCACAGAAAGATACTAATCACGAGCAATTGTCTCCACCCGTCAGCGGAAAATCTCACATGGTAAGTTGTATTTTAACAAGATGTTAACTTGATGACATGCACATATATCACACATTTTTTACATCTACTTTTATATAGTAAAAGGAGAATACTGATGAAAAATAGAGGAATTAGCTAGAAAATCCCACGTTAGTCAGAAACATCTAGCCATTAATTGTCTACATCATAAAATCTTCACCATTAGATTAAATTTGAAGTTAATGAAATTACCCACCAATGCCATCATGTAAAATGTTATCCTCTAACCTTACATTGCTCTTTCCATCGGTACATTTTCCCCGTAGCCCGTGCAGCTCATTGATGGCCTCCGTGGCTAGACCTCCTCGATGGGCAATACTACCAAGGGCGAACTCCTCCGCAAGCTAAATTACCCACACAGATACAGCAGCTACCACGCAAGCCAGTGGCATACTTGGTGGACAACGGATTTCTGCTGCAGCGATCTCTCCGCCGAGGAGACGGAGTCTCTGTACATCAACTTCGATCGCCGGAGTTGCTGGGAAGACAAGTATGGTGATCTGGATGCTTCGATGGACGGCTCCACTAGTAGAAAACAGGGCTTTGGTCCAGGCCGTATAAGCCCATTAATCCCGGTTCACTCATGAACCGGGACCCATGGGGGCATCGGTCCCGGTTCGTGAGGCCAGGGGGCCGACCGGGCCTCGTGGGCCATTGGTCCCTGTTCGTCTGGCCCCATTGGTCCCAGTTCCAGACATGAACCGGGACCAATGGGTCTCGCTCCAGGCCCACAACCATTGGTCCCGGTTGGTGGCTGGAACCGGGACCAAATGGGGTCCTTTAGTCTCGGTTCTAGCCACAAACCGGGACCAAAGAGATGCCTATATATACCCCGCGAGCAAAGCAGTGGAGTGCTCTGTTTTTTTGGCCGACCGTGGGAGAGCTTTGTGGTGCTCTAGTTCACCTCCTATGCACATGAGGTGTTCGATGAAATGCCCGAGCCACACTTAAGCTTTCTCCTCTCGAAGCTCCTTGTCCAAGCTCCATTTTCCTCAAGATTTGTCTAGGTTTGGCGGTCCGTCCTGTCCCGTCCCCATCCTCACCGCCGTCGATCGCCCGCGCCGATCTCGTCGCTGGCACCACCGTGGTGAGCCTCTTGTTCTTATCTTCTTTCTAAAAGAAAAAAGTTCTTACTTGTATGATTTAGATAGATACTTGTGTAATTTTCTTACTTTTATTATTGTTTGTTATTATATAGTGCGATGGTTTTGGTATCCGCCTCCGTCGGCCCTCGTCCTATCTATGATTCGGATGTGGTATATATATTATCTTTTATAACTATTAGTTTCATTTAGTGTTTATGACAATTATGCCGACCAACGTGACATAGATTTTTTTATCTAGGAGGTATGTGAACCGGAAATTCCAACCAACCCTATTGTCGAGAGGTTAAATTTAGTTGAATAAGAAAACAATTACTTGAAGGAAAAAATAAAAAAAATTGAGGAGGAGAAGATGATATTGGAGTTGCATGTTGCAGATATCGTCGATGATCACAAGATCAAGATGGATGCAATGCGCTTGAAGATTAGAAAGTATAGAAAACATGCCATTCATACTGAGGCTTGGTATCATTACGCCATTGGATCAATTGTTACCTTGGTTGCGATTATGATCGCATTTGTTATAGCATTGAAATGTTTTAGATAGTTTCAATGTATGGTTTAATTAGATGCTCTGGAGAGCTATATGTTGTTCAATGAGAACTATGTATGTACTTTGGTTTTAATGTGATTATGAACTTCTATTAATTTGTTCACTTATCTATTCATGATGTTCTGTAATGGTTTTTGACACACTTAATTATATATAATGCACGCAGATGAACCGGCAATGGATGTACGGGGACAGACGCACCTCCGAGTACATTAAGGGCATGCATAATTTTCTCGAAGTGGCTGAGGCAAACAAGCAGAATGGTTTTATGTGTTGTCCATGCCCTATATGTGGGAATACGAAGTCTTACTCTGACTCGAAAACCCTTCACACCCACCTGCTTTATAAGGGTTTCATGCCACACTATAATGTTTGGACCAAGCACGGAGAAAGAGGGGTTATGATGGAAGATAGCGAAGAAGAAGAATATGATGACAACTATGTGCCCCCTGAATACGTTGATGCTGCAACGGGGGAAGCTAAAGATCAAGAGGAACCAGACGATGTGTCCAATGATGATCTTCGCCGGGTCATTGTTGATGCAAAGAGACAATGCGAAAGTGAAAAGGAGAAGTTGAAGTTCGATCGCATGTTAGAGGATAAAAAAAAGGGTTGTACCCCAATTGCGAAGATGGCAACACAAAGCTCGGTACCACACTGGAATGGCTGCAGTGGAAGGCAGAGAATGGTGTACCTGACAAAGGATTTGAGAAGATACGGAAAATATTGAAGAAGAAGCTTCCAAAGGATAACAAATTGCCCGACAGTACGTACGCAGCAAAGAAGGTTGTATGCCCTCTAGGATTGGAGGTTTCGAAGATACATGCATGCCCTAATGAATGCATCCTCTACCGCGGTGCGTACGAGGATTTGAACGAATGCCCGGTATGCGGTGCATTGCGGTATAAGAACAGACGAGATGACCCTGGTGATGTTGACGGCGAGCGCCCCAGGAAGAGGGTTCCTGCCAAGGTGATGTGGTATGCTCCTATAATACCACGGTTGAAACGTCTATTCAGAAACAAAGAGAATGCCAAGTTGATGCGATGGCACAAAGAGGATCGTAAGAAAGACGGGAAGTTGAGAGCACCCGCTGACGGGTCGCAGTGGAGAAAAATTGAGAGAAAGTGGGGGGACTTTGCAGGTGACGCAAGTAACGTATGGTTTGGTTTAAGCGCGGATGGCATTAATCCTTTTGGGGAGCAGAGCACCAATCATAGCACCTGGCCTGTGACTCTATGTATCTATAACCTTCCTCCTTGGATATGCATGAAGAAGAAGTTCATTATGATGCCAGTTCTCATCCAAGGCCCTAAGCAACCCAGCAACAACATTGATGTGTACCTAAGGCCATTAGTTGAAGAACTTTTACAGCTGTGGAATGGAAACGGTGTACGTGTGTGGGATGAGCACAAACAGCAGGAATTTGACCTACATGCATTGCTGTTTGTAACCATCAATGATTGGCCTGCTCTCAGTAACCTTTCAGGACAGACAAACAAGGGATACCACGCATGCACGCACTGTTTAGATGACACCGAAAGTATATATTTGGACAAATGCAGGAAGAATGTGTACCTGGGGCATCCATGATTTCTTCCGACCAACCATCAATGTCGAAATAAAGGAAAGCATTTCAAAGGCGAGGTAGATCACCGGAAGAAGCCCGCCGTCCGTACTGGTGATCACATACTTGCTATGGTCAATGATTTACAAGTAATCTTTGGAAAGGGTCCCGGCGGACTATCTATTCCGAATAACGCTGAGGGACGCGCACCCATGTGGAGGAAGAAATCTATATTTTGGGACCTACCCTATTGGAAAGACCTAGAGGTCCGCTCTGCAATCGACGTGATGCACGTGACGAAGAATCTTTGTGTGAACCTGCTAGGCTTCTTGGGCCTGTATGGGAAGACAAAAGATACACCGGAGGCACGGGAGGACCAGCAACATGTGCACGAAAAATACGGCATGCCTCCAAAGCAGTATGAAGGTCCTGCCAGCTATGCTCTTACCAAAGAAGAGAAGGAAATCTTCTTTGAATGCCTGCTCAGTATGAAGTTCCCCTCTGGCTTCTCGTCCAATATAAAGGGAATAATAAATATCCCAGAGAAAAAGTTCTAGAACCTAAAGTCTCATAACTGCCACGTGATTATGATGCAACTGCTTCCGGTTGAATTGAGGGGGCTTCTACCGGAAAACGTTCGATTAGCCATTGTGAAGCTATGTGCATTCCTCAATGCAATCTCTCAGAAGGTGATCGATCCAGAAATCCTACCAAGGTTAAGGAGTGATGTGGCGCAATGTCTTGTTAGTTTTGAGCTGGTGTTCCCACCGTCCTTCTTCAATATCATGACGCACGTCCTAGTTCATCTAGTCGACGATATTGTCATTATGGGCCCTGTATTTCTACACAATATGTTCCCCTTTGAGAGGTTCTTGGGAGTCCTAAAGAAATATGTTCATAACCACGCTAGGCAAGAAGGAAGCATCTCCATGGGCCATCAAACAGAGGATGTCATTGGGTTTTGTGTTGACTTCATTCCTGACCTTAAGAAGATTGGTCTCCCTCAATCGCGGTATGAGGGGAGACTGACTGGAAAAGGCACGCTAGGAGCGGACTCAATAATATGTAGGGACGGGCATTCTTGGTCTCAAGCACACTACACTGTTCTACAGAATTCTACCTTGGTGACCCCGTATGTCGATGAACACAAGAATATTCTGCGCTCCAAACACCCGGAGCAGTGTGACGACAAGATTACATGTGAACACATCAGGACTTTCGGCAGTTAGTTGCAAACATGTCTCATGCGTGACAACACTGTTTCTCATGAGCTGTACTCGTTGGCCAGGGGACCATCTTGGACTGTATTGACTTACAAAGGGTACGAGATAAATGGGAATACATTTTACATGATCGCCCAAGATCAAAAGAGCACCAACCAAAATAGCAGTGTCCGCTTTGATGCAGCAACCAAGAGCTGAAAGGACACATATTATGGTTACATAGTGGACATATGGGAACTCGACTATGGACATGATTTTAAGGTCCCTTTGTTTCAGTCCCAATGGGTCAATCTGTCAGGAGGCGGGGTACAGGTAGACCCACAGTACGGAATGACAACAGTGGATCTGAACAATCTTGGGTACACAGACAAACCATTCGTCCTAGCCAATGATGTGGCGCAGGTTTTCTATGTGAAGGACATGTCTACCAAACCGAGAAAAAGAAAAGATAAGGAAGCGAATACATCATACGATGAGCCAAAGCGCCACATAGTTCTTTCAGGAAAAAGAGACATCGTGGGATTGGAGGGCAACACAGACATGTCTGAAGATTATGAAAAGTTTCATGAAATTCCTCCCTTCAACGTCAAGGCTGACCCAAGCACCTTGTTAAACGATGAAGATTATCCATGGTTATGGCGCAATAAGCAAAGGACAGAAGCGAAGAAAAAGTGAAGACTTTCTCTCCACAACTATTATGATGATGCCTTTGATCTAGAATATCACTGTAGTTACATGTGAAGAAATGAAATGCCTTTGTTAACAGATGAGTTTTCGTATAAACCCTGATACTTCGAATGAGATTGTCCGTTTTGTACACGAAGTGCATCCAATTTTTGCGGTAACCCTCTCAACTTTTTATAACATGCTATGTGGGTGAAATGATGATACCTTTTGAGAGTTCATTTATAGTGCTTTTCAATTTCAGGGTCATTTAGCTTTAAAAAATCAGTAAATGCATGAAAAATACAAGATGAAGTCAGAAAGGGTTGAAAATTGATGATGTGGCTTTGAATGGTTCATTTTGAACACACAAAAAGTCTGGAGTTCAAATAAGTTCAAAAAAATGAAATCCCGTTGTAATAGATGAGTTTTTGTCCGAAACCATGATACTTCGAAATATATTGTCTGTTTTGTACACGAAGTGCATCCAGTTTTTGCCGTAAACCTCTCAACTTTTTAGAACATGCTATGTGGGTGAAATGATGATACCATGCCAACTTTCAACCTTTTCAGAGTTCATTTGTAGTGCTTTTCAATTTCAGTGTCATTTAGCTCAAAAAAACCAGTAAATGCATGAAAAATACCAAATGAAGTCAGAAAGGGTTGAAAATTGATGTTGTGGCTTTGAATGGTGTATTTTGAACACACAAAAAGTCTGGAGTTCAAATAAGTTAAAAAAATGAAATCCCTTTGTAACAGATGAGTTTTCATCTGAAACCCTGATACTTCGAAAGAGATTGTCCGTTTTGTATACGAAGTGCATCCAGTTTTTGCCGTAACCCACTCAACTTTTTAGAACATGCTATGTGGGTGAAATGATGATACCATGCCAACTTTCAACCTTTTCAGAGTTATTTGTAGTGCTTTTCAATTTCAGGGTCATTTAGCTCAAAGAGTGAACTAATAGCAAAAAGAATGAACTAGAAAACTTTTATGAAACTCTAATAGCAATAAGAATGAACTAAAAATAATCAATTAAAATATTTTGTTGTGATCAACTAAAACAAAACTATAATATTCTTCAATAGCAAAAAGAATCAACTAAAAAGCTTTTCTAAAACTCTAATAGCAAAAGGAATCAACTAAAAAGCTTTTATGAACCTCTAGTATTTTTAAACTACAATTATATAAAATTTATGCAACTAAAATTATCAAAGTATTTTTTGTTCAAAACATTAATAGCAAAAGAATTTTCACAAAGAAATTTTTTGTTAGAAACTTCAATAGCAAACTAAAATAACAAAATCTGTTTTTGATTAAAACAGACATTTAAAATAACCTAAAAATTACCAAATAGAATATAATGATAAAACACAGTAATATTAAATAGCAGGAAAAAGAATCACTCAAAAATCTATTTTTATAGTAAAGTTATTCACAAACTAGTGAGTCACACAAATTTCAAAAAATTCAAATTTAAACTATTCAAATTTGAAAACTAATGGCACTAACAGAAAGTTTATAATTTTTGTGACCTAAAAGCAAAAAGAATCACTGAAAAACTGTAAGTAGAAAGAAAAGAAAATAAATAAAGCAAAAAATAAAACAAAAAAACTGGAAAAAAATGCCACCTACTAGGCCACCACGGCCTGAATATGACTAGAAACCCAACCATGGGCTAGGATTCTGGCCCACAGAATGCCCAGTAGGCCCACAGGCATATACAGAGTGTTTAGGCCCGTTAGCCTGCATTAGAGAGGAGCTCGAAAGCTCAGGCGCACCGCACCTTATAAACAGGTGCGGCTCTCTCTCAGCTAGCGAGGTGGGACTAAACTCCCGCCACTACGCCGCTGTGCAAGGCTATTGGTCCCGGTTGGTGGCACGAACCGGGACCAATGCCGCCCTTTGGTCCCGGTTCGTGGCACCAACCGGGACCAATGCCCCCCTTTAGTCCCGGTTGGTCCCACCAACCGGGACCAAAGGTCTCTGTTTCCCGCCCTTTGCGTTGCTGAAAACTGACCTTTGGTCCGAGTTGGTGGCACCAACCGGGACTAAAGGGGGGCATTGGTCCCGGTTTGTGCCACGAACCGGGACCAAAGGCTCGGCTATATAAGGCAACACTTAGGAAATTTTCCCCCACCTCCCATTCTCCTCTCGACGCCGATGCCCTGCCCCGACGCCGATCGATGCCGACGCCGCCAGGCTGCTGCTGCGCCGCCCTGCCCCGACACCGACATCGCCAGGCTGCTGCGCCGCCCTCCCGATGCCGACACCCTGCCCCGATCCCGCACGCTCCCCCCAGTGAGCTCCGCCGCCCCCTGTGAGCTCCGCCCCCTCTTCCCCTGCCTTGCGCCGCCGCCCCTGCCCTGCGCTGCAGCCGCCGTCGCCCCTGCCCTGCGCGCTGCCTTGCGCCGCTGCCCCCGCCCCTGCCCCTGCGCGCTGCCGCCGCCGCCCCCCTGTGAGCTCCGCCCTCCTTCTCTTGCGCTGCCGCCGCGCGCTGCCGCCCCTGCCCTGCGCTGTCGCCGCCGCCGCCACTGCCCCTGCTGCTTAGAATTTTTTAGGTTCATAGCATTTTTTTCTTTAATTTTCTTCATATATATAGATGGATGGATTGATGTATGTATATATATATGGATGGATGGATGGATTGATGTGTATAGATTTTTTTTATGTTCATATGCAAAGAAAAAGGTCTATTTTTTGGGTGATATGTATGTTCATATGCTCATTTAAGAAAATGTTCATATGTTATATTTAAGAAAAAAAGAAAATGTATGTATGTTCATATGCAATGAATTTTTTTGGGTGATATTGTAGAATATGAACATTTTGAATATGGATGGATGGATGGATGAACATTTTGAATATGGATGGATGATGATGATGATATGATGATATATATATATATGAAAACTTGGTCCATATTTTTTTTGTTCATAGAATATATTTTTTTAAATAGAAATTAGTTAAAATGAGGGGGGACGTCGGACATGACATGAGGGGGGACGTCGGACGTCAGACATGTCATGAGGGGTGAGCGTCGTTGTCATCTACCCCCTCCCCGATAACTTCGGTAACATATGCAACATTTGATCATATATCAAAGTTTGATCATATGTCAAATTTGAATTTCGACATATGCAACATTTGATCATATATCAAAGTTTGATCATATGTCAAAGTTTGAATTTTGACATATGCAACATTTGATCATATGTCAAAGTTTGATCATATGTCAAAGTTTGAATTTTGACATATGCAACATTTGATCATATGTCAAAGTTTGATCATATGTAAATGTTTGAATTTTGACATATGCAACATTTGATCATATATCAAAGTTTGATCATATGTCAAAGTTTGAATTTTGACATATGCAACATTTGATCATATGTCAAAGTTTGAATTTTGACATATGCAACAATATTTGATCATATGTCAAAGTTTGACTTTTGACATAGATTTATCAAGAATGCCCCCATTATGGATGTGCACAAGTTGATCCAATTTTTTTCTGATCTCATCTATATATATATATATATATATATATATATATATATATATATATATATATATATATTCTTCTATATGTCACGTTGTCTGTCAAAGTATTGAAGAAATCCATGGCTTCATCATTAGCCGGAAGTAACATGCGTATGATGATACGAAGCTCTTCAAAGTTGTTTTGGAACGGAGTTCCGGATAGAATAATTCGCTTTTTGGTACGAATTTCAGCAAAGGCCTCCCAAATAGCGATATTCGGAAGGTTCTTGCTGAGCTTCGTACCAAAAAGCTAATTATACTATCCGGGACTCCGTTCCAAAACAATTTTGGAGAGCTTCGTACCACTATGCGCCTGTTACTTCCGGCTAATGATGAAGCCATGGTTTTCTTGAATCCTTTGACACTAGACAACATGACGTATAGAAGGGTAGATGAGATCAGGAAAAATATGGACCATTTTCTGCACATCCAGAATGGCGCCATTTTGTTAAATCCCTTAAAGGTTAAGAGAATCCCCCCCTCTCGCCCGACCAAACCCTAGAAGCGTTGCCGAGGCCACCCCAAATCCGAGAAGCGTCGAGGCCACCCAAATTTACCAAGTTAAAAGAGCGTTGTCGAGGCCACACCAAACCCAAGAAGCGTTGTCGAGGCCACCCCAAACCGTAGAAGCGTCGAGGCCACTTATATGATTCCTTGTTGTGATTAGCTAGCTAGGTCTATGTTTGCCACTAATATATCCATCTATCATGTTTGTATATTAATTGCCATGTTGTAATATTTGCAGAAACTATGGAGCAAAGAGACTTGGAACAAGAACAGTTGTTGGGGGACATAATCCTCGGCGGAGGTAATGTCTTGTCGTTTCTCAATGACACCGATGGTCAGGAAGGACAGGATGACGGCTCCGGTGATCGAATAGTGGAGGACGAAGGACATGATCGTGATGGCTCCGATGACCGAATGCCAGAGGAAGGAGACCATGATGACGGCTCCGGTGATCGAATGGAGGAGGGAGCTGTTGCAAAGTCCGGTGAGGTATATATATTAATTAAGCCTATGCTGACTAGCTAATTGATGCATTAATTGTTTTGGTATGTGCATATATTAACTGTTCTTTCTTCTTTTATAGCCCTCCAGATCGAGCCAAACTTCGGTAACGAGACGAGGCCCGAAGAAAAGGTTGCGCCAGGATGAAAGGTTCACGATCACAGCACTCGCGGACGATGGCCTACCGATTGAACCCAAGCGGACCAAGGACGCATTTTCTGCTCAGTCCAGAGCTATTGTTAGGGACAGCATCCCGATCAGCATCAAGAAATGGAATAAGCCTAAGGACGACGACCCTGAAGTTTCTTATGTCACCGATAGAAAGAAAGATGATCTTTGGACCTTGCTGAAGGCAAATTTCACCCTACCGCCAGAGGCGGATCTGAATAAGCCAGTTATAGAGCCACTGGTCAAGGCGTGTGCTCTTAAGAAGATGGCAGATCTATTCAGGAGGTGGAAGAATGAGTTGAAATCAAAGTTTGTCGACAAAGGGAAGACTCCAGAATTCACAGGCCGATTTGAGAAGATAAGAGATCCACTATTTGAGAAGATTTGAGAAGATGGTCTTTGCCATCAGCTTACAGAAAACTGACGGCAAAGAAGGAGCGGACGACAAAGATATTGTTTGCCGTCAGCCGTCTCTTTGCCGTCTGCTAGCAGACGGCAAAGAGGGAGGGTGGCCCACTAGCGAGAGCCACCTAACGGCCACTTTCTTTGCCGTCTGCTAGCAGACGACAAAGAAAGTGGCCAAACTAACGTCCGTTAGCTAGGCTCTTTCCCATCTGCTAGCTGACGGCAAAGAACCGTGCCCTAACTAAAAAGCCAACGCCCGCGCCCCACCCCTCTCTCTGTCCCCTCTCTCTCTCCACCCCATGCCCGAGCCACCGCCGCCCCGCGCTACCCCCGTCGCCGGCCGCCCCGCGCCACCCCCGTTGCCGCGATGGCCCCGGCGACCCCCTCCTCCGCCCCGCGCCACCCCCGTCGCCGCGCCGCCCCGCCCCTCCCCCGTGCCCGAGTTGCCGCCGCCCCGCGCCACCCCCGTCTCCGCGGCGCCCCCCTCCTCCACCCTGGCGGCCCCGGCGCCCCTCTCCTCCACCACCGCGGCCACCCCGCCGCTCCGGCGCCCCCTCCTCCACCCCGGCCGCCCCGGCGCCACTCTACTCCACCCCCGCGGCCGCCCCGCCACTACGGCGACCCCTTCTCCACCCCGGCCGCCCCGGCGCCCCTCTCCTCCACCCCCGCGGCCGCCCCGCCGCTCCGGCGACCCCTGCTCCGGTGAGACCTTGTATTTTTTTAATATTTAGTTTAGGTTTAGTTTTTCACTTGTCAATGTGCTGGGCAATGTGTGTGCTGGTTGATTTCTATATTTTTATGGAGCTGGGGTGTTTGTTGATTTTCCTCCTCACCGGCTGTATGATCAAGAATTTAACTTAATCATTACATTTGATCTAAGAGCTACTGATCTTACCGACATATTTTATTTAGATAACTAGCATGGTGCTACATGTAATCTAATTGTAGCTATGAATATTAATTTTAAGGATCCTGTAGTTATAAAAAAATTGGTTATATCACATTACAATTATGAATAATCGACAATAATGGATGATGTTTATGTGTAGTTCTACTAAAATTGGTTGTGATATATCTCGTTAAAAGTTAGGAATATCTATCGGGTGCGGTATATAGAGCAATCAGAAACGGTAATGACATGTTTTGATGTAGTTATGATCATTTGTCAGCTATTTGGTTTGTCACAATTATGATAATTTATTGGTTTACGCTCATGAGATTTATTGACTGTGCCCTACCAATTGTGGTAGAAGAGTACATCCCACTGCCTCGCCGCTCTAAGCGCATCAGGATGATGAAGGAGAAGGAGAAGAAGGAGGAGTGAAGATCCTTCACCTCCGTGATGACGGTAAGCTTTCTTTAGTGTTTTGCTTACGAAATGCATAAAGACCTAGACTTAGCTTTATTTCCTCCAAAATTCTTACCATAATGACCTAGACTTAGCTTATCTTCCACCAAAATGACATAATTAGCTTACTTAGCTCCAAAATGATCTATACTTAGCTTTGTTTCCCCCGAAATGACCTAAGTTAGCTCTAATATGCTAAGTTATCTCTAATATGCTTAGTTACCTAGGTTTGCTCAATAATGACATACACTTAGTTTACTTATGTAAAAAATGGCATAATTAACTTACTTAGGTTTGAAATGGCATAACAGTCTTGGTAACCTCATATATGTCATATAGTTAGCTTATTTTCCTCGAAAATGACATAATAAGGCTAATTAGCTCCAAAATGATCAATTTTACCTAAGTTAGCTCCAAAATGACCTAAGTTAGCTCTAAGTTAGCTCTAAAATGCTAAATTAGCTCTAATATTCTTAGTTACCTGGGTTAGCTCAATAAAGACCTATAATTAGCTTACTTATGTCAAAAATGGCATAATATTCTTAGTTAACTAATAAATGGCATAATTTGCTAGGTTAGCTCCAAAATGACCAATTTTACCTAGGTTAGCACCAATATGATCCATTTTACCTAGGTTAGCTAAAAATGACCTATTTACCTAGCTTAGCTCTAAAATGACCTACACACTTTGCATTTTTACCTAGCTTAGCTAAATAATGGCATTTTTACCTACCTTAGTTAGAAGAAGAAGAAGATAAAGAAGAGGAGAGGAGAAAAAGAAAAAGAAGATAAATTCTTCTTCTTCCTCCTCTTCTTTTTCTTTTTCTTCTTCTTTTTCTTCTTCTTTTTCTTCTAGCTAGTCTTCTTCTTCTTCTAACTTTCATCTTTCCTAATTTGCAGATTTGCTTTAGATGAGAAGCTTGTGTTCATGGATTCTACTCTTCTCCTTGTGCTTCTTTTATGTTTTTGGAACTTGTTGCAAACTTGTGGTTGGATATGTATGTATGGATGAAACCATTTTATGTTGGATATGTTTGTTGGATAACTTGTTGTTGGAAACTTGTTATATGTATGTTGTTGGAAACTTGTTATATATATGTTGTTGGAAACTTGTTATATATATCTGTGAAATTCAATGAAATTGAATGAATCTAAGAAAAAACAGAAAAAATAGGGGCTATACAGGCACTTTGCCGTCTGCTGGCAGACGGCAAAGAGCTTTTCCGTCAGCCAGCAGACGGCAAAGCTGCCATGTGGCAGCTACCTATGCAACCTGGGGTGCACTGGGCTGGCCTATTTGGCAGCTTTGCCATGTGCTGGCAGACGGCAAAGATGCAAAGGTCTTTGCCGTCTGCCAGCGGACGGCAAAGCACACCGTTAACCCCTTAACAGACCTAAGGTGCCACATGTGCCGTCCAGGCTCTTTGCCGTCTGACAGCAGACGGCAAAGGCCTTTGCATCTTTGCTGTCAGATAGCAGACGGCAAAGAGGCCTTTGCCGTAGCTTATTCAGCCGGACTTGTTGCCGTCTGCTGGCTGACGGCAAAGGCCTTTGCCGTCTGCCAGTCATGCCTTTGCCGTCAGCCATGGCAGACGGCAAAGTGTCTGATTCCTGTAGTGATCACTGGCCCGCATTTGTGGCCTACAAGACATCGGACAAGAGTAAGAAAATGTCAGAGAAAAACAAGATAAATGCTGCAAAGAAGCTGTATCACCATCACACGGGGTCAGGTGGCTACCTCAAAGCCCGGCCGTTGTGGGACAAAGCTGAGCAAGACCTGCTTGCTAAAGGGGTCGAACCACAGACATTGAACTGGCCAGACCGTTCAAGGACTTGGTTCTTCAGGGTTGGGGGAACTTTGGACCCTGAAACAGGGAAGTGCCGTTGGACGCACGAGCTACTTGCAATACCCGTCAAGAAGCTTCAGAAGTATATCACCGCAGCGCAGGAAGGGACGTTCATTCCCGACAGAGAGAAGGACGAGCTGACTGAGGCCCTCGGGAATCCTGAGCACCCTGGACGAACACGAGGCACACCAGGCTCCATTCCGTGGGTGGTTGGGTTTGACGGCGCAGGCTGTTACAGAAGCCGGGAGAGAAAGAGGAAAGTGGAGCTGAGCGAAATGCAGAAGCTCAATGCAAGATAGTAAAGCTAGAGGAACTTGCAGCTGCCGGCCAACCATCTCAGCGGCACGAAGATCCTGCCGAAAAAGCTACCCCACCATCTCAGCGGAGAAGCAGCGTGGCTTCCATGGAGCTCGTTCAACCTGATTTCATGGCTCCTAGCTACCCCGTGGATACTATTATGGAGGCTCAACATTGCCAACTTATGACGAAATGGAAGAACCTCATTTTGAAGGCGGCTGTCGGTTCTGTTGCACCTCCTCAACCTGACGGAACTTTTCACTGCCGTCCGATTCCACATGGCTATGCTGTTGTGTCGGTGGATGAAGTAATGGAGGGACTTGATGAGCTCGAGCTTGACCACCCTAAAGGTGAAGGGGAGAATCAGTTGGGTTATGCTCTGAGGACTACATGTCTATGGCGGAAGAAGTACATCAAGCTTCTAAATTGGACGCCTCCGCCTCCTCCTCCTCCGGCGAGTCAGGGCACTCCGCCTCCGCCTCCTCCTCCTCCTCCGGCGTGTGAGGACACTCCGCCTCCTTCTCCGCCTCCTCCGGCGCGTGAGGCCACTCCGCCTCCTCCTCCGCCTCGTCAGCAACGGCGGAAGAGAGCCGCCGCCGCTCTGGCGGCTAGCAGTACAAGAAGAGGCGGGAAGCAATACAGATACGGTCCATCTCTCAAGCCTCTGGAAAAGTTACCATATGAGAGGACCGACGAGGAAACCGCGAAAATCAGTGCTGCCGAAGTGCATGAACATTTTGCATGGAAACCTCCACCTCTGAAGGAGATGATAGATCCGGTGAAACTAAAGCGCACTATCGATGCCCTGAAGCGACCACCACCGTCTCCGCCGCAATCCAACTATGAGCGCATTATTGAAAGGACATATAAGGAAGTGGAGCGGTCGGAAAGTACTTGCATGCATGCAAGGTTAGCAGAACGAAGAAGTGGGGAAAAAATTCCCTAGCTCGGCGAACAGGCGAACGAATCGTGCCCCCGCTCAAGGTCTCTAGCGATATCATCGCTAATCAGCCGGGGATGGTGCCCGGTACCAATCCTGCTGATTACCTGAGCGATGATGTAGAGTTTGAAATAATGGAGGTGGAAGAATTCAGATACCAGTACGGGCAGCCTCTCGTCAAACCTGATCATCCTCCTCTAACAACGATGATGCGAAGATTCCATGAATGGTACATGAAAACATGCAGCGAGTCTGGGAAGGATACTTTGACGCTGAGAATTAAAGAGGAGCACGACCTTGTTGGAATGGATCAGTTGTCTGTTGAATCTGACGAGTTATTCAAATTATACATGAATGGACGGTTCAAAAGAATGTCACAGAAACCGAGGACAACTTGCTACAATCATTGCTTAAAAATCAAAACAAAGAGAAAATACTATTTCCTTACAACTTCAAGTGAGTGTTACTATCTTGTGCATATTCGGTTTCCCTTATTACTCGAGGTTATAGTAATGTAATTGATGAGTTATGCATGCGTGCACAGGTTCCACTTTGTTCTGCTAGAGATTAAGCTTTAGCGGGGAGTAGTAACCGTCTTAGACTCGAGACGAAAAGATCCCCAGGAGTATGCGGACATGACTGAAATGCTCCAGAAGTAAGTTCAATCGATCATTATCGCACCATATCGGCAACTTTGTTCATTTCCTGATATCAAGTAATTATTTTCTTTGTCTGGCAGGGTTTGGAAAAAGTTCACTGGAATTGTTCCGGCACTGCCGAGGGAGCTGCGATTTACACACCCAAAAGTAAGTACTACTATCTAGTTCCGCGCATCTCCCATTGATTCTAATTTCATCAATACCACTTATAATGCTTGATTATCAGTTTGATTGAACTCTATTTCTCGTAAAGTGCTTGTGGCAGGAAGCCGAGAATGATTTTTGTGGATACTACATTTGCGAGTTCATCTACAACGCGACGACCTCTAAGCGGGGCTACTCTGAAAAACAATATGAAGTGCCTAAGCAATAATATTCACAATTTTTTTTATTACCATCATTTGTGTCGAGTTTCATTCATATATATGTATTGACCCCCTTCTTCATATTAGTTGTGGCAGATGCGGGATGAACTCCTATCACATGATCGCATACGAGCAATTCAAGAGGAATTGGCGGGATTCTTTGTTGACCACGTCATAAATAAAGCCGGAGAATACCATGTGGAATTTGACATTAGAAGTTAGGGATTGTATGTAAGAGATTTTATATTGTATATATGTAGCTAGTAGCTTCGGATAGATATACGAAAACTTGTTGTTCGACCAATCTCTCGGAGAAAGAGAGGTCGATCACTTCTCTCTGTATATGTTCATGATGATTTTGTGTACTTAATGGTTCCTTCATTTGCTTCCTAGCTAGCGTGTCGAGTTCTCTCTATACGTATTGTAGCTAGCGTCGACCAAGCACGGAGAAAGAGAGGAAACTTCTCTCTACTAGCTAGCTAACACAATATGAAACCCCTAAATTAACCCTCCAAAACCCCCTAACCCCCCCCCCCCCCTTAAAAAAAAAAAACAAAAACTCCAGCTCCTGCCAAATGCTAACGCGTGGAGGCCTTTTGGTCCCGGTTGGTGTTACCAACTGGGACTAAAGGTCCTCCTGCCTGGGCTCCCCGCAGCGGCCACGTGGAGCCCCTTCTGTCCCGGTTCATAAGCAAACCGGGACCAAAGGTTTTAGGCTTTAGTCCCGGTTCCAGAACCGGGGTTAATGGGCCTCTGGAACCGGGACAAATGGGCAGTTTTCCACTAGTCCTGCGGGTCCAGCGCCGTCATCTCGGATGGCTTCGTCGACCTACCGGGGACGGCGATGTCTGTCGGACGCAAGGATGGGATTGATCAAGATTTAAGAAGCAGAGGAGGAGGGTCGCCCCCGTAGATCGTCTGGACTGCTCCAAGTCCTACGACGCCAGTGGACGGTATGTCCATCTCTTCCACGCTCTTGCTGCGGCGGCTCCATGAATGCGATGCCCAACTGGTTGTTGGCGCTGCCTCCTCGCAGCGCCCCTCTTCTTCTCTCCCTCGCAACTCTCGCGGCTAAAGGTTTTTCTCAAGAACACAAGAATACTCTCATGAACACACATGGCCAGGAAACTCTACGCACACGCACACATGGCCAAGGAGAGAATCAGTTGCTTTGCACGAGACACTCCTTGGTGACCACCAAGACTACATTTTCTCCACTAGCCCTCACGGCCTTCTCTTTCTCATTAACTCAAAGTGACAATTTATACAAAGTTGGGCATCCAGCCACCCGACCTCACACCACCACGCACGCCCACCTCCTGGCTCCTGCGGATGACTCGGCGGGCCGGCCAATACTCAACAGACTCAACTAAGTAGCATGCACGTCTTCTGACCACTCTTGTAGTTAACCCACTAACAAACATATGAGTGCAGCTAACCACTCAACTCATGCTAATTACCTACACTAGTCAGCCATGCACCCGCACACATCCAGCTAACCAACTTGCCGGATTACCCAGCTCCTCCTGATCGTCAGTCCGTCGCGCTCCAGCTTTGTCGCGTCTTGCTGTTTCTGACGGAATCGCCGTATCACACGGCACCATCGGCATCTCACCACACTCGCCGCATCGCATGGCAGCCCGGCATCTCGCCTCCTTGGCGCGCCTCCGCTGAAACTTGCCAGCTTCGTACGCATCACACATACACCTTGCCGGACTACAACAGGATACATGAACACCTAACTACATGCAAACACATAAATCAAGATTAAAACTAACACGGTTCGGCTGCGCATGCAGTAGCAAGTAGAGTAGACAATTAATTATTCTGGTCTCTGGCAGAACCGATCAGCCAAGGTTGTTGTACATGTACATGCATGTTCAGGTCACGCTATCAAAGGACATCTACGGACGACTCTCGCCGCACAGTTGCTGCATGGGCTCCCAGTACGCAGGATGCTCCACCAATGGGTTTGCATGCTGGCCTGCCACCTAGGCGTAGCCCTGCAAGAAAGCTGCACCGTCATCTAGTGCAGCAGAGCTCGGTAAAAGTAGAGCTGACATGGGTTTTATGCCTGCTTCCACACTTTTGCAACCTTTTGCACAAAGCAAAGCAGCGGAGACCATGGAAGTCCAGATTTCGGCAGATGCAGGTGATAAGCAGCCTATTACTGCTGGACATGCACGTACACAGCAGCCGGCATCCTCTACGGCCGAGAAGACTCCCAGTTTAAATCTGCGTACTTCTGATGTCTACTACACAACTTTATTCTTCTAGACTCGTGTTGGGCCTCCAAGTGCAGAGTTTTATAGGACAGCGGCAATTTTCCCTCAAGTAGATGACCTAAGGTTTATCAATCCATGGGAGGCGTAGGTTGAAGATGGTATCTCTCGAACAACCCTGCAACCAAATACAATAAATCTCTTGTGTCACCAACACTCCCAATACAATGGTAAATTGTATAAGTGCACTAGTTCGGCGAAAAGATGATGATAAAAGTGTAGTATGGATTCTAGATATAGGTTTTTGTAATCTGAAAATATAAAAACAGCAACGTAACAAGTAGTCAAACGGAGCACAAACGGTATTGCAATGCTTAGAAACAAGGCCTAGGGTTCGTACTTTCACTAGTGCGATCTCCCAACATTGTTGACATAGTTGAATCATATGTAAATCCCTCACGTGCGACAAAGAGTTCACTCCAAAGTCACAAATAGCGGAGAGCAAACGAAGAAATTATTGTAGGGTACAAAACCACCTAAGAGTTATCCTTCCTGATCAATCTTATGAGCCATCCCCATTAATTGTCACGAACAACCCTAGAGTTCGTACTAGAATAACACCATAAGATACACATCAACCAAAACCCTAATGTCACCTAGGCACTCCAATGTCACCGCGAGTACACATGGGTTTGATTATATGATGTGCGTCATAAAATCTCAGATTCATCTATTCAAACCAAGACAAAGAATTTCAAAGAGTGTCCCAAAGTTTCTACCGGAAAGTCAAGGCGAAAACGTGTGCCAACCCTTATGCATAAATCCCCAAGCTCACGGAACCCGCAAGTTGATCACCAAAACATACATCAAGTGACTCAAGTGAATTTACCATTGTCACCACAGATATCCATATGCAAGACATAAAACAAGTGTTCTCAAATCCTTAAAGACTCAATCCGATAAGAAAACTTCAAAGGGAAAACTCAATTCATCACAAGAAGATAGAGAGGGGAAAACTCCATATGATTCATCTATATCAACAAAGCTCGTGATACATCAAGATCATGCCATCTCAAGAACACGAGAGAGAGAGATCAAACACATAGCTACTGGTACAAACCCTCAGCACCGAGGGTGAACTACTCCCTCCTCGTCATAGAGACCGCCGGGATGATGAAGATGGCCTCCGATGATGCCTTCCCCCCTCTGGCAGGGTGCCGAAAAAGGGCTGCAGATGAGATCGTGGAGGTACAGAGGCTTGCGGCGGCGTAAAAACTCATCTAGGTTAACTTTCGGGGGTTTCTGAATATATATGATTTTTCAGCATTGGAATCACGCAAAGTGGGGCCTCAGGGGGCCCATATAGCAACAGGGCGCGCCATAGGGGTGGCGCGCCGCTGTGTTGTGTGGGGCCCCTGTGGCTCCTCTGGCCTCCTCCCGAAGCTTCGTGGGTTCATTTTCCTCCAAAAAAAATTGTCAAAAAGTTTCCCTGCATTTGGACTTCATTTGATATGGATTTTCTGGAAAACCAAAAACAAGCAGAAAAACAGCAACTGGCACTGGGCACTAGGTCAATATGTTAGTCCATGAAAATCATATAAAAGTGCACCGAAATCATACAAAACTATAGTAAACATGGCATGAATACTTCAAAAATTATAGATACGTTGGAGACGTATCAGCATCCCCAAGCTTAATTCCTGCTCGTCCTCGAGTTGGTAAATGATAAAAAAAATTATGAAGTGTGAATGCAAGCATAGAACATAAGCTTGATCAATGTTAATTTCAATCACTTTTTCTAGCTTCATAACGACAACTTTCCCTCATAAAAGTCATCATGAGAAAGTAGCAATTAAAAACAGAAATTTTGATGTGGAATGCTACCTATCATAATCATCATATAATCTTTTCTTTTATAGCATGGACATTGGACTTGAATGATTCAAAGCAAGATCATTATTATAATAGCAATATTTATTATCATGAAACTTCTCACGAGAAAGTAACAATTCTTCACAACAATGAAGTATAAGGCATAAACTTTCTTGGGAACTAACGAACTAATCTAGTCAACAATGCAATTGCACTTCATCATATTTTGAGGAAGGGTCTCATGTAGGAGATTTTTAGCAAGTACACATACTCAAGCATCATTTAGTCTTCTATTATTGCTAACACTCATGACATATATATGGAGCAAAAGTTTCAGCCAGACACATAGAAAGATAGGGGCTTGTGATTTCGCCTCCCAACTTATTCACCTCAAGGGTGATGTCAACAATAATAACTCATGATCACTCATATCCAACTGGATGTATGTGCCTAGATCTTTCCCCACCACATGATGCTTGCAAAAGAGAAAAATAAAAAGGAAATAGTGGAGAACACTATTGACTCTTAAATAAAAAATAAATATATAAAAGTAAAAGATAGGCCCTTCGCAGAGGGAAGCAAAGGTTGTCATGCGCTTTTTATTGTTCGATGCACAACCTCTTAATGCAAAGGAACGTCACATTATATTGCCCTTGTGATAGCAACCTTGATTATGCAGTCCATCGCTTTTATTTCTTTACCATCACAAGTTCGTACAACACTTATTTTCCCTTGCAATAAAAGATCTTTCATATTTTAGGAGCAATTTTTATTGCTTTTTGCACCAATGACAACTTACTTGAAGGATCTTGTTCAATCCATAGGTAGATATAGTGGACTCTCATGACATGAAACTGGGTTTAAGGGTTTTTGGATGCACAAGTAGTATCTCTACTTGGTGCGAATTTTTAGCTAGCAAAGATATTGAGCAAGCATCACATGTTGGAGGATCTATAGGAATATAACTCCTATGTGAATATGAACAAACATAATTCATTATGTTGTCTTCCTTGTCCAACGTCAACAATTTGACATAAAATACTTAATGGGGGCTCACAATCGTAAAAGATGTCCAAGATAGTATATTTGCATGTGAATCTTCTCTTTCCTTATTAACTTTTTCATGAATTGCATCATTGACTAATGCTATGCTTGTTAACCTCCAATAAATTTCACCACTTATACTTTTCTTTATGTAATGTCATTACTTTCCATAAGATTAGCATATGATCTCTTTCATTATTTTCATTGCAAGAAATCACACTTATCATATCCAATGATCTAATTGAAAGTTTTTATTATATCCCTCTCGAATATTCGTCACCTTGGGACCAAATTCATATCTTGTCCAAATTACCATTACTATTATTAACTCTCAAAAAGATATAAGTGAAGCATGAGAATTAATGACAAACTACTCCAAAATATATAAGCGAAGATCAATGAGTAGTGAAACAACTAAGTAGCTATGTGAGGACTCTCTCTCATAAAAAAAGTTTCATACCTTGATATTTTATTCAAACAGCAAGCAAAACAAAGACACAACCAAGTATAGCACACATTATGTGAACAAGTAAAAACTTGGGTTCAATCAAGACTAACCGATAGTTGATGAAGAAAAGTGATGGGATGCCTAACCGGGGCATCCCCAAGCTTGAATGCTTGATACATCTTGGAATATTAACTTGGGGAGCCTTGGGCATCCCCAAGCTTGAACTCTTGTGTCTCTTTAATTCTTCTCATATAGCACTTTCCATAAGTTTCAAAAACTTCATCCACACAAAACTTGACAAGAACTTGTGAGATATGATAGTATAAATCCACTCAAAACCTCGACATTCTATACTATAGAAAATCCCTAAAATTATAATTAAACATTGCATACTAAATGCCTCTGCATATTTAATACTCCTATCCTCAAATAGAATCATTACACAAGCCAACATATGCAAACAATGCAAACATAACAGCAATCTGCCCAAACAGGACAGTCTGTAAAGGATAATTAAGAATCCATACTTAGATAACTCAAAAAATTCTGAAAATTTACCACACTGGAAATAATTTATCATAGTTGACCATGTCAAGATTTCAAGATTTTATCTCATTCTGACATTTCTGGGCAATTTAATCAATAGCAATAAACTTTCTGTTTTGAAACAGCTACTCAAGAACTTGCAAAATAAGCATGGTAAAGGCTATGCTTGACATTTTTTTGAAATGAAAGATACAAAGCATGATTATTGATAACAGCAAGAAAATCTCAACAAAATAAAATGACGCTCCAAGCAAAACTCATATTATGTGATGAATAAAAATATAGCTCCGAGTGAGGTTACCGATAGTGTTGAAGACGAAAGAGGAGATGCCTTCCGGGGCATCACCAAGCTTAGATGCTTGAGTCTTCCTTGAATATTACCTTGGGGTGCCTTGGTCATCCCCAAGATTAGGGTCTTGCCACTCCTTATTCTCCTCATATCGATATCTCACCCACAACTTGAAAACTTCAATCACACAAAACTTAACGGAACTTCGTGAGATATGTTAGTATGATAAAAATAAATCATCCACTTAGGTATTGTCAAAACAAGATTCATAATTGTTCTCACACAATGCCTACTGTACCCTACAATTTCTGCAATTTATATTGACCAATGTAAGCCATAGAAACTGTAAAACAAGCAAACTATGCTTTGAAAACAGAATCTGTCAAAAACAGAACAGTCTGTAATGATCTGAACACTGACCATACTTCTGTAACTCTAAAAATTCTGAAAAATTAGGACAACGTAGACAATTTGTATGGTACTTCCCGAACTGGGCGCAAAAGTTTTTGTTTTTGCACAAAATCAAGTCAACTATCATCCACACTATCCCAAAAGCTTTACTTGGCACTTTATTGAAACAAAAGCTATAAAACATGATTACTACAGTAGCTTAATCATGTGAACACACAAAAATAGTAGGGGTAAATGTTGGGTTGTCTCCCAACAAGCGCTTTCTTTAATGCCTTTTAGCTAGGCATGAAGATTTCAATGATGCTCACATAGAAGTAAAGAATTGAAACGTAAAGGGAGCATCATGAGAAATATATCAAACACATTTAAGCCTAACCCACTTCCTATGCATAGGGATTTTGTGAGCAAATAGTTTATGGGAGCAAGAATCAACTAGCATAGGAAGGCAAAACAAGCATAACTTCAAAACTTTCAACACGTAGAGAGGAAACTTGATATTATTGCAACACCTACAAGCATATGATCCTCTCTCATAATAATTTTTAGTAGCATCATGAATGAATTCAACAATATAGCTACCACATAAAGCATTCTTTTCATGATCCACTAGCATAGAATTTTTATAGCTCTCCACATAAGCAAATTTATTTTCAACAATAGTGGTGGGAGCAAACTCAACAAAATAACTATCATGTGATACTTGATTGGCATAATCCAATTGAAAATTAAAATCATGATGACAAGTTTCATGCTTATCATTATTCTTTATAGCATACATGTCATCACAATAATCATGATAGATAGCAACTTTGTTGTCATAATCAATTGGAACCTCTTCCAAAACAGTGAAATCTTTAAACCCACATTCATCATTGTAATCATCATAAATAGGGGGCATGCAATCGTCATCACAAATTTTCACATCAAAACTTGGTGGACTAAAAATATCATCTTCATCAAACATAGCATCCCCAAGCTTGTAGTTTTGCATATCATTAGAATCATGGATATTCAAAGAATTCATACTAGCAACATTGCAATCATGCTCATCATTCAAAGATTTTATGCCAAACATTTTATTGAATTCTTCTTCTATCAATTGAGCAAAATTATCAGAATCCTTATTTTCAGGAAAGACATTATAAACATGAATAATATGTGGCAACCTCAATTCCATTTTTTTATAGTTTTCTTTTATAAAACCAAACTAGTGATAAAACAAGAAACTAAAAGATTCCATTGCAAGATCTAAAGATATACCTTCAAGCACTCACCTCCCCGGCAACGGCGCCAGAAAAGAGCTTGATGTCTACTATGCAACTTTATTCTTGTAGACTCGAGTTGGGCCTCCAAGCGCAGAGTTTTGTAGGACAGCGGCAATTTTCCCTGAAGTGGATGACCTAAGGTTTATCAATCCATGGGATGCATAGGTTGAAGATGGTATCTCTCGAATAAACCTGAAACCAAATACAAGAAATCTCTTGTGTCCCCAACACACCCAATACAATAGTAAATTGTATAAGTTCACTAGTTCGGCGAAGAGATGATGATAAAAGTGTAGTATGGATAGTAGATATAGGTTTTTGTAAGCTGAAAATATAAAAACAGCAACGTAACAAGAAGTAAAACGAAGCACAAACGGTATTGCAATGCTTAGAAACAAGGCCTAGGGTTCATAATTTCACTAGTGCGATCTCCCAACATTATTGACATAGTTGAATCGTATGTAAATCCCTCACGTGCGACAAAGAGTTCACTCCAAAGTCACAAATAGCGGAGAACAAACGAAGAAATTATTGTAGGGTACAAAACCACCGTAAAGTTATCCTTCCCGATCAATCTTATGAGCCATCCCCATTAATTGTCATGAACAGCCCTAGAGTTCGTAGTAGAATAACACCTTAAGATACACATCAACCAAAACCCTAATGTCACCTAGGCACTCCAATGTCACCACGAGTACCCATGGGTTTGATTATATGATATGCATCACACAATCTCAAATTCATCTATTCAAACCAACACAAAGAACTTCAAAGAGTGCCCCAAAGTTTCTACCGGAAAGTCAAGACGAAAACGTGTGCCAACCCTTATGCATAAAAATCCCCAAGGTCACGGAACCCGCAAGTTGATCACCAAAACATACATCAAGTGACTCAAGTGAATATCCCATTGTCACCACAGAGATCCATATGCAAGACATACAACAAGTTCAAACCAACACAAAGAACTTCAAAGAGTGCCCCAAAGTTTCTACCGGAATGTCAAGACGAAAACGTGTGCCAACCGTTATGCATAAATCCCCAAGGTCACGAAACCCTCAAGTTGATCACCAAAACATTCATCAAGTGACTCAAGTGAATATCCCATTGTCACCACAGATATCCATATGCAAGACATACAACAAGTGTTCTCAAATCCTTAAAGACTCAATCCGATAAGAAAACTTCAAAGGGAAAACTCAATTCATGACAAGAAGATAGAGAGGGGAAAACTCCATATGATTCATCTATATCAACAAAGCTCGCGATACATCAAGATCGTGCCATCTCAAGAACACGAGAGAGAGAGAGAGATAAAACACATTGCTACTGGTACAAACCCTCAGCCCCGAGGGTGAACTACTCCCTCCTCGTCATGGAGACCGCCGGGATGATGAATATGGCCTCCGATGATGCCTTCCCCCCTTCTGCAGGGTGCCGAAAAAGGTTTGTAGATGAGATCATGGAGGTACAGAGGCTTGTGGAGGCGTAAAAACTCATCTAGGTTAACTTTCGGGGGTTTCTGAATATATATGATTTTTCAGCGTTGGAATCACGCGAAGGGGTGCCTCAGGGGGCCCACATAGCAGCAGGGTGCGCTAGGGGGTGGCATGCTCCGGTGCTGTGTGGGGCCCCTATGGCCCCTGTGGCCTCCTCCCGAAGCGTCGTGGGTTCATTTTCCTCCAAAAAAATCATCAAAAAGTTTCACTGCATTTGGACTTCATTTGTTATGGATTTTCTAGAAAACCAAAAACAAGCAAAAAAACAGCAAGTGGCACTGTGCACTAGGTCAATATGTTAGTCCATGAAAATCATATAAAAGCCATATAAAAGTGCACCAAAACCATGCAAAACTATAGTAAACATGGCATGAACACTTCATAAATTATAGATATGTTGCAGACGTATCAGCATCCCCAAGATTAATTCCTGCTCGTCCTCGAGTAGGTAAATGATAAAAGAAATAATTTATGAAGTGTGAATGCTAGCATAGTGCATAAGCTTGATCAATGATAATTTCAATCACTTTCCTAGCATCATAACAGCATCTTTCTGTCATAAAAGTCTTCATGACAAAGTAGCAATTAAAAACAGAAATTTTGATGTGGAATGCTACCTATCATAATCATCATATAATCTTTTCTTTTATAGCATGGACATTGGACTTGAATGATTCAAAGCAAGATCATTATTATAATAGCAATATTTATTATCTTAAAACTTCTCACAAGAAAGTAAAAATTCATCACAACAATGAAGTATAAGGCATAAACTTGGGGACCCCATGGATTTCACCCCACTTAGCTGCTACCTTGGGATTGATCGCAGTCAGGCTGAACAACCCATCGATCCTATGCATGTTGCTGTTGCTTTCCCGGCAGGCACGGTGACGACGATAGCGCAGCCAAATGTTGATGGCTCGAAGGCTGTGACGTTTGCAGAGCCTATAGTGCGAGGTAACCTTTGTTTCACTTCTTTTGTTTTTTTATGTTCATGGAAATTACTATTGATATGGGATGGCAAATCTTATGTTCTGTCTATGGCATTTGTAGTTGAAATTACATAGCAACTTCAGTTTCCTTATTATTTTCATGTCAGTCTCAAACTCAACTGACATGGCAAATGCAGTTGATCTCACATGGCTTCTTACATATTCTGTCCATGCAAAATGTAGTTGATCTCACTTGGCAAATACTATTGATCTCACATGGCAAATGATGTTACTCTGTTACTCTCACATGGCAAATACAGTTTGATTTCACACAGGAAATATTGTCGATCTCACATGGTTAATGTAGTTGATCTCACATGGCAACAGTAGTTGATTCCACATGGCAGATTTTAATGATTTGACATGGCAACTTCATAATTTTTGCCTTTCTTACTGGCAAACATAGATGATCCATGTTCATGGCAAATTTTGTTTGAATTGACATTGCAAAACAACATTCTCTGTACATGGCATTTTACAATTGATCTTGCATGGCAACTTCACATGTTTAATTCTAATTCTTGTGTTTTATTTTTGTAGCAACACCTGATGAGATTTCGCCTTCCCTTGATGAAGCTTACCGCAAGATTGAGCAGGATGCCATAAACAGGAGGTCATTGCACAAATAGGGCCAATCAAGTTCTGGTGCTCCTCAGGTACTAGTGTCTGATGATGTAGTCAGCAGTGCAACCCCTGGTTCTGTGAGGCAGGCAAGGGTAGTTCACCCACCACCGGCGGAAGATTTTCAGCCCGAGTTTAGGGCTACCAAGGAGGAGTCTCTTTTCTATGATGTTGTCAGGCATTTCAGAAATGCGAGGTCGAACAGCAAACACATGAAGGCGCTGAGAGAGTAATGACCATCCCACCCACCCCTACTTGTTTTTTCATCATTGTCTTCTGCCATGTTTGTTTATTTTTTGTTTTCTTTGAAAATATGCTTCTTTCATGTTATATCATTTTCATACAACTCATGTTTGGACAGAACTAAAATCATTCAATGCGATGTGACATATGTTGACCTTGGTGATCTAGCCGGGTCTGTGATGTTGGAAATATGCCCTAGAGGCTATAATATTGTATTATTATATTTCCATTATTCATAATTAAGAGTTTATATTTCATGCTATAACTGCTATGATCCTCGAATATGTGATTCAGTTGAAAACTCATACGCACGTGCGAAATGATAAACGGTAAACAATAGGTTCCCGGTCTCGCCTCTAAGACTGGCTCAAGTGTTGTTGGTGATCATGTTTTCCGGATCTTAGGATATCGTTAAGTGTAACGATAGTCCTAAAACAACATTGAGGGTATGACGTTAGAAGAACGATCATATTGAATCGACCCAAAACTTGTATGTTATACTTTGTGATTATATCATCTAAAATCATTTGTTATAACATGGAGTGTTAGCATGTGTTTTAGTTCCTCAGACCATGCGAGTGTCTCGATCACTTCCTACCGGACGGTGGGCTTTGGGGTTGCTGAAATGTCATCTGTAACAAGGTGATCATAACAACAACTTTCAGGCTCACTGGAAAGTTTGACAAGTGACCGGATAGCTTGAGAGTGGGATTTCTCCTCTGACGATGGAGAGATATTCTTAGGGCCCTCTCAGTGTGACGGCATCCATCATCGTCTGGCCAGACAAAGGTGACTTTGTCATGGGGATGTCGGAACACATCAACGAGAAAGAAGAACAAAACCGGTAACGGGAGCAATGGTATAGTGAGCATGGTGATGACTGAGGAGGATGCCGATGCACACCGGGTATTGTAAAGTATCGCAAAGCAAAGGGAACATCACATTATAACCAAAGGTTCACTCGAATATGATTCGTATAATCATATGGACCGATATGGATGTCCTCGGTTCCACTATCGGTCATTGAACGAAGGGGTTTCATTCATGTCTATGATTTACCGAACCTATGGGGTCAAAATACTAAGGTAATCATGATCTGCAGAGTGTTAGTGGGACGGGAGTGATGAGAATATATTTGTGGAATTGTTTCATTAATATCCGGAATAGTTTCGAGAGGTTCCGGAAGCGTTTCGGGATCACCGGACGGTTTCGGTGAATATCGGGTAATACCGGGTATTACCGATTAATATATATAGGTGGAAAATGTTTCCAGGGATGTTAAATTATATATATAATGCTCTAAAAATGTTTAGAACAAATATATATTTAATTTAATATCAACGGACCTAAAAAGGCTAAGTGGTGGATAAGGAATTGGGCCACTAAGGCCCAATAGGGGAGGCACCCTCTTTCCTTGTTAGGGAGGCCGAATTGGGGTGGGGGAAGGATTCCTCCTTCCAGCCTTAGGCCGGCGCACCAAGGAGGAATCCTTCCTCCTTGGTGGCAGCCCTCCCTCTCCCCTAAACCTATATATACTAGAGGATTTCAACCCTATGAACATACACGCTGCCGCATCGTGAAGACCGTACGCTTGCAACCAAGTAGAGAGGCCGTGCTTTCCATCTTCTATTCGAGGGATCATTCGAGGGCGGTTTGTGGGATCGTCATCAATGTTCGAGGGATCGTTCGAGGGTGGTTCGCGGGATCGTCATTGATGTTTGAGGGATTTCAAGTACGATCTACATCGACTCGTCTACTTCCGCTGCACTCCCGGAGTCGGTAACGATCGTTGATCCAAACCCTATATGCATCTTCATATTGTTCCTGGGTGATTGTAGGCTGATTTTTTTCTACTACGTTTCCCAACTGTGGCATCATGAGCGGTTCTATGAGTAGATGCAGCACTACAAGAAATACGTCATCTTGCGACCATCACTATTGGTCACTAAATGGTCACTGTTTTCCATTTGCGACCTTTTTGTGACCAAAAACAGATGGTCAAAAGCTGGCCGTCGTAAACTAAAATTAACGACCTTCTTCGGGATAAGGTCGTAGACGTTTACGACCAAAACAAAAGGTCGTTGAACCAACGACCTTTTGTTTTGGTCACTAGCTGTCTGCCCAGGCCACGTCAGATCCGACGTGGCAATCTGACATGGCAAAATTGCGACCAATTGAAAAGGTCATTGATAAGATTCAGCCCGGTCCAATTCGGTGTCTATATGGGCCAAGCCCATTAATCCAACCCATCTATTTTTTTTTTTGATTTCAAGTTTGGTCAGCTACATGGGCCAAGCCCAATAGAATTTTATGTTTTGGGCCACAGCCTTTTACAGTCCACATTTTTTTTGGGCCTCGCCTTTTTCCAGCCCACTTGCCAGTTTTCTTTTGTTTCTTTTCCATTTTAAAGTAGGCCCCACTAGTCAAATGGGAACCAATTACCAGGTTTGCTGTTTGGGTACCACACGTCAGTTCTATATTTGTGCAAATAGATACTTTGATTCAAAAAGAGCCAATAAGGCTTAATATTTCATACAACAGCCAAGCATAGTACAATTCTGGTATTCAACTATAAAATACAACTAAATATACACATAACTAGCTTCACACATAACTATCTCCAGTGAGCTAAAACGCATTGATGGGTGTGGTTTTTCTTCGGGATTCTTCTTCCTAGAGCTCCTGTACACCCAACTTTTGAAGAATGAAAGCCAGCATCTGGAAATAATAAATTATGAAAAGTTAGAAACATAATCAAGTGAATCCGTGAATATAAAATTCTCATAACGATGAAAATTTGCTGCAAAACTTTACATTTAACAGGAAACCATGCATATAACATTCTCATAACAGCGAAAACTAAGATATATTTTGCAAATGATCAAGTACCAGCACAGTGCAAGTTAACACAATAGATGGACAATACAACAGGTCATGGAGCAGCAAGACACAAGCCGTATGCATTACAAGCAGTCATACAGTTCAGGGAACAGCAAACAGTCAAACAGTTTAGGGAATAGGAAACATGCATGCATGCAATTCAAGTACGTACTAGTAGTTGTACAACACAATGCCAGGTTGGAGCAAATCAAGCTTAAGCAAACAATGGCAGCGGCATGGCATAATCAAATAATAATGTGAGCAAACAACTGGATATGAATCGCACTTGATCACAGGAAAGAATGTGCTAGTAGTGTGCACTCGCCAAAGAATGAATGAATCGACATTGATTTGCTGCACTGCACCATCCAAGGGGAGCTGACTTCTTCAAGGCATCAATCGTATCTAGTGTATGTGAAAAAGGGTGTTACAACACCAATACAGCAGCTTCCTGCTCCCAACCAAAAACAAATACTGCAAGCATTGCTAGAAGGAGCTTTGCAACTAACCCTGAAAATGCCCCCAGCAAGCTTTACTAGGAGGCCCATCCCTCTGCTATAGCACCAATACAGCAGCTTCGTGCTCCTTCCGGGCCTAAGCCAGATTTTGCTGCACAATTGCAGAATATGATTCAGGTGACACAACAGATTCAAAGTTAAAACTTAGTAGAAACAAGCATCAATTCTAACAGGTAAGGCCCTTGGAACACACGTTGGGGCAGTAATCCATGGGATGGATTATGAGAACTACCAGTTACTGCTTACTAGAGAGATCTGCTGGCTACGATAATAACTAATTTCACGATTACGATTCTATACATTTGATTGCCAGCACAGCTAAAGGTATAGCTTTTGAGTTATTTCTGTCACTGAGACGCTGACTATCAGCAGCCTAAATCAAGCCAATTGATAACTGATATACATAGGCCACTGCCCTGAATCTTCAGCAAGAAAATAGAGAATGTTTTGAATTCACATGTTTATACATCGCATCAATATTGTGGGCTCTGATAATACTACGGAATCTGCCAAGTTCAATAATAACCGGTTGATGTTGCCTCGGATAGGATTCAGCTAACAACAACACCTGAAGAATGAGCTTCAGACGGGGAGGAAGGATTAGATAGATGATACCTGGACAGAATACTTGAGCGCGATGCCGGGGATGGTGTCCCCGCGACGGACGGCGCGCGAGAGCGCGAATCGGGCGAGGGAGGCAGCGCGCCAGAAGGCCCTGGTGGCTGGGTCGCCGAGGACGCGGCGCACGCCCGAGGGCGCGCGGAAGGCGGCCTCCAGCACGGCGCGGTCGGAGGCGGCAGACGCAGGCCGCCCGCGCGACGTCCGCGGGCGGGAGCCGGTGCAGGGCCATCACAGATCGCAGCTCCTTAACACTCCAGCAGCAGCAATCCAGGGCCTTCTTCTCTTGCTCGTTCTTTTTCTCCTGGGCTTGCTCCTTCTCCTGGGCGTGCTTCTTCTTCTCCTACAACAGCAGCAATAGCAGGTTAATGACAACAGCAGTTTGACAACAGTAGCAGGTCAATAACAACAGCATCAATTCCTGGGAATGCTTTAATTTAGTCCATTTCTTTGATCAACAACTTTGGAAAATACTGTATGAATATGACAGCAGCAGCAGCAAGTCCTACACTAAACTAAGCAATCATGATGTCTAACAACAGCAATCATCATCAGCAAGTCCTAACTTAACAGCAGCAAAGAGAAGAAGAGACGAGAGGAAAATAGAAGAAAAGAGATGAGAAGTTTCTGTTAATGAAAAAGAATTACTCATCTTCTCATTGTGTCAGCACATTTGACTATAGTTTTCAGGAATAATCACAAATTGAAATAAGACAAATATTTTTTTAAAGAGTTATGAGAAATGAGTTCTTTTAAATCATTTTTTCATTTTTCGAGTGTCCAAAATGAGTTCTTTTGTGAAGGACCTACCATATATTTGTTACAAATTTGGACGAAATTAATTTTCTAAAATATTAGGACATATTTAATGCACAATTGACCAAATGGTTGGGTGTCAAAAGATTCGATCCACCTCTGGTGAAAAAGACAAATTTCCACCAATTCAGTTGGAAGCGGGTCAAATTTGAACTGCAGCTGCCTCATAGTTTGCTCTTTATTTTTTTCAAAAATCATTTCTAGGTACATAAGTATCTATTTAATCATAGAAACACCAAAAAAATTTCAAGATTCAAGCACTAGCTAGGAACGGTCATGCCTGCCGTTTTGACCGCATTTTGAAACGGGCATAAAAAATAAATAAAAATCAAAAAATTGGAAAACCTTCGTATTGTGTCATTACATGTGACCAAGTTACGAGGAGAAATAGTAAACTTGTTATACGGCAATTATTTTAAAAATGTCTTCTCAGAAACGAGCTATCATGTGTAGAGATCAATGGCTTTCAAGCCAAATGATCAATCTTATGGCCACATTCATGGCATAGTTTGTTCAAATCATCTCATATTGTGAACAAGGGTGCATAGTGGAATGGCAAACAGTGATAACTAAGGAAGTTTTCATTTTATTTGCACGAAAAAATCATTTTCCATTTTTTGAGTGCCCAAAATGAGATTTTTTTGTGAAGAACCTACCAAATAATTGTTGCCAAATTGGACCAAATGAATTTTATAAAATACTAGGCCATATTTAATGCAAAATTGACCAAATGGTTGGATGTCAAAAGCTTTTATCCACCTCTCATGAAAAAGAAAAATTTCTGCTGATTCAGTTGGAAGCGGGTCAAATTTGAACTGCAGCTGCGTTATAGTTTGCTCTTTATTTTTTCCAAAAATCAGTTTTAGGTACAAAAGTATCTATTTAATCAGAGAAACACCAAATTTTTTCCAAGATTCAACAACTAGCTAGCAACCGTCATGCGCGCCGTTTTGACCGCATTTTGAAACGGGAATGAAAAATTAAAAAAAATTAAAAAAATTGGAAAACCTTCGCATTGTGTCATTACATGTGACCAAGTTATCAGGAAAAAATAATAAACTTGTAATACGGCAATTATTTTTAAAAAGTGTTCTCAGAAATGAGCTATCATGTGTGAAGATTCATGGCTTTCAAACCAAATGCTCAATCTTATGGCCACATTCATGGCATAGTTTGTCCAAATGACCTCATATTGTTTACAAAGGTGCATCTTGTAATGACAAACAATGTTGGCTAAGAATGTTTTCATTTTCTTTGGACGAAAAATTCATTTTCCATTTTTCGAGTGCCCAAAATGAGTTTTTTTGTGAAGGACCTATAATATATTTGTTGCAAAATTGGACCAAATCAATTTTCTAAAATACTAGGACATATTTAATGCACAATTGACAAAATGGTTGGGTGTCAAAAGATTCGATCCACCTCTGGTGAAAAAGACAAATTTCCACCGATTTAGTAGGAAGCGGGTCAAATTTGAACTGCAGCTGCCTCATAGTTTGCTCTTTATTTTTTCCAAAAATCATTTCTAGGTACATAAGTATCTATTTAATCATAGAAACACCAAAAAAAATTCAAGATTCAAGCACTAGCTAGGAACGGTCATACCTGCCGTTTTGACCGCATTTTGAAACGAGCATAAAAAATTAAAAAAAATCGAAAAAATGGAAAACCTTCGCATTGTGTTATTAAATGTAACCAAGTTATCAGGAAAAATAATATCTTGTAATACGGTAATTATTTTAAAAAAGTGTTCTCAGAAATGAGCTATCATGTGTGAAGATTCATGGCTTTCAACCCAACTGCTCAATCTTATGGCCACATTCATGGCATAGTTTGTCCAAATGATCTCATATTGTTTACAAAGGTTCATCTTGGAATGACAAACAATGTTGGCTAAGGAAGTTTTCATTTTCTTTGGACGAAAAATTCATTTTCCATTTTTCGAGTGCCCAAAATGAGTTTTTTTTTGTGAAGGACCTACCATATATTTGTTGCAAAATTGGACCAAATCAATTTTATAAAATACTAGGCCATATTTAATGCACAATTGACCTAATGGTTGGGTGTCAAAAGTTTTTATCCACCTCCGGTGAAAAAGACAAATTTCTGCCGATTCAGTAGGAAGCGGGTCAAGTTTGAACGGCAGCTGCCTTATAGTTTGCTCTTTATTTTTTCCAAAAATCATTTCTAGGTACATAAGTATCTATTTAATCAGAGAAACACCAAAAAAAAATTCAAGATTCAACCACTAGCTAGGAACAGTCATTCCCGCCATTTTGACCGCATTTTGAAACGGGCATAAAAAATTGAAAAAACAATCAAAAAATTGGAAAACCTTCGCATTGTGCCATTATATGTGACCAAGTTACCAAGAAAAATAATAAAATTGTAATACGGCAATTATTTTAAAAATGTGTTCTCAGAAATGAGCTATCATGTGTGAAGATTCATGGCTTTCAGGCCAAATGATCAATCTTATGGCCACATTCATGGCATAGTTTGTTCAAATGATCTCATATTGAGCACAAGGGTGCATGTTGGAATGGCAAACAATGTTGCATAAGAAAGTTTTCATTTTCTTTGGACGGAAATTTCATTTTCCATTTTTTGAGTGCCCAAAATGAGTTTTTTTGTGAATGAACTACCATATATTTGTTGCAAAATTGTACTAAATCAATTTTCTAAAATACTAGGTTATATTCAATGCACAATTGACGAAATGGTTGGGTGTAAAAAGTTTTGATTCACCTCTAATAAAAAAGACAAATTTTCGACGATTCAATAGGAAGCGGGTCAAATTTGAACTGCACCTGCCTCACAGGTTGCTAATTATTTTTTCCAAAAATCATTTGTAGGTACATAAGTATCTATTTAATAAGGGAAACACCAAAAATAATCCAAGATTCAACCACTAGATAGGAACGGTCATTCCCGCCGTTTTGACCGCATTTTGAAATGGGCATAATTTTTTTTAAAAAAATTATGTAGAAAAAATCAAAAAATTGGAAAACCTTCGTAATGTGTCATTACATGTGACCAAGTTACCAGGAAAAATAGTAAACTTGTAATACGGCAATTATTTTAAAAATGTGTTCTTAGAAACGAGCTATCATGTGTAGAGATCAATGGCTTTCAAGCCAAATGATCAATCTTATGGCCACATTCATGGCATAGTTTGTTCAAATGATCTCATATTGTGCACAAGGGTGCATAGTGGAATGGCAAACAATGTTTCCTAAGGAAGTTTTCATTTTATTTGGACGAAAAAATCATTTTCCATTTTTTGAGTGCCTAAAATGAGGTTTTTTGTGAAGAACCTACCAAATAATTGTTGCAAAATTGGACCAAATGAATTTTATAAAATACTAGGCCATATTTAATGGAAAATTGACCAAATGGTTGGATGTCAAAAGCTTTTATCCACCTCTCATGAAAAAGACAAATTTCTGCCGATTCAGTTGGAAGCGGGTCAAATTTGAATTGCAGCTGCCTCATAGTTTGCTCTTTATTTTTTCCAAAAATCAGTTTTAGGTACAAAAGTATCTGTTTAATCAGAGAAACACCAAATTTTTTCCAAGATTCAACAACTAGCTAGGAACGGTCATGCGCGCCGTTTTGACCGCATTTTGAAACGGGCATGAAAAATAAAAAAAAATCAAAAAATTGGAAAACCTTCGCATTGTGTCATAACATGTGACCAAGTTACTAGGAAAAATAGTAAACTTGTAATACGGCAATTATTTTAAAAATGTGTTCTCAGAAACGAGCTATCATGTGTAGAGATCAATGGCTTTCAAGCCAAATGATCAATCTTATGGCCATATTCATGGCATAGTTTGTTCAAATGATGTCATATTGTGCACAAGGGTGCATAGTGGAAGGGCAAACAATGTTGCCTAAGGAAGTTTTCATTTTATTTGGACGAAAAAATCATTTTCCATTTTTTGAGTGCCCAAAATGAGGTTTTTTTGTGAAGAACCTACCAAATAATTGTTGCAAAATTGGACCAAATGGATTTTATAAAATACTAGGCCATATTTAATGCAAAATTGGCCAAATGGTTGGATGTGAAAAGCTTTTATCCACCTCTCATGAAAAAGACAAATTTCTGCCGATTTAGTTGGAAGCGGGTCAAATTTGAACTGCAGCTGCCTCATAGTTTGCTCTTTATTTTTTCCAAAAATCAGTTTTAGGTACAAAAGTATCTATTTAATCAGAGAAACACCAATTTTTTTCCAAGATTCAACCACTAGCTAGTAACGGGCATGCGCGCCGTTTTGACCGCATTTTGAAATGGGCATGAAAAATTTAAAAAAAATCAAAAAATTGGAAAACCTTCGCATTGTGTCATTATATTTGGCCAAGTTACCAGCAAAAATAATAAACTTGTAATACAGTAATTATTTTTAAAAAGTGTTCTCTGAAACGAGCTATCATGTGTGAAGATGCGTGGCTTTCAAGCCAAATGATCAATTTTATGGCCACATTCATGGCATAGTTTGTTCAAATGATCTCATATTGTGCACAAGGGTGCATCTTGGGATGGAAAACAATGTTGCCTAAGGAAGTTTTCATTTTCTTTGGACGAAAAATTCATTTTCTATTTTCAAGTGCCCAAAATGAGTTTTTTTTGTGAAGGACCTACCATATATTTGTTGCAAAATGGGACCTGGTCATTTTTATAATATATTAGGCCACATTTAATGTACAATTGACAAAATGGTTGGTCGTCAAAAGTATTTATACACCTCTGGTGAAAAAGACAAAATTCCGTTGATTCAGTTGGAAGCGGGTCAAATTTGAACTGTAGCTACCTCATAGTTTGCTCTTTATTTTTTCCAAAAATCATTTATAGGTACATAAGTATATATTTAATCAGAAATACATGGTTTGGTGGCGATATGTTGAGGTTTGGATGGTGGCCGAGGGCCACAACTCCAGAGCGCGTAAACTCGCATGCCTGTCGCATGGTCACCGCATGACCATGGTGTTGCCACGCGTTCGGGGCGGCCTAGGCATGTCTAGTGGGTTGGGAACTTCCCCGATAGGTGTTACGAAGAAGAAGGCAATAGAAGAATCTCACGAGGAGACTGGACTGAGCTCAAACATGAAATAGCACCCAAGTGTTTGATTAGTGGTAGGGAAAATGCACATGGCCAATGGGCCTGAGTTTTGGCCAAGGATGATCATCTACTAAGGACACTATCTTGGAAAATTTGCAGCTCAAATGGAGGAGCCTAGGTTTCACTTGCTTTGCAACGTACCACACTGGACAGAAATATGAATGTTGAAGCTAGACTCAAATGAATGAATGCATTGATCTGAAATTTAGAGGAGGATGATAATTTGGGCATATGAAGGCACTTTCAAATTTTCATACCATTTGGATAAATAAAAATGGTACTTCCTTCATAGTGCTCTCCACTGAACAGAAAATTGGGAAAAATGCTGAGGGAAATTGGCTTGAATAAATGAGCTAAAATTTGTGGGAAGGAGGTTCTATGGGTAGGGTCATGTCGTGCTAAATTTTCAGCAATTATAAATTAACATAAAATATAGTTGCTTCACAAACTGAAAATATCACTAGAAACAAAGATTGGATGCTGAGCTCACATGTATTGTTAGATGGGGCTCAAATTTTGTGGAGAGCTATGATTTGGGAATATAGAAGATGTGGCAAAAATTCAGGTCATTAGGATATGCCTAGCTAGTACTTCCTTCACAACAGTTCGAGCTGAACAAAAACTTTGGAAATTTCCCGAGGAAGATTTACCAGGCAAATGGAGTTGAATATTGTCATGAGGCAATGATTTGGATAGTAAAGAATACCCAATTTTTTTGGGAATTTTGGGAATGACAGAAATATAGGTTGCTTCACAACCTAGGGCGAAAATTGACACATGGACATGTCACATAGGCAAAACTGATGAGGTGGCGCCTAGTCATAGCAATCCACCACAATTTACAAGGTTGTGACCATCTATATTGGTCGTGCTCAGCTAGAAATAAGGCAGCGGACCAGTGCTGTCTGCTTTATTACCATTTCGTGTAAGGAAATTACGACCTTTCTGACCAAAATGGTCGTTATAGTTTAGGGTATGGAGCCCCCCGAACAGCTTTTGACCAATTGGTCTTGAATGGTCATAGATTTATGACCAATTCTTCCAGGGTCACTGACAGAAGGTCACAAGTTGACATATTTCTTGTAGTGCAGGTTTCGATCTAGATCACATGTGATTGTGAGGGTGATGTTATTGCTCTGCTTCCCTCGAGTGTTGCTTCGGTTCAGTTCATTGATGGCATGGTGTCACTTTTTACAAGGTTCTGACATTCGCTCGGCTCTGCCTATCGACGATCTGCTAACAGTTCCTTGGGCTTCACCATAGTCAAGAATAGTGAACCGTCACGTATGCAAGAGGGCAATGAAGATGGATGATCTTCTAGGGGGTCACGCATATTAGACGAAGTTTAGTGTGGGGGAACAAGATTTTTAATTAAGTCTCTTCTTTCACACACCCAAAAGGTAATCTAGCAACAAGGATTATCACTTTATGGTGTGCACGTAGGTAGCTAGGTTTATCTGTAAACCCTAGAAGCCACGTAATTAAAATTTGCCAAACCAATTAGAGGACATCTAACTTGGTTTTGTAGGGTTTGCATATGATGTGGTATAGCCTTCGTCATGATAATGAGTTTATGCATGAGATGCTTATATATTGTAATATTAAGTAGCCTGCGCGTCATGGCATGATGGCTGGAGCCACGAGATTGCCACCTTAATGTAAACATCATAGAGATAGGTTACAGGTGATGGTGGCAAGACGTACACGAAGGACCCCGATGAGGAGAAGGTGTATCAGGAGCGGGACGAGGAGCTATAATTTCGTGCCACAATGGAATTTTAGATTTTGGTGCCGCGACAACGTTTTCTAAAACGATCGCCACTGCAACGTATTCTGAGATTGCCACCACGACAATGTTTTTGAATAAGTTGTCACAGCAACGAAATATTGGCCGTCACGTCGCTTCAACTGGAGATTGAAGACGATCATGGAGAACTCCCGGCGCCCAGGGCTATACCATATCATACTATTATGAATTGCCTGAGATGTTTATCCCTTTGTTGATTGCACCTTTTGATTGCGCAATAGTCAATTATTAGGGTGATCTCTCATAGTAAATATCAAGTTAAAAGGTGCTCTTCCCAGTGTTGCAACCGTCTATAACATGTAACATTCCGGATTGTGTCATGTCCACATGAGTACAAATGGGACGTGAGGTATAAGACGAGGATGGTTAGACCATGTATGCAAATAGCACTCGGTTGTCTTGAAGTTCTAGCAGAATCGTTCTGAGGTCGGAGCACGAAGCATCAAAAGATGAACAAGAGTCATATGGAGATATGATCGGCAAAAGTTTGCCCACAGGTCAAAATTCTCATCATCAGTGATGTCCACATCAATGGCTGAGAACTAGACTTGGATCTTGAATCACTCACTATTAATTATGAGAGATATTAATTTGAGTGGGAGTGCACTTTAAATTAAAACTTGTTTAAACGCTGGTGCCAAATTAATTATGAATTGTGTCTGAAATTATTTGTGTTTATCATTGTAGATTAAATGGCTCGCAATATGTTCAACTTAGCCCCTATGTTTGAGAAAGAAAAGTTGGCTGCAAATGGTGGAAACTATGCTGATTGGATCCGGAACCTAAGATTTGTTCTCAGGAGTGCTAAGAAGGAGTGCGTGCTGGATCAGCCCCTCGGTGATGCTACCGCAAAGGATGCACCACCAGAAGTAGTTGTTGCTTATACTGCTCATAGTAATGACTATGAAGCAGTCCAGTGCCTCATGTTAACTTGCATGGATCCTGAACTACTGAAGCGTTTTGAACGATCTAGTACACAATTTATAATTGGGTCACTAGAAGTTCTGTACAAGAAGCAGGCAAGGATCAAACGGTTTGAATTAACCAAGGCCCTGATTGAGTGCAAGATGAAAGGGGGTTCCTCAATGAGTGAGCATATAGTGAAGCTTGCTGGCTATGTTGATAGACTTGCTTCACTAGAATTTGTAATTCCACCGACACTCGGTACAGATATTGGGCTTGCTTCACTCCCCCCATCTTACGATGGTTTTATCATGAATTACAACATGAACGGGATGGACAAAAGTGCAAATGAGTTGTTTGCTATGCTCAAAACTGCGGATGTTGGGATGCAGAAGAACAAAGAAGTGTTGATGGTCAACAAAACTACCAGTTTCAAGAAGAAAGGAAAGTCCAAGAAGAAATCTGCTGGTGACGGTAAGACCGTCTCTCAAAGGAAGAACATGGGTGGAGCCACTAAAGAGACTGAATGTTTCTTCTGCAAACAGAAGGGTCACTGGAAGCGTAACTGCAAGAAGTATTTGGCGGATAAGAAGAATGGTTCTTCTAGTAACGGTATAAAATTTATACAAAGTTAATGTTGTTTTACTTGTTTCCGTATGTCACAAGTATTTGATACTGATCGATTGCTCTTGGTTGCAATCTAATGCAGGGACTACAGAAACCTCACAAGTTGAGAAGAAATAAAGACGTGATGCAAGTGAAGGATGGTGATGGGATCGCTACTAAAGACCGGTTATGTCATGGCTTTAGTTTATCTTCAAGATTTATCTTAGAATCGAATAATAGTTATTACGTTCTGGAGTTGTGTAAGACATTATGTTTTGGATTTGGCGATGGATATTCATATAAAGTATTGAACAATAGTTGTTGAAGTGGTTATAAGAATATTTTTGGATTTACCTCAGATATTGATGGTTTATTCATGAATCTTGATTTGAAATTTTATAACAATAATGCTAAATGTCTTGAGAAGACTGATGAGCTCCACTTAAATGTGGCACTGCTTGGTTATATAAAAAAAAAATCTTCATATAGATGAAGTGTTGAATTATCTTGATTGAGAAATCAAATAAGAGAATACATAATGATGTATAAGGTCTGATGAATAACCTAGGTGCGGTGAATAATTATTTTCATTGTAAATTAATTAAATATGATTCACCTAAAATAAATCTGAATTATTTGAATAGTATAAAGGAGTTTCAAAATATATTATTTGAAGAGTTCAAATATTTTATAATGAAGATAAAGATCATTATGACAAGAGTTAAAGTGATTCTTCAATATTGAAGAAAATTATCTGAGTCATAAGTTTAGCAAAACACTCAAATAATTGTGGAATTATTTTATTACCGATCTCCTTTTTGAAAATTTGGGGTATAATTGAAACAGCAAGATATACACTAAGCAGAGCATCGCATATTATTCTGGCTAATAAAAACCATATGAGTTATGGAGTTTATAAACCAGATAAATACTGAACTGTAGGATATCTCAAAAATGATTTGGATTCCTTCCATTGAAATGTTCAAAAGGCAAAGTGTTTGTCACGGATGAACACTTTTTTCAAGAAAGGGTTTTCTTGTCAAAGAAATAAGTGGGAGGAAATTAAAGTTGGAAAGGATTATTGAATCTCTAATGGTAATAAGCAGGATTAACAAACCGGAAGTTGTTCCGATAGATTTTCTGCAAAATAAACCATAAGTTACTACATTGGATGTAGAAACTCTGAAGCTTGTAACAGGATTATGCAAATCAAGAATGTCGTTGAAATTTCTGAAAATTCACGATGAGATATTCATTTTGGAAGAAGATGAACTAGCACACTACAGGGAAGCGATGGCATCACCCAGCTCAAAGGAATTGCTCATAGCCATGCACACCGGAATGATAATTCATATACAATTAAGTTTAGAACTTAGTTGTTAATTTTCATCTACAATAAACAAGTTTATAACTTGGTTGATACTTCAAAGAGTATGAAGTAAATAGAATGGATATCAAAGCAAGTTTCCTAAATTGGAAAGGATGTATGAATGATACAACCAAGAAGTTTTAAAATCCTCAGGACACCGGATAAATGTGCAAACTTCAAAAAGGAGTTTTCGAAGAGTGAGCTAGCTTTGAGATTTTGATCTTGTCAAAATGATAAAAGTATTTTGTGTAATATACAAAACTCAGTGGGAGCAGTATAATATTTCTGATCTCATATGTATGTGACAAATTATAGAATGGAAATTATATAAAGCTTCTCATCACAAACAAAATGGTTTTCAAACATGTTTTCCATCAAGGCAAAATATTGGGCATGAAAGAATCTATAAAGATAGATAAAAAATGTCTGATTAAGCAAAAATATGTTTATATATTTTGACAAAGGTTTAAAAGGTTTAATTAGAGAAAATGTTTTCTCTCAATGTCACATAACTAGTTGCTTATGAGATTGATAAGCATGGGTAGATGAATGAGTTCATCTTGATAGTTATGATATATAAAAGGGCCAAAGAGTTTTACTAAGTGTTAGTAAAGGATATCAAGGATCTCAAAAGAATAAATGTATTATTTTGAGAATATGGAGTAAAAGTTCATTATTGAGAATATCTGAATATCAAACTTCATAACAGATATAATTGGGCTATGATAATTATTTAGAATTATTTTTATGAACGATATTGTCTGATAAAAACATGTGTTTGAAACATTAGATATTTCAAAATTGTCTGAATCAAGAAATGTCTTGATATATTTGGATGTTACAAAAGTTGTAGAAACCCATAAACATCATATTGTGAATATAGTTAATCAAGAAGAGTCTTAATATAAATGGGTGGATCCAAAGTATGATGAAACAAATTACAATATATTATGAATATAATCAAGAAGAGTCTTCATATAGTTGGTGTAATTCTAAGTGCAATGAGTCCAATAATATTTTATTTTGGATAAAATGTTATAGCTCAAAGCAAGATGGATTGGGATCCTTAATATTAGACATGACTAACACAAATATTATAGTGTTTTGAATATGTCAAAACCAATGACAAAGGCTCTACCACAAGTAAAGCATGAGTGACACCAGATAAGCCATGGGGTTTTTTGAAAACTATGCAACTAGATTATTGACTCTAGTGCAAGTGGGAGACTGTTGGAAATATGCCTTAGAGGCAATAATATTGTACTATTATACTTCCATTATTCATAATTATGAGTTTATATTTCATGCTATAACTGCTATGATCCTGGATTATGCGATTCAGTGGTAAACTCATATGCACGTGTGAAATGATAAACGGTAAACAATAGGTTCTGGTCTCGCCTCTAAGACTGGCTCAAGTGTTGTTGGTGATCATGTTTTCTTGATCTTAGGATATCGTTAAGTGTAACGATAGTCCTAAAACAACATTGAGGGTATGACGTTAGAAGAACGATCATACTGAATCGACCCAAAACTTGTTGATGTCTACTACGCAACCTTCTTCTTGTAGACTCGTGTTGGGCCTCCAAGCGCAGAGTTTTGTAGGACAGTAGCAAATTTCCCTCAAGTGGATGACCTAAGGTTTTTCAATCCGTGCGAGGCATAGGACGAAGATGGTCTCTCTCAAACAACCCTGCAACCAAATAACAAAGAGTCTGTTGTGTCCCCAACACACCCAATACAATGGTAAATTGTATAGGTGCACTAGGTCAGCGAAGAGATGGTGATACAAGTGCAATATGGATGGAAGATATAGGTTTTTGTAATCTGAAAATATAAAAACAGCAAGGTAGTAAGTAACAAAAGTGAGCGAAAACGGTATTGCAATGCTTGGAAATAAGGCCTAGGGTTCATACTTTCACCAGTGCAAGTTCTCTCAACATTGATAACATAATTAGATCCTATAACAATCCCTCAACGTGCAACAAAGAGTCACTCCAAAGTCAATAATAGCGGAGAACAAACGAAGAGATTATTGTAGGGTACGAAACCACCTCAAAGTTATTCTTTCTGATCGATCTATTGGGCTATTCCTATAAGTGTCACAAACAGCCCTAGAGTTCATACTAAAATAACAACTTAAGACACACATCAACCAAAACCCTAATGTCACCTAGGTACTCTAATGTCACCACAAGTATCCGCGGGTTTGATTATACGATATGCATCACACAATCTCAGATTCATCTATTCAAAGCAACACAAAGAACTTCAAAGAGTGCCCCGAAGTTTCTACCGGAGAGTCAAGACGAAAACGTGTGCCAACCCCTATGCATAAGTTCACAAGGTCACAGAACCCGCAAGTTGATCACCAAAACATACATCAAGTGGATCACATGAATATCCCATTGTCACCACAGATGAGCACATGCAAGACATACATCAAGTGTTCTCAAATCCTTAAAGACTCAATCCGATAAGATAACTTCAAAGGGAAAACTCAATCCATTACAAGAAGGTAGAGGGGGAGAAACATCATAAGATCCAACTATAATAGCAAAGCTCGCGGTACATCAAGATCGTGCCAAATCAAGAACACGAGAGAGAGAGATCAAACACATAGCTACTGGTACATACCCTCAGGCCCGAGGGTGAACTACTCCATCCTCGTCATGGAGAGCGCCAGGATGATGAAGATGGCCACCTGTGATGGTTTCCCCCTCCGGCAGGGTGCCGGGATCCCAATTGGTTTTTCGTGGCTACAAAGGCTTGCGGCGGCGGAACTACCGATCTAGGTTTATTTCTGGGGGTTTCTGTATTTATAGGAATTTTTGGCATCGAGAACAAGTCAGGGGGGTCCACGAGTAGCCAACAAGACCTGAGGGCGCGCCCTCCACCCTTGTGGAGGCCTCGTGGCTCTTCTGGCCCAACTCTTTTGCTTCGGGGGCTTCTTCTGGTCCATAAAAAATCACCGTAAATTTTCAGCTCATTTGGACTCCGTTTGGTATTCCTTTTCTGCGAAACTCAAAAACAAGAAAAAAAATAGAAACTGGCACTGGGCTTTAGGGTAATAGGTTAGTCGCAAAAATAATATAAAATAGCAAGTAAATGCATATAAAACATCCTAGATGGATAATATAATAGCATGGAACAATAAAAAATTATACATACGTTGGAGACGTATAAAGCATCCCCAAGCTTAATTCCTGCTTGTCCTCGAGTAGGTAAATGATAAAAACAGAATTTTTGATGTGGAATGCTACCTAACATATTTATCAATGTAATCTTCTCTATTGTGGCAAGAATGTTCAGATCCATAAGATTCAAAACAAAAGTTTATTATTGACATGAAAACGATAGTACTTCAAGCATACTAATAAAGCAATCATGTCTTCTCAAAATAGCATGGCCAAAGAAAGCTATCCCTATAAAATCATATAGTCTGGCTATGCTCCATCTTCATCACACAAAATATTCAAATCGTGCACAACCCCAATGACAAGCCAAGAAATTGTTTCATACTTTTATGTTCTCAAACCTTTTCAACTTTCACGCAATACATGAGCATGAGCCATGGACATAGATCTATAGGTGGAATAGAATATGGTGGTTGTGGACAAGACAAAAAGAAGGAGATAGTCTGATGTCAACTAGGCGTATCAACGGGCTATGGCGATTCCCATCAATAGATATCAATGTGAGTGAGTAGGGATTGCCATGCAACGGATGCACTAGAGCTATAAGTGTATGAAAGCTCAAAAAGAAACTAAGTGGGTGTGCATCCAACTCGCTTGCTCACTAAGACCTAGGGCAATTTGAGGAAGCTCATCATTGGAATATATAAGCCAAGTTCTATAATGAAAAATTCCCACTAGTATATGAAAGTGACAAAAAAGGAGACTCTCCATCATGAAGATCATGGTGCTACTTTGAAGCACAAGTGTGGTAAAAGGATAGTAGCATTGCCCGTTCTCTCTTTTTCTCTCATTCATTTTTTTTGTTTTTTTGGGGCTCTCTCTGTTTTTTTTTGGCCTCTTTTTTTCGTCCAGAGTCTCATCCCGACTTGTGGGGGAATCATAGTCTCCATCATCCTTTCCTCATATGGGACAATGCTCTAATAATGATGATCATCACACTTTTATTTACTTACAACTCAAGAATTACAACTCGATACTTAGAACAAAATATGACTCTATATGAACGCCTCCGGTGGTGTACCGGGATGTGCAATGATCAAGAGTGACATGTATAGAAAATATGAACGGTGGCTTTGCCAAAATACGATGTCAACTACATGATCATGCAAAGCAATATGACAATGATGAACCGTGTCATAATAAACGGAACGGTGGTAGTTGCATGGCAATATATCTCGGAATGGCTATGGAAATGCCATAATAGGTAGGTATGGTGGCTGTTTTGAGGAAGGTATATGGTGGGTGTAATGCATCGGCGAAAGTTGTGCGGTACTAGAGAGGCTAGCAATGGTGGAAGGGTGAGAGTGCGTATAATCCATGGACTGAACATTAGTCATAAAGAACTCACGTACTTATTGCAAAAGTCTATTAGCTATCGAAACAAAGTACTACACGCATGCTCCTAGGGGGATAGATTGGTAGGAAAATACCATCGCTCGTCCCCGACCGCCACTCATAAGGAAGACAAGCAATAAATAAATCATGCTCCGACTTCATCACATAACGGTTCACCATACATGCATGCTACGGGAATCACAAACTTTAACACAAGTATTTCTACAATCCACAATTACGCACTAGCATGACTCAAATATCACCATCTTTATATCTCAAAACAATCATAAGGAATCAAACTTCTCATAGTATTCAATGCACTTTATATGATTTTTTTATTATATCCCTCTTGGATGCTTATCATATTAGGATTAAATTCATAACCTAAGCAAATTACCATGCTGTTTAAAGACTCTCAAAATAATATAAGTGAAGCACGTGAGTAAATGACAAACTACTCCAAAAAGATATAAGTGAAGATCAATGAGTATTCAAATAATTATGTTGCTGCGTAAAGACTCTCTCTCATAAAAGAATTTCAGATCTTAAGTACTTTATTCAAATAGCAAGCAAAACAAAATAAAATTACATTCTAAAAATAGCACACATCATGTGAAGAAGCAAAAACTTAGGCTCAACCGATACTAACCGATAATTGTTGATGAAGAAAGGTGGGATGCCAACCGGGGCATCCCCAAGCTTAGATGCTTGAGACTTCTTGAAATATTAACTAGGGATGCCTTGGGCATCCCCAACCTTGAGCTTTTGTGTCTTCTTAATTCCTTTTATATCACGGTTTCCCTAAATCTTAAAAACTTCATCCACACAAAACTTAACAAGAACTTGTGAGAAAAGTTAGAATAAATCAAATGCAAAACCTTATCATTCTCTACTGTAGCAAATTACTAAAATTATTATTTCACATTGCATACTAAATGCCTCTGCATATTTAATACTCCTATCCTCAAATAGAATCATTAAACAAGGAAACATATGCAAACAATGCAAACATAACAGCAATCTGTCTAAACAGGACAGTCTGTAAAGAGTGCAATTGTACTCATACTTAACTAACTCCAAAAATTCTGAAAATTAACCAAACTGTATAAAATTTGTTGTTACTTATTGTGTAAAAAATTCAAGATTTTATCATATTCTGACTTTCCATAAGAATTCAGAAAACAATAGTAAACTTTCTGTTTTCAAAACAGCAACATATAAACTTGCAAAATAAGCATGGTAAAGGCCACACTTGACCTTTTATTGAACTAAAAGATGCAAAACATTACTATAAATAACAGAAAGTAAATACTAATAAAATAAAATGATGCTCCAAGAAAAACTCATATCATGTGACGAATAAAAATATAGCTCCAAGTAAGGTTACCGATAATGTTGAAGACGAATGCAGGGATGCCTTACGGGGCATCCCCAAGCTTAGTTGCTTGGATCTTCCTTGAATATTACCTTGGGGTGCCTTGGGAATCCCCAAGCTTAGGGTCTTGTCACTCCTTATTCTCCTCATATCGATATCTCACCCAAAACATGAAAACTTCAATCACACAAAACATAACAGAACTTCGTGAGATGGGTTAGTATGATAAAACAAAATCATTCATTTTGGTACTGTCAAGACAAGATTCAAAATTTTTATCACCTGATACATACTGTAACCTATCATTTCTACAATTTATATTGAGCAATATAAGCCTTAGAAACTAGAAAACAAGCAAACTATGCATTGAAACCAGAAGCTGTCAAAAACAGAACAGTCTGTGAAAATCTGAATTAAGGTCATAATTGTGTTACTCCAAAAATTCTGAAAAATACGGAAAACGTAGAAAATTTGTATACTAATGAACTGTAAAAAATTCAGAATATTTCCAAGTTCCAATGAAAGAACGGAATTTCTGTACTGGACGCAAAATTTTCTGTTTTTGCACAGAATCAAATCAACTATCAACCACACTATCCCAAAGGCTTTACATGGCACTTTATTCAAACAAAAGCAATAAAACATGATTACTACAGTAGCTTAATCATGTGAACACACAAAAATAGTAGGTATAAATATTGGGTTGTCTCCCAACAAGCACTTTTCTTTAATGCCTTTTAAGCTAGGCATGATTATTTCAATGATGCTCACATAAAACATAAGAATTGAAACATAACGGAAGCATCATGAATAATATGACGAGCACATTTAAGCCTAACCCACTTCCTATGCATAGGGATTTTGTGAGCAAACAACTTATGGGAACAAGAATCAACTTGCATAGGAAGGCAAAACAAGTGCAACTTCAAAAATTTCAACACATAGAGAGGAAACTTGATATTATTGCCACTCTTACAAGCATATATTCCTCCCTCATAATAATTTTCAGTAGCAGCATGAATGAATTCAACAATAAAACTATCACATAAAGCATTCTTTTCATGATCCACAAGCATATAAATTTTATTACTCTCCACATAAGCAAATTTATTCTCATGAATAGTAGTGGGAGCAAACACAACGAAATTACTATCATGTGAGGCATAATCCAATTGAAAATTAAAATCTTGATGACAAGTTTCATGGTTATCATTATTCTTTATAGCATACATGTCATCACAATAAACATCATAGATAGCAACTTTGTAGTCATAATCAATTGGAACCTCTTCCGAAATAGTGGATTCATCATTAAATAAAGTCATGACCTCTCCAAATCCATTTCCATCAATATTGTAATAAGATTCAACACCCTCCAAAATAGTGGGATCTTTAGTACCTAGAGTTGACACTCTTCCAAACCCACTTTCATCAATATAATCATCATAAATAGGAGGCATCTATCATCATAATAAATTTTCTCATCACAACTTGGGGGACTAAAAATATCATCTTCATCAAACATAGCATCCCCAAGCTTGTAGCCTTGCATATCATTAGCATCATGGATATTCAAAGAATTCATACTAACAACATTGCAATTGTGCTCATCATTCAAAGATTTTACGCCAAACATTTTATTGCATTCTTCTTCTAACACTTGAGCACAATTTTCCTTTCCATCATTTTCATGAAAGACATTAAAAAGATGAAGCAAATGTGGCAACCTCAATTCCATTTTTTTGTAGTTTTCTTTTATAAACTAAACTAGTGATAAAATAAGAAACTAAAAAATTCGATTGCAAGATCTAAAGATATACCTTCAAGCACTCACCTCCCCGACAACGGCGCCAGAAAAGAGCTTGATGTCTACTACATAACCTTCTTCTTGTAGACTCGTGTTGGGCCTCCAAGCGCAGAGTTTTGCAGGACAGTAGCAAATTTACCTCAAGTGGATGACCTAAGGTTTATCAATCCGTGGGAGGTGTAGGATGAAGATGGTCTCTCTCAAACAACCCTGCAACCAAATAACAAAGAGTCTCTTGTGTCCCCAACACACCCAATACAATGGTAAATTATATAGGTGCACTAGTTCGGCAAAGAGATGGTGATACAAGTGCAATATGGATGGTAGATATATGTTTTTGTAATCTGAAATTATAAAAAACAGCAAGGTAGTAAGTAACAAAAGTGAGCGAAAACGGTATTGCCATGCATGGAAATAAGGCGTAGGGTTCATACTTTCACTAGTTCAAGTTCTCTCAACAATGATAACATAATTAGATCATATGACAATCCCTCAACGTGCAACAAAGAGTCACTCCAAAGTTACTAATAGCGGAGAACAAACGAAGAGATTATTGTAGGGTACGAAACCACCTCAAAGTTATTCTTTTTTATCGATCTATTGGGCTATTCCTATAAGTGTCACAAATAGCCCTAGAGTTCATACTAAAATAACACCTTAATACACACATCAACCAAAACCCTAATGTCACCTAGATACTCCAATGTCACCACAAGTATCCGCGGGTTTGATTATACGATATGCATCACACAATCTCTGATTCATCTATTCAAACCAACACAAAGAACTTCAAAGAGTGCCCCAAAGTTTCTACCGGAGAGTCAAGACGAAAACGTGTGCCAACCCCTATGCATAAGTTTACAAGGTCTCAGAACCCGCAAGTTGATCACCAAAACATACATCAAGTGGATCATGTGAATATCCCATTGTCACCACAGATAAGTACATGCAAGACATACATCAGGTGTTCTCAAATCCTTAACGACTCAATCTGATAAGATAACTTCAAAGGGAAAACTCAATCCATTATAAGAAGGTAGAGGGGAGAAACATCATAAGATCCAACTATAACAGCAAAGCTCGTGGTACATCAAGATCGTGCCAAATCAAGAACACGAGAGAGAGAGATCAAATACATAGCTACTGGTACATACCCTCAGCCCCGAGGGTGAACTACTCCCTCCTCGTCATGGAGAGCGCCGGGATGATGAAGATGGCCACCGATGATGGTTTCCCCCTCTGGCAGGGTGCCGGAACGGGCTCCCGATTGGTTTTTCATGGCTACAGAGGCTTGCGGCGGCGGAACTCCCGATCAAGGTTTATTTCTGGCGGTTTCTGTATTTATAGGAATTTTTGGCGTCGAGAACAAGTCAGTGGGGTCCACGAGGAGCCCACAAGACCGGACGGCGCGCCCTCCACCCTTGTGGACGCCTCTTGGCTCTTCTGGACCAACTCTTTTGCTTCGGGGGCTTCTTCTGGTCCATAAAAAATCACCGTAAATTTTCAGCTCATTTGGACTCCGTTTGGTATTCCTTTTCTACGAAACTCAAAAACAAAGTAAAAACTGAAACTGGCACTGGGCTCTAGGTTAATAGGTTAGTCCCAAAAATAATATAAACTAGCATATAAATGCATATAAAACATCCAAGATGTATAATATAATAGCATGGAACAATAAAAAATTAAAGATACGTTGGAGACGTATCACTTGTCTGTTATACTTTGTGATTATATTATCTTAAATCATTTGTTATAACACGGAGTGTTAGCATATGTTTTAGTTCCTCTGACCATGAGAGTATCTCGGTCACTTCCTACTAGACGGTGGGCTTTGGGGTTGCCCAAACGTCATATGTAACATGGTGATCATAACGACAACTTTCAGGCTCATTGGAAAGTTTAACAAGTGACCGGATAGCTCGAGAGTGGGATTTGCTCCTCTGACAATGGAAAGATATTCTTAGGGCCCTCTCGGTGTGACGGCATGCATCATCGTCTGGCCAGACATAGGTGACTACGTCACGGGGATGTCGGAACACGTCAACGAGAAAGAAGAACAAAATAGGTAACGGGAGCAACAGTATAGTGAACATCGTGACGACTCAGGAGGATACCGATGCACACCGGGTTTTGTAAAGTATCGTGAGGAAAAGGGAACATCACATTATAACCAAAGCTTCACTCAAATATCATTCGGGACCGATATGGAATTCCACGGTTCCGCTATCGGTCATTGAACGAAGGGGTTTCGTTCATGTCTATGATTTACTGAACCTACGGGGTCACAAGCTTAAGGTAATCATGATTTGCTAATTGTTAGTGGGATGGGTATGATGAGAATATATTTGTGGAATTGTTTCATTCATATCCGGAATAGTTTCGAGAGGTTCCGGAAGCGTTTCGAGATCACCAGAAGGGTTTCAGTGAATATTGGGTAATACCGGGTATTACCGATTAATATATATTGGTGGAAAATGCTTCCGGGGATGTTAAATTATATATATATAATGCTCTAAATTTTTTTAGAAAAAATATATATTTAATTTAATATCAACGTGCCTAAAAAGGCCAAGTGGTGGGGAAGGAATTGGGCCACTAAGGCCCAATAGGGGAGGCGTCCCCTTTCCCTCTTAGGGATGCCGAATTGCGGTGCGGGAAGGATTCCTTCTTCCCCCTTAGGCCGGCGCACCATGGAGGAATCCTTTCTCCTTGGTGGCAGCCCTCCCTCTCCCCTAAACGTATATATACTAGAGGATTTCCACCCTATGAACATACAAGTTTTGGAGCCTCCTCTAGTTCATCTAGTACTAGTTCTAGTTGGTCCTTATTGACTAATTAGAGCAAGCCCTAGCCACCTCTAATCCTCATAATTAGAAGCCCCGTGTGGTTATAATCTCCTCCCTCTAGTTCTCCGGCGATGATTAGCTCTGGATGGCGAAGCGCTGCCGGATCGTGAAGACCGTACACTTGCAACCAAGTAGAAAGGCTGTGCTTTCGGTCTTCTGTTCGAGGGATCGTTCGACGGTGGTTCGTGGGATCATCATCAATGTTTGAGGTATCGTTCGAGGGCGGTTCACGGGATCGTCATCGACATTCGAGGGACTTCAAGTACAATCTACACCGGCTCGTCTACTTCCACTGCACTCGTGGAGTCGGTAACGATCGTTGATCCAAACCCTATATGCATCTTCATATTTTCCTGGGAGATCAAGGGTGATTTTTTTTCTACTATGTTTCCAACACGTGAGGCCCACAGGTAAACTGTCGTAGAATGTAGTCGCATGTGGGATCGACTTCATCAACAAGCACCTGGACATTTGCGCCGACAAGACCATGATGACCTACAGTGTGACCAAAAAAATCTTCGATGGTGACTTCCACCATGCTATCGTCAGGTAACATTTTGCCCCGCACGGTGATTTCAAGCTCCCGTTGATAAAATTTGTGAGTGTTTCACCTTCTAGAGGTTTTTTTTCACATGTTGTGCAGGTATATGATTCTCTTCCATCTGTTGTTGACTACCTTTGTGGCAACTATTTTTAAACACAAATGGCTACTTTACTGAAACACAGATGGCAACTATACTGAAATAGTGACGCCAACTTTAGTGAAACATAGATGGCAGGTTTACTGAATCACAAATGGCAACTTTAGCTCACCTCCCATGGAAAATTTTCACTTTACTATGCATGTCATCTTCACCTGACCATCATTTTTTGTTTTTTGTATAGTTTTTCATTTATATTTTCCACAATACATTTTGGATATTAATTAGATATGGCAACTCTAGTTGCCAATAGAATTTATTTCCTTTTTTTTCTCATTCTCACTTGATCCACATGCAAACTTTACTCTCATTCTCATGTCAACTATTTTTCAAGAAACATGGTAGGAACTCCACTTGTCAAATTGAGCTGACCATTGATGGCAAGTTTATTTACGCAATTCATGGCAAGTTCACTGCACATCACATGGCAACTTCAACCAACTGTTTTCATGGCAATTATTTTTTTCTTGCAGACCATGTTCCACATGTTCCAAGAGCTTGCACCAGATAACCCAATAGACAAGTGTGGTCACCACTACACCATATGCATTGACCTGAAGCACCACTGGTTTGAGGTCCTCGATTCTGTGCGTTCAGGAGATGATGCCAGCCTCTCGACTCATGCTGAATTCTTCATCCAGAACCTCAAACAAACCTGGAGCCATCATTACGGAAGCTCAAAGGTCAAGACCAGTCACTTTCCAATCCAATACGTCATGACGGCCAAGCAAGGCAATGGGTAAGGCTTTTTTCCCCTGACTGGATGACCACCCTTTTTTCTACCCAATGTCTATGGGTTTTCTACTTCATTTGATTTTCAGTTTTCCTGAAAGGTTTGTTTGTTGCATGTGTTCCCATGCTTGTCCTAGGTGTGAGTGCGGCTACTACATGCTGAAATACCTTGCAAAGTGGGAAGGACGAATGCTCCGTAAAATCTTGACATGGAACTGGGTGACGAACCTAGAGTTCAACAAGCTACATAGAGCATGGGATTTCATTAAGGGAGCTGTCAAAACCGCCAACAAGAAGTATCACTGGTCACGTGGTGGTCGATGCCCCATGTCTACCTTACATTTTTGCTGGATGAATGTAAGGTATCTTTTGTTCTTCGAAACCATGTCGGGTGCTATGTTTTGTCTTTCACCGTACACGTACTTTTTAGTGATGGCTTGCAAGCCGTTTTAATCATGTAATATATGTTTGCAACTGAATCTATTAGGGATTACAAAGACTACTTATGTCACTTCCGTAGTGCCCGTACAAATGTTTGAAAGCGTATGGCTGCTCGTATCGTTTGTGCGCTGGTCCGAAATGTGCTTTGAATTTTTTATCAGCTGTCACCTAGTTTATGTTTTTTTTCGGACATGGCAGTGGGTTCAAAATTCTTACAAACAAGTTGTGTTCATTTTTCCCCTGATTATCTTCAAAACTTGGTAAATTGTGGAAGTCACACTAAGTCAAACTAGTACTTTTCTTGATAGTACGAGAACGTAGAAGGAATATGGACTTTGTTCAATTCTTGTTCTGCGTACGTTACGTGGCAAATACACCATGTCTCGACTTGGTAATGCCGAGTGGTTTTTCACAGGAAAATTGTAGTTTATTACGAGAGATTTTCCTCATGGCAGTTGTAGTTTATTTCACATGGCATTTATAATGTATTGCACATGGCAAATATAGGTGAACACACAGGGCAACTATATCTGCTTGCATGTGGCAAATACAGTGTTCTATATGTTGAAATTTCTAAACACTGTCCACATGGCAACTGCAAAACTTTTGCAACTTGGCAAATATACTAGTGACCACATGGCCATTTCTAGATATAACCGTATTTTAATTATTGCGTACTTCACATAGCAAGTATAGTAATTCATACATGGCAAATGTGGTACCTCTCCCACGACAATTTCAGTAGTACAGAGATGGCAACTATTTTTTCAACAATTCATAGATGGCAAATACAATAGTTCTCACATGGCAGTTACAGTAGTACGCATATGGTAATTATTTTTTTCAAGAATGCATACATTGCAAACAGAGTAGCTCTCCCATGGCAGTTATAGTAGTAGATACATGGCATTTTTTTCATTTTCTGTGGGACAACACCAGTATTGCCAACATGTCTACCACATCACCATCCGCATTGCAAAATTATCACTAACTCCAAACCTAGAAGCTTCCACAGTTACCTATGGGTCCCCACCTCCTTTCCTTGGCTTCTTGTGCTTTGCTTCAATTTCTAACCCTGGCTTGTATCTCACCTCCTTTGGACACCGTTTTGTGATGGAGCGTGGCGGGTTCCTGACTTGTGTTTGTGTGTTTGATGCTCCAGACCCTACTTCTGAGTTTTTAGAGGACGGCCCTGTGGATGTAGGCACACTAGAACTGCGTGGGAATCTATGTAAGGCCTCCTCAGGCATCCTTCTTTCGATCTCATTGAGCTCACTTTTTGGGGCCTTTCTGTGTTTGTCTGCTACTCTGGCCATCTCATCGCGCTTGCATGCGTCGTCTATTAGTTTAGCAAAATTCCTAGTCAAGACCATGTGCCTCACGAAGTCCATGGTTGCCTCTGGTCTGTCCTCATGCACGACCAAGACTGCATTCGATGTGTGTGGCCCTAACGCCTTGTCAGCGTCTCAAGTCCATCGCCGGCGTATGAAATGGCAGGGCAAATGCTGTACCGCGTGCACATCCATAACTCTGTGTATGTAGCAGCACACTATCCCGTCCCGTTCATACTTGCAGCATTCGCAATAGTACTCACCATCCTTTATGTTGGCCCTCACATAGTAGTTTCTTCCTTTGTCTGGATCCTCTGGTTCTGAATCGGACATGTCCCTCAGAGTACACACCTTGTATGTCCATTCGTCAATCTAATAAGCGGCATATGAGGAGGATAGTTTTATTTCTTCCTGCAAGCTTCATGTTTTGTGGTCATTACTTTCTCATTTTTATAGCAGTTTTTGATTTTTTACAGTAGGGCACAAATGGCAACCATAGTAAATTCAACACGGCAAACAAAGCGTAATACACATGGAAAATATGGTTGTTTCCACATGGCAATTGTAGTTCATTTCATATGGCAGTCAAAGTGTGACCCACACGGCAACCATTCTAGTTTCTTACATTTTTTGCACATGTCAGACTAGCAGGCGTACATGGCATATTATAGTAGGTCAAACATGGCAATTATAGTAAATTCAACATGGTAGACAAAGTGTAATATACATGGCAATTATGGTTGTTTCAACGTGGCAACTGTAGCAATTTTTCACATGGCAAACATAGTTTATTCTACATGGCAACTATCTTGCACTTCACATGGCAATTACAGTACATTTCACATGGCAACTACAGTACATTCAAGATGGCAAACAAAGTGCAAAACACATGGTAACTATGGTTTGTTTTCCAGTTGGCAACTGTAGTTCATTTTTAGCATGCATACATAGTTCAATCTATATGGCAGCTACATTCCATTACACAGGGCAAACATATTTGTTATTTCTTTGTTACTTTGCAAAACATATATAGCATGTACCATGGTTCTTTCTTTTTCCTAGTTCTTGTTCTAATAAGTCTGACGGTGAATGCATTCTGCCATACACGTCAACTACTTCTGTACACGCATACACTTACCTGTAAAAGATTTTATTGGTATATATTTTGCTCATCTGCCTCTCCATCAGTTTGTATGTCTGCAATTTAGGCACCCCGTAATTTCTGTTGCAAAGATATATATTGCTTGGCAAACTGTAGCAATGAGTTGCCGGGGCTCACATAACGCATCAAAACAACATTGAAACCTTCACTGCGTTGCATAGTGTGCAGAAATGGGTAGAAGCACTGCATGAAGAAGGATGGCACCTAGTACTTTCACTTCTCCCATAGGTTTTGAAGGGTCTCCTTGTCCTGAACTTGGTATTTTTCAATCATGGCCATCCAGCTCCGTTCAAACTCTTCCACTGTCAAGCTGTGGTCCACGCACAACTCGAATGCCTTATGTAGATCTTGACGGTCAACAAAGAACGGTCCCAGAGTCTCTTCTGCATTCCTTATAATATGCCACCTACAGTGCGTATGCACTGCCAGGGGGAAGACATCCTTCATTCCTCCACGCATGCTAATGTCTTGGTCTGTTATTATGTTCATTGGAGCAAGTCCATCAATGCACTCCAAGAAAGTTTTGAATAGCCACGTGTAGCCATCGATATCTTCGTTCCGTACAAGGCAGCAACCGAACTGCAAGGACAGGTTATGGTTGTTTACACCCTTGTGCCCCCCCCCCCCAAAAGGGGTTCCCATCCATCCATGTCATCCCCTAGATCTTTTGAGCAAAGCCCAAAATAATGGCTTTCCAAAAAGCAACCAAAAATTGCTTTTCACTATTCACAGAAACATTTTTCCACTACCGTTAAATCCAAAAATATTTCAGTAGGTCTTAGAATATTTCCAGTACCGACCAAAATAATTTTGGACGCGTTCCGAAACAATTCCGGATTAGTGATTTTCTTCTGTGAAAAGCAACCAAAGCGGTTCCGGCAGCTCCGGAACATTTCCGGGTTTTTTCTCCAGAAAAATCCCAGAAGTTCCCAGAACAATTCTGGCACCCTCTAAGAATTTCCAGGCGTGTGCCAAAAGCAATTTGACTTAATGGTATACCCCGAAACAACTTTTTAGTTTTACCGAAACTATTCCGGTGTTCTCTCTCCGGAACTCTTCCGTTGTCTCCGAAACTTTTCTGGTGACTTTCTCTCAGATTCCCTGTCTAGTATTCAGCAGATAGATGACCCTTAAGCATGTGACCCTATAGGTTTGGTGAAGTATAGACATGATCAAAACACATTCCGATCAATGATCAAAATCGGAGCCGTGGACAACCATACTGACCCCTATACCCACTCGAATAAATATTCGAGTGAACCTCCAGTTGCCGTGTGCTATTCCTGTTGCTTCGCGATATGTTACAAACACCCGAGATGAGATTTATCAGCATCCTCATGGATCAACAACTTGTCCACTATGCCAGTTACCTCATTACCGGTTTTGTTCTCTTTTCTCATTCCTGTGTTCCTGCATCCCTATGATCAAATCACAATGTGTCTGGCTAGACGATGATGGATACCGTAACACCGAGAGGGCCCAAAGATTATCTCTCCATCATCGGAGGTGCAAATCCTAATCTTGAGCTATCAAGTCCCTTGACATACTTTCCCATGAACCCGTAAGCCGTCGTAATAGCCACCCAGTTACGGATGATGTTTAACAAACCCCGAAGTTCATGAATCAAGCATGATGGAACTCGATACTCTCATGGTCTAAGGAATTATGCAAACATTAACTTTCTCTGTGTTATTAACAATTAACTTGTGACGAAGATATCTCATAGCATAACACCAATTCGGGTCAATTCAACACAAGTGTTCTCCCAACATTGTGCCCTCAAAGTTGCCGTCATAGTCATGCCCATGACCAGGAAAACAGAACCATCATGCAACACTTGAGCTAGTCTTAGAGGCCAGACTACGAATACATTTTACCGTTTATTATTCCACACGTGCATATGAGTTTCCCTCCGAGCCTCATGGTTATTGTAGACTCGAGAACCATAACTGTTATAGCATGGAATATAAACATAATTATGAACATGGAGATAAATAATAACATTTATTATTGCCTCTAGGGCATATCTCCTACAGACTCCCACTTGCACTAGAGACCATAATCTAGTCAATGTTAATGCACTTTACACCTAGGGCATACCGGTGTAAAATATGCTTTGCTTGTGGTATAGCCTGATGTCCAACGGATCTGACAACTTCAGTTTCGCGTGTATCTTTGCATCTCCTCGCGTTTTCACGCTTTCACAAAATTCATATTTTGTGTGGACTTGGCTTTGTATATATATGTGAATCACAGGTCAAACCTTGATTCCTCAGACTGAGCTATGGAGCAACTATCTGCAATAGTGTCCCATTGACCAAAGCCATCTTGGAACCATACTAAGTTCATGAATGAACTATATGATTCAACGTCTTCTTTGTCGCTTCCAAAGCATCAACATACTTAGCCTTTGTTATAGAATTCGCCACAGTAACCTGTTTGGAACAAATTCAAACTACCGTGCCACCATATCGTGTATTACACAGAGACCCTTAGGTTAAATTTAAATCACAAGGAGCATTATTGAAGACTGTATCGATGTAATTACTTACAACAAGCACTTCATAATCTCTGCTTGCGAGAAAACATGTCATCAGTGTTACTGTAGTACACAATGAAATTTTTCACTGTTGTCCCATGATCAGCACTTTGATCACTTTGGTATCTATACTCGCAACAGCTTGGGAGTATTGGACATGTCTGGTTGTTTTACATACATGGAATACATGATTAATCCAAACACAAAGGTGTGTGGAACGTCCATCATGTATTTTGCTCATCAGTGTTTTGGGACACCGAGTCTTGCAAAAACTCTTTCCATGTGACTTCGGCAAGAATCACTCGGTGTTTTAATGCTAAACTTTTTTAGCATCTTGTGAATATGTTCTCTTGGCTTAGCCTATTAGGCAATTTTTCTCTCCATAGATAATCACGCCTAATATCGAGGCTACTTAGCCCAAGCACTTCATCGAAAAACTATTTTCACTGAAGTCCTAATTCGTGTCAAGAAATTTATATTATTTCCAATCAACAATATGTCAAGCACACAAGGTTTTTAGAAATATTATTATGCTCCCACTTACTTTCTTGTAACCACAAGCATCTTCGTTATGCATTGATGAAATCAAACTCTTTTGACTATTTCATCAAAAAACGAAGATTCCAACTCCATTATGCTCTCTTCTGTCCATTGCTGGAACTCTGAAGTTTGCACACTCACTAGCATCCTCTGGATCGACAAAAAACTTTGGACTGTATCACATACAAGTCCTAGTTTGCATTCCCATTTCATGGAAATCCTTTTGTCATCCATGTTTCATATCTCATTATTGAAATATGTATTAATTGCTAGTTTAACCCGATCTGACTTTAAGCATCGCTATGGTGAAACAATCTCATCATAGTCAATTCCTTGAATTTGTTATTGCAACAAGTCGAGCTTTATGGATAAAACATTTTATCCACATCAGTTTATAGTTCCATTAATGTTCGTTAGACTCCAAGTCTTTCGAAGGGTTTCTCAAGATATAATCTTGAATCATTTATATGGAAACTATCTCGGATTATATTGGTATTTAGCCAATTCAGGAGTCAGGGCCCATCATTGCTTCCTTGATTATCATAGGTATACTGTTGTATAGAACCAATATCTCGTCTGCGCACCTAAGAGGTTTGCACGAGTTTTAACTACGTGGTTCAGCTGCAATTTCGACCGAAGTCCATATATCTCATGTAGAGGCTTCCGAATCATTTGCGGTAGAAAACTCTAGAATCACTTCCAAGGTCTCTTTCCTTTGACCTCATAACGAAGATACTGTTATCTCGTCGAGTTGCACTGTCCTCCCACTCACCTTTTTGCAAGAAAATTTTTCTTCAAAATCATACCGTTCTTTGTGGCAAACATTTTTTGCCTTGGTATAGTGATGGAGGAATACCCAATAATTTGGGATAACCTACAAAGTAGCACTTGTCTGATTTGGAATAAGTTTGTAAATATTTTACACAAGCCCCATATTCCAAATGTTAAGAAAAGACAAAACATGGTTGGGCGTACCATACCATGGCGTCATTTCAACAGATCTGATGGTGCTCTATTCAGTATAAAAGCCGCAGTCTCTAAAGCATTACTTTAAAAGTGATAATGGTAAATTGATTTATGTCATCTTTGATCTTACCATGTCATAAATGGTTTGATTACATCTTCACGGACATTCCACTCACAATGATGTTCTGGGAGGTGTAAGTTCTGAAACTCTTTTCACAACTTATCAGACATTCGCTAAACTTGTAACTCAAAATATTCCTTTCCGCTATCTAATTGTAGAAACATAATTTTCTTGTTACAATAGTTTCTACCTCATTTTTGAAAATCTTTCGAATGATTTCAAAAGATCCAGACTTACGTCTCATCAAGCAAATATCCATATATCTACTTGAGTCATTTTTTAAGATTGACAAATCCACTGCTTGCAACAACATTTATCGGACTACGTACATCAAAATGTATGATCACCAATAAGTTCGTTGCTCGTTCCTTATGGCCTGAGAACGGTGTTTCAGTCACTTCACTTTTCGGACGAAAGTTGCAAGTGTCAGATGATTCATAATCAAATGACTTCAAAATCCATCATAATGGAATTTTTCCATGCGGATTTCTCCAATGTTACCAAATGCAGTGCCACACATATGTGGTATTCTTTTAGTCTTGCGACATTTAGCGTCAGTGTTATGGATGTATCATATTATCAATATTCATAACATACATCCCATTCATAATGGAAGTATGGCCTTATGTTATTCATAACATCGAAGAACAATTGTTCTCTCATGAATAACCTTCTTGCAACAAACACTACGCAATGGGCTAGAGTGAATGAAACTATAAAATGAATTATGAAAATAAACACAGAGGTAATATATTATTATCAATATTCATAACATACATCTCATTCATAATGAAAGTATGGCCCTTATGTTATCCATAACACCGAACATCAAAAGTTCTCTTATGAACAACCTTCTTGCAAGATACTTTATGCAATGGGCTAGAGTGTATAAAAACTCTAAAATCAATTATGAAAATAAATACATAGGTAATGTACCGAGTATAGCAACTTTTACTATGTTTCCAGCGCATATCTAAACCTCATTACTGGCAAGTCTTTTAGGCCATAGAAGTGCTTGCATCGAGTCGCAAGAGAATGCAATCGAGCGGGTATCTCTGTGATCAACTCACAATACCAAAGAATCAGTTATTAACATGTTTAATCACAATTCCCAAGAACTATTTCTTTGACCAGCCTTCCATACATCAATAACTTGTATGGCATTCATACATGAGCTGGATATTCCACTCTTCTCTCTTTTTGCCTTTATACTTCTAACAGTTTAACTTTTAGTATTTCTCCTACTCTCAGAAGAAGCACCCAACTTAAGAGTGTCGTTAGCCCCGGACTTCCTAGGCGTGTAAGTCACACTAACACCCTTTGGGCATTTCCTTTCTCTTTAAGTTGTTGTTTTATTCACCTTCATCATATGACTGGCGTTCTACTGGATCCCTCTCTCATCAGTCCAAAGCATAGTAAACACTTTACCAATAATTTGCAAAACAAACATTGCTTTGGATATCACATATCTTTTAGCCTTTGTTTGTGTCTGAAAATGATTTTCAATTCCATGAATATCACATAACTATCCCAAAACTTTTGAATTTCGGGTCTCATGCAAGCAAACATATTGCACTTGACCGTAACAGAATTCTAGCTTTTGGATCAAAGGACGAGAGTCACATCATCCATAGCATTAGCGGGAGAATACCGAAAGCATGCGATAGGACAAAATCCTTCTCGGCACTCTTGAGGACAATCCTCACATTATGTTACCAACCGTAAAGTTTTAACCAGATATTTAACAGCTATTCAATTTTAACAGGGAAGGTGGAAATGCGAGCCATTATTCTACAACTATTATGCAAATCACACTTAGACAGTGTTCATAATTAATAGCACCGAGAATTAAAGAAGTTAATTCTATAGTGCGCTCCCACTCAAATCAATATCTCTCATAATTGATTTTGAGTGATTCAAGATCCGCATTTCAATTCCATGCCATTGATGAGAACATCACTGATGACAGAACTTCAATCGGTAGGCTAACTTGCTAATCACATCTCTATGTGACTCTTGTTCATCTTTCGATGGGCGTGTTCCGAGCTCAGGACGATCAAGCCAGAACAACAAGAAAACCATGTGATCTCGCTGAGAGGTCCCAACACACCCGCCTCACACTTCTCTAATCGTTTGTACTCATGGAAACATGACGCACTCCGAAAAGATAGGTGCCGTGACGGTGCTACAATTGGGAGAACACTAACTACTTGATATTTTTGTGAGAGATCACCCTAACAAAAAGCGACTACCACGCAATCAAAAGGGTGCATCATAAGGGATTAACATCTTAGGCAATTCATAATAGCATGCTATGGTATAGCCCTTTCTGACGGAGAAGTCTTTAATTTCTTCGTCTTCGGCATTCGCGTCGGTGTTCACCTTCGCAAAGATTGCCACCGCCTTGTCGATGCACCAGATAATATTGCTATCTCTATAGCTAATAAAATAAGTGCATTACTTAAGGTTGACACGCAGGTCATTAAACTGACAATCATATGGCTCCAGCCATCATGCCGAATCATGACACGTAGGTCATGTTAATTAATTTACATCATATAGTCATCTCATACAAATCAAATTAATATGAGCACTGCTATACCACATCAAATGCACATCTTATGTCATCCTGCAAAACCAAGTTAGACGCCTCTAATTGGTTTATGCAAAATTTTATTTTATGTGGCTTCTAAGGTTCCGAAACAAACCGAAGCTAGCAACATTCATCATCAAGTACGATTATTCAAGCCGCTAGATTAACTTTGCGGGGTGTATGAAATATGAGATAATAAAATCTCGAGCCCCATACTGAACTTCGTCATACGCATGACCCCCGTGCAGATCATATCTCCATTGCCCTTTTGTCTGCGAAACATCCATCTTTCTTTAACTAAAGTGTAACCCAAATAACTGTTAGCACTTCATTGATCTGTCAACCAGCATACTCAGGAGCAACATGGAAGGATCGCGGATTGCATGAACTTTGTCAGATTCCACCATGCTGTCAAGATCAGGACTACACAAATTCAAGGGAAGCAATAGGAACATCGGGTAACAGATTTCATCTGCTACACGCACAAATAATATTCAGTCATAGAACTCATCTACTACAAATTATATTGTGCAATCACTACTAGGGAAAACTCTAGTAGTAGCGTGGGTAAAAGGCCTACTAGTAGCGCTGGGGCCCGTGCTATTGCTACGGCACTACAACTAAGTCTTAGCAGTAGCGTGGGTTTTTGCAGCGCTACAGCTACACTACCCAGCAGTAGCGTGGGTTGAGCCAGCGCTACTGATAACTACCTGTAGCGCGGCTATTTAGCCAGTGCTGCTACTAGTAGTTAACCCATGCTACTGCTAAAATTTCCTCTCTCTTTTCTGCGTATTTATGCCATATTTGTACAGGTTTTATACACTAGTCTCATCATATCATACACAAATTTTTGTACAGTGGCAATGAAGAGGTTGTGGAAGAAACACGAATTAGATTAAAGTGGATGGATCCAAGTGACCAAGTTTAATATGTAGGAAGATATGATGTTGGGATGACACACAAGTGCTGAATCGACACTTGTGTGCTGTCCCACCATCATTTATTCCTACATATTCAACTTGGTAACTTGGATACATCCACTTTAATCTAATATGTGTTTCTTCCACCCCAATGATATACAACTCATATCATCATCATAATGATATATATAACAACTCATCATCATCGTAGTCATACAACTCATCTTGATCATAGTGATATAACAATCTCACCATTATGATCATCATATGTTAACCACTACTAGGTAAGTGCTAGTGATATAACAATCTCACCATTATGATCATCATAAGTTAACCACTACTAGGTAAGTGCTAGTGATATAACAATCTCACCATTATGATCATCATAAGTTAACCACTACTAGGTAAGTGTTATCATCCTACATGACAAGTACTAGCAGGACCTACTACTCTCTCTCGGGTAGCATAGCATAAAATAGAAAAAAACCCTCCTTCTCCGTTATGGAGCATAGAGATCCAACTGTCTCCATTTTGTGGCCTTTGCTCAGCCACTATTTTTCTCCAAGCCTTGATTTTGAGGCCTCCATCTGTTTTAGAAGTCGAGTATGCATATTTGACATCCTCCGACCATGCTCGTACGCAAACAACTATCATCTCACCTTCGACAACCATAAACGGAGGTACAACCACATCCGAGAGCTTCTGTTGAAGAACATAATAGTAATATATATAGTTAGCAATGTAGTTTACTTCAGAAGAATGTATGAAAAAGATGGACTAACTAGTGACACAATAGTAAAAATATTACCATGATACTTGCACGAATGTTAGCATCGCACAACTCGTGGACTAGTGGCACGTATCTACTATAATTTTTGCCAACTCCAAAGAGGATCATAAATTTCAGAACATCATTAACAAAGGAGATAAGATAATTCTTCTCCTCCCAACTTAGCTCTGAGCCATGACTGTAGTAGGTGTCGTCTATTATCTTTTGTGTTTCTTTGGAAGAGAGAAAATAAGCTGTCAATTATAAAAAAAACAAATTCAGCAGGTATGAATAACAAGTATTTTTAGATAAGAAATATAGATCATTTAACAAATTTGTTTAACAAACTCAGACGGAGGCAGAATCGAAATCTTGTTCGGATCCAGCCAAATGTTTTCATCTTCAGGATTGCCAATATCGAATGTTATTTTCATATCCTCCTCAAATCCATAGGCCTTGCATAATCCTTCCCAATTTGAACATCCAAAATGAGTGTGACCTACTTCATTTATGATCTTAACCTCGAAATCAAAACCATGTTTCGTTTTAAGGTGAGCTATCTTCGTGTCCACCTTGTACATCTCTTCGAAACATAGCTTCTCATGGACATATGGTCTTGCATAGCAGGGTATGCACTAGTCGAATTATAAAAAATGGAAATTATACATTAAAGCAAAAATCTTAAGCCATGCTTAATTAAGAAGAAACACGTGCCACTGAAGTTACATACCGTAAAAACTTCGAAGCCCTCCTTAAGCGTGAGGGAGAAGCATGTACCGTTATCTAGGTGCGGTCTATCGCACATACCCCCGTCGTCGGTGCAGTCATCGCACTCGGGATCCTATCATCGTCAGACATTTCCTATGTTCATAATTCAAAGATTAAAAATTATGGCATGACCTTTGCTAAAATAGGACATATCGAGCGCCTGAAATTCGCCGGAATGGATATGAATCAACATCCGGCAAAACATAGGCCACTTGGAGGTGTTCCCTGCAAAATCATACACATGTCCAAAGTGACAACCAATACATGTACAAATATCATCATACACATGTCCGAGGGGAAGACAAGGAGGAGGTGGACTTTTAGCTCACCGACTAGGCTGTAGAGGAAGTAGAGGAAGCTCTGACGACGATCACGACGTGACACTACTATGCTTCCATATTCCACCGAGTGAAAAATTTAGATCACCAAATGTCATATAGCATTCTTTGATGACAAAGTGATAATGACATAAAAATAATTAAATTGTCAAATACTTTTCTATATTAAACAAATAATTACTAAAAATTTATATTCTATACCTAAAACATTTTATTCAATACCTAAAATATTTTTATATTCAAAAAACCTATGCGATTACTACTTTACTATTCTATTCAAAAGACCATTCTACCTATGACATAAAAAACCTATGCAAATCCACACTACTGCCTACTACCATTCTAACTATTTATTCTATTTTAAAAACCTATATTCTACCTATATTTTCTATTCTATTGTATTCAAAATACCTACATTCTATTCAAAACACCTGGATTTTCTATTCTATTCAAAAAACCTACATTTTACAAGAACAGAGGGAGGAGGGAGGAGGAGGAGCAAGGGGGGAGGGAGGTGGAGGGAGGGAGGTGGAGGGAGGGAGGTGGAGGAAAGGAGGGAGGGAGGGGGAGGGAGCTCGGAGGAGGGAGGGAGGTGGAGGGAGGAGGGAGGGAAGGAGGGAGGATGGAAGAGCTACCACGGTGGAGGAGGAGCGGGAGCGTCGGCGGTGGCGTGCGACGACGGCGAGGAGAGGAGAGACCGCGATAGAGGAGTTAGAGTGATGAGAGAGAGAGGAAACAGACGGCTCCATTGGATAAGATAATCTTAGTAGTAGCGCGGGGTAGAGGCCCAGCGCTACAGATAAAATATTAGCAGTAGCGCCGGTTCCCTAGCCCACGCTGCTACTAAGGCTAGACCCAGGGGTGGCCTTGTGGCTCACTTAGCAGCAGCGCGACCTTGGTGTCCCACGCTCCTGCTACGGCCTTACTTATAGCGTCGGGGAAGGCTCAGCGCTACTGCTAATTAGCAGTAGTGTCGGCCCATTACCAATCGCTACTGCTAAGATTCTACATATAAGGTATTTCCTATTAGTGAATACCCATTCATCTCTATGTATTCTAGATCGTAACCTGCATCTTTGCATAGCACGGCTCTGATGCCACTATAGGGGAACACGACAGAAAACTAAAAATCGGTACAGCGAGCACACCCAGGATCACTATGGAGATGCATACAAGGTTTTTGATCTGATCATTACCGACTCGTAGCGCAGCGGAAGTAGAGTTGATGAAGATCGTCGGTGCAGATCCCCATAGCTACGATTTACAACCTCCCAAATGCGAGGATGTACTCCCTAATCAGGCCCTCAGACAGCCCTTCGGGAGGCGGTCAGACAGTCCCCCGGACGGTGTCACGGACAGCCCTTCGGGAGGCACTAACAGAATCTCGGACGGTCACCCGGACAGCCCTTCGGGAGGCACTCTCGAACAGCCCCTCGGGCAAAAAGATCGATCCTACGACCTCTCTACGGGGTTGCACACATACGGTGTCATCTATCCGGCAGGGCTTCGCCATCCAGAACTAGTTCCCACCAGAACCCAGACAGCCTTTCGGCTCTACGAAACTATTTTGCGGGGAGGGAGAGAGAAGGCCAGATCATGCATGGCATTTGTATGTGAGAAAGAGTGAGTGTGGAGAGCTCCTCTCCACCTCCTTTTATAGGAAATCCCAAGGGGTAGGGGGGCACTTGAAAAACCCAAATACCCATGAATGGAGTCCTTCACAAGGGCATAAAGGGGAAGCCAAGTGGGCAAGTGGGGCTCCATGGAGGAGCCCCACCTTGGCCGGCCACACCCTTGTGGGTCCCCCCCAAAAGGAGTTCCCATCCATCCATGTCATCCCCTAGATCTTTTGAGCAAAGCCCAAAATAATGGCTTTCCAAAAAGCAACCAAAAAGTGCTTTTCACTATTCATGGAAACATTTTTCCGTGACCGTTAAATCCGAAAAAATTTCTGTAGGTCTTAGAACATTTCCAGTACCCACCAAAATAATTTTGGATGCGTTCAAAAACAATTCTGGATTAGTGATTTTCATCTGCGAAAAGCAACCAAATCGGTTCCGGTATCTCCGGAACATTTCCGGGTTTTTTCTCCAGAAAAATCCCAGAAGTTCCCAGAACAATTCTGGCACCCTCTAAGAATTTTCAGGCGTGTGCTGAAACCAATTTGACTTAATGGTATACCCCGAAACAACTTTTCAGTTTTACCAAAACTATTTCTGTATTCTCTCTCCGGAACTCTTCTGTTGTCTCCGAAACTTTTCCGGTGACTTTCTCTCAGATTCCCTGTCTAGTATTCAGCAGATAGATGACCCTTAAGCGTGTGACCCTATAGGTTCGGCGAAGTATAGACATGAGCGGAACACTTTCTGATCAATGATCAACATCGGAGCCGTGGACACCCATATTGACCCCTATACCCACACGAATAAATATTCGAGTGAACCTCCAGTTGCCGTGTGCTATTCCTGTTGCTTCGCGATATGTTACAGACACCCAAGGTGAGATTTATCGGCATCCCCGTGCATCAACAACTTGTCCACTATGCCAGTTACCTCGTTACCGGTTTTGTTCTCTTTTCTCCTTCCCATGTTCCGGCACCCTGTGAGCAAATCACAATGTGTCTGGCCAGACGATGATGGATACCGTAATACCGAGAGGGCCCAAAGAATATCTCTCCATCGTCGGAGGAGCAAATCCCAATCTTGAGCTATCAAGTCCCTTGACATACTTACCCATGAACCCGTAAGACGCCGTAATAGCCACCCAGTTACGGATGATGTTTAACAAACCTCAAAGTTCATGAATCAAGCATGAAGGAACTCGATACTCTCATGGTCTAAGGAATTATGCAAACGTTAACTTTCTCTGTGTTATTAATCATTAACTTGTGACGAAGATATCTCATAGCATAACACCAATTCGGGTTGATTCAACACAAGTGTTCTCCCAACATTGTGCCCTCAAAGTTGCCGGCATAGTCATGCCCGTGACCGGGAAAACAGAACCATCATGCAACACTTGAGCTAGTCTTAGAGGCCAGACTAGGAATACATTTTACCGTTTATTATTCCACACGTGCATATGAGTTTCCCTTCGAGCCTCGTGGTTATTGTAGACTCAAGAAACATAGCAGTTATAGCACGGAATATAAACATAATTATGAACATGGAGATAAATAATATCATTTATTATTGCCTCTAGGGCATATCTCCTACACACCAGCCTCCCCACCTTTCTGCTACCACTGATCGCCGGCCTTCTCAGGAGACGGTCGCAGGTGATCTAGACCTTGCCGGCCGGCGGCAATGCCTGGATGGACTGCATTAGTTCGAGGTTCGGTACAGCGACGCTTGTCGCCTCGCTATCGCTGATGGAGAGGACGGTCGCCGGTGGGGCCTTCCTCCACCGTACCGAATCTAGACGCAACTCGCCAACCTCTCCACCCTTTCTCCCCGACACTAGATCTGCATCGGTCGGTTGCCCATGACACCTTCCACCCCTTGATCTAAATAGACCAGGGCTCAGTGCCGCCAAACATGGCCTCGCTACCACCGGCCACGCACGATGCAGATGTGAGAGAAAGAGTGTTGGGTGATGGGGGAAACAAAGTATGGTACACATAAGTATTCTTTCTATATTTCCTTGGTACAGATTTAAGTATTTCAGCTAGTTAATGCACATGGCATAGATCCCTAGGCCAATGGACAAACGTGATACCAAGCGACCTATCGCTCGTCTCCCAAAACGCCGCTTTCCATCTTAAGTCTCTATTTACCCCTTTGTAAAAGATTAACATATAAGTCCACTCCTCAATTATTAATTAATACATTGTCATGTAACTTAGTCCAATTGAGCCTCATGAATTTCTTTAAATGAAGTGATTAAAAATTGATTGGGACAAAAAAGATTGACACTTCACAATTAGAAAAAACATATAAACCAAGAGGCAGGCCCAATAATGCACTGTTTTTTTTTGGGCGTGTGTGTGTGTGTGTGTGTGGGGGGGGGGGGGGGGGGGGGGGGGGGGGGGGGGTGGGGGGTTGGGGAGGAGGTTGGATTTATTGAGCCAATGGATATTGGGCTGTCGAGATTTCAGTACTTTGAGCCGAACAGCATATACATTTCTCGTTATGGACTTGGGCTGGACCAGTGCTAGAGCCCTCCCATCCTTGACCCTACATCTGCCCCTGTATAAACCCATTCTACCATATCCTGCAAAGACCTCCTAGAGAAATTTTACTTGTTGCGCAAGGAAATGATACAGTAGATCAAGCTTCACCCTCTTCATCCAATTAATTATAATTCGAATATAATCATACTAAAAATAAGTTAGAAAATTTAAGAATAAATATTGTTTTTGTCAAATAAAAGTAGTTGTAACCCAATTTAAGAAGTTGAAATAAAAAGTTAGAAAATACAACTTCCCTAATTACACTTGTGTATAACTTGAGTTGCGAAAAAAAATAGGTATATTGAAATGCGCAACTTAGGTCTATTGAACCCAATTAAAAGACCTCTGGTATGATATGTAAGCCAAAAAAACAATCCACTGGAAAAACAACCTATAAGCACCCGTATACTATGTGAGTCCAAGGAAAATGCTCAACGGAATTTAGATCCATGTGAACCCACTTTTTAAAATGTAGTTAAAATAGTACTTCTAAGTTTCTAAAATTTATGAAAAGAACCGCAGATGCAGGTATTAAGTAGAAACTTACCCTTGCAAATTTTCATCGAAAGTTTTGACCATTTGTGACCTGAGTGAAAATAAAAAAATGAGAAAGCTGTAGTTTAAGTTTCAAAACTTGCACTGTAGCATTTTCATTTTCTGATTTTCACACAAGTCGCAAATGATCATAATGTTTTGTAAAAATTTACAAGTGTAAGTTTCTACTATATACCTATGTACGTGTTGTTCTTCATAATTTTTTAAAACTTAGAAATATGATTTTCGCTAAGTTTCAAAAAGTGGGTTCGGATAAACCATGTTCTGAAAAATCTCTGGGTCAAGCGTCTCCGATGGTCAATAGAGAATTAGCAAATCTGTTCTTCCAAACACCGGTTATTGGGTAACAAGCATCGAATTACAAAGTAAGAGATTCAATTTACCCAAGAACAGAGTGCACGATAACATCAAGAACATCAAAAGAAAAGTGAGGTATGCCCAAAAGCAAGGAAATAATGAAGCTTATCTCATATCCCAATCCACGAATAAACGTGTTCTAATACTAACAAAAGAAACGTCTTTATTCTTCATGTCACTATCCCTTGAATCACTAGTAAGCATGCACATGCAACGCAGTCTCGACTAATATTACATCCAGACGTGAGAATTCACATGCGTAGAAAAGATAGTCTAATTAATAGTACTAGAAAACATTACAAACCAATCTGTTTCTTAAATTAGTTTCATGAAACGCTATAATTTAGCATCGTGTTCATAGAGTAAAGACCCAAGTAATTATCTCTTATCTCCTAATAACAAAGTTAACAAATAGACACGGACTGGATTTTTATTCATTGAGAAGAACACTGTCACACACAATAAAAATCGTTTGACACACAAGAATTCTGACCGACTCTAGTGACACCTGAAATTTAAAAGTTTATTGCTTGAGGAGCAATGATGCAAACCATTCTAATTCTTATTTATTCTGGACCTGCATGCCTAGTCCTGGTCCATCCTGTTGACTCGCTCTAGCGAGGATGGGATATAGATCACCCCCGTGCCAAGCGGCACAACTCTACTATTCCCCTTGGATGCCCAGAAGAAGCAGGCATGGCAGGTGCGTGATAATGATAACCATCACCATCCATCAGATAGCTGAAAATGTGCTTCACCGAGGAAGATTGAGCAGATCCAGAACCATGTTGAGTCTTGAGCTTCTTGGGGGCAGGTAGTTCAAGAGGGTTGTCCTCAAGAATGACAAATTCATGACATGCCGATCAACGATGGAAAGTTAATGTGGTTGCCCCCGTGCTTAGAAGACTTCCGGTTATAAAAAAAACGCCATAAGACAAGATAACCAGAAAAAGCATACCTGGCCAGCGGCCTCCGGGCCCCAACCTTAGGACGTTGCCACGGGAACGTAGGGCAGACGGCTACGAGGGCTCGCGACTCCAGCACTGCCGCAGGCAGCTCCGACGAATCCTCCTTCACACTAAATCACTAATTAAAGAGTACTACTTCCAAAGATCACTCCTACCTCCCAGGTTGCGACAAGTAGCGCACATGCAGTGCGTCACTTGTCGCAATCTGGGAGTTTTCACTTTTTTCGTAAATCTGTTTATTCAAAACGTTTTATCTCTTAAACTATGCGTCCAAATCTCAAACCGATTTCACCATTGGATTCCTCGCGACAAGATCTTCAAAATTAGATCCCATGTTGATAGGTTTTGCCGAACTTTTTATCACGAAAAAAAGGGGACGAAAAACCAAACCGGGAGCACGTTTTTTTCCCCTTTCCGAAAGAGGCACGACTGTGCCTCTCACGAAAACAAATCCGTGCCTCCCGCGAAAGCAAAACCATGCCTCTCGCGGAAGTAAAAAAAGAAAATGCATTTTTTTTTGTTTCCGAGAGGCACGGCCGGGCCTTTCGTGAAAGCAAATCCGTGCCTCGCGTTTTTTTTCCTTTTCAGAGAGGCACGGCCGTGCCTCTCGCGAAAGCAAATCCGTGCCTCTCGGAGAAGTAAAACCGTGCCTCTCGTGGAAGGAAAAAAAAACAGGTTTTTTCGCGCAAATTTTTTTTGGATTTTTATTTGTCTAAAAGCCAGAAATGCGTGCGGAAAAAAAATTCCGAAGGGAGCACCCAGAACGCGACACGTGGCGGCGGCTGAGAGCGTGCCAAGTGGCGCGCTCTCAGCCCACCCCAAGTGATCATTGGGAGGCTCCCGAAGGAGCACTCCTTCGTTAGTTGCTCCCTCCTTCACACCCTTCTGGGCTTCCGGCACATCCTCCTGGGCCTCCGGCGCCTCCTTTCGGGACTCTGGCGCATGAAGGCGTTGCGCCAATGGACTCGCCACAAGTCTGTGCTGAGGTCCTGTCGTTTCGGCAGGCCGCGCAGATGTGCCTCCAACGACCTCTCTCTAGAGCTACACCTCACCCATGGACCGGGTAGCCGGAGCCGCCGATGACACTCGCCGGGGCTTCACCTCCCTCGCCAATGGTGGCGGGGTAGTTTTCTCCATCGACCTCTCCCGTGACCTCTTCAACTGCGGCGACGGCAGTGCTGCTGACGCTGTCGAAACTTCACAACGAGGCAAATGAGGCACAGAGGTCAGGGCTTTGAAGGTCTGGATACAAGGCAGAAGAACATGTCAGCAAACACGGCCGACTGAAAGAAGGGCACCAAAATAGGACAGCCGAGCCGACCTCGCGTGGGCAGTTGCCCCAATGGTAGGGCTCTAAGATTTCATCTATGGGGACACTAGTCACAAAATGCATGTGAGACTTCAGCTCGGACTCTGAGACCTCCCGGTTGTGAAGACGGCAGGGGTGGTTCCGGCCTCTGTTATCATACATTGGGTGCTCCCGCCATGCAAGCGGCTGGATGTTTCTCTCTATCCACGTTTTAAAGATTTGCATGCCTGAGAGCCGGGCATCCTGAAGCTGATGAACCGCCCCCACAACCGCCCCCACGAGTCTGGCATTCTCTGAAGAGAGCTCGGTCACTGAGCTCCAAGAAGGCAACTCCCGGAGCAGCTTGTTAGACGAATAAGCCGCGGCTGCGGCCAGGGCGCGTCGGGCGCGCGTGCGTGCGCGTGCCAGATGAGTCGGGCATGGTCTGGTCCGTATCAGGCCTGTAGTTGTGTGTGTGTGTGATCCCATGTGTGTGTGCGTGTGTGATCGGGTTGGTTAGACGGACGCGTATGGGGTGTGGCCGCGCCAGGCGCAGGACCCAGTCTCGTCCCGTTGGCGTACATTCGCGGCAGGCGCGGGAGCTGTGGAAGCGCGGGGCGTGGCGAGTGGGCAGCGAGGCTGCGGCGGGAGCGGACGTGGGCGTTCGGCGCGCGTGTATAAGCCCCGTGCCTGCGTGTTGTAGACTTGTAGTCCGTGGCTGAGTTCGTGCTCAGGAAAGAAAGAAACAAGTGGCCGTTCGTGCGGCCGGCGGCGTTCATGCGCCGGGCATATCCTGCTGTGTTCTCCTCGTTCTTCCTCCTTCTTTCTTCTACGTCCGTGCTAGAGAGAGAGAGAGAGCTCCGGCGAGAGGCAAGGCGAGGCTACGTCAACAACACAGCTCACGGGAAAAGACGGGCAGACCCATCTCTGTATAAGTCTTTGGTCGAGAGCATAGAACCAGTTTCGCTGCCATGACTTCTTCTTCTGGGGCATTGGGAGATCAAAATACTCAGAGTCCAGACGAGGTTAGATGACCGCCCCTCTGTGGTCCAAAATCCTGCCGTTTTCCCTATGCAAAGAAATAACACCAGAGGCCGAAGTGCAGCGCCATCCCAAGAAAGCACTCACACAGTGTAATGAAGCAGGCCAGATGCAGAACTTCGTTCGGGGTCAGATGATGAAGTTGGCCCCCGTAATAAGTCAGGATCCCTCGAACGAAGTTGTTCACCAGAAGGGACAAGCCGCGACAGTTGCAGGAGGTATGAACAACTAAATTCCAAGGGAGGGGTTCGGAGCTTTATCTGACGGCCGCGCGGCAAGCCAGGATAAGACGCTTCGCTTGGGCAGGAATCCCCGAGCGACAGTGCTCCAGACGCTTGAAGCTGGTCTTAGAAGGTTTCCAGCTTCCCGGGCCCTTCACTACCAGAATAACCTTATATGCCTACGGCCTTATATATGCCGACGGCTGCCGTAGGCATAGAAAGGAGCTATGCCGACGGCCTAGGGAAAACCGTAGGCGTAGACAAGCCGTCGGCATATATCCATCTATGCCGACGGGGACCGTAGGCATATAAAGGCCGTCGGCATAGCAACATATATGCCTACGGCAGCTGTAGGCATAGATTGGCCGTCGGCATAGAGGTGGCCGTGGTGGCCCTGCCACAGCCTGCGGGTTCACGCCGTCAAACATAGGCCGACGGCCCTAACGTCAGCCGTCGGCATAGTTCTCTGGGCCCACGGTGCCGCGGATAGATGACGTGGCAGGAAGCTATGCCGACGGCCTAACCGTAGGCATATCTACGTTCATTTTTTTAACTTTTTTTTCCTGTTTATAATAATAAAATTCTTTTTAAAAAATTTTAATTAAATTGAGCTATGCCGACGGCATAACTGTAGGCATATCTAACTTCATTTTTTTTTAACTTTTTCTTCCCTGTTTTTAATAATAAATTTTTTTAAAAAAAATTTAATTAAATTGAGCTATGCCGACGGCATAACCGTAGGTATATCTACGTATAATTTTATTTATTTATTTTTCTGAAATATATTTTTTTCAATCCGCGGCACTCTGCCACGTCATCGATCCGCGGCACCGTGGGCCCGTGGCTATGCCGACGGTTACGCCGTCGGCATAGCTCTGGGCCCACGGTGCCGCGGATCGATGATGTGGCAGGGAGCTATGCCGACGGCATAACCGTCGGCATATCTACGTTCACTTTTTTTAACTTTTTTTCCCTGTTTTAATAATAAAATTATTTTTTTTAAAAATAATTAATTAAATTGAGCTATGCCGACGGCATAACCGTAGGCATATCTACGTACAATATTTTTTATTAATTTTTGTAAAATATATTTTTTTTTCAAAAAAAAATCATTAATTAAATTGTGCCTTATCTATACATAGATACACCACGCGTGTCTCTCGGGCCCAGTTTACCGCCCCGTCAACTCTCGCAGGGTTAGGCGGGACGGGTATTGTTTAATTTGGGGGGTACCTATGCCGCCAGGTCTTTCTCCGGGCCCTCCTACACGTCCGGAAGTGCGGTGGCGGGTGCAAGCACGGGCTCCGTGGTGTGACCCCCCTCACCGACGTCGCCGCCGCCATCGCACGGAGGGGTGGGGGGGAACGGGCACATCAGGTAGTAACGGAGGGAATCTTGCGGTGGGTTGTACCCGGACCTTGATCCGAAGTGTACCTATGTTCTTGGCTATCGCACCCAGGTGAAAATGTCCATCGGTCAAACCCCGTCCGGCGAAAGTCAAAAGCGTAGACCGCCCAGTCAAAACGTCTTTTCCTAGGTAGAACGTTGACGGTTTTATTTTGGTTGTTGTTTTTTTTTAACTATGCCCCATAGGGGTCTTTAGCATGGACTTTTCTCCCTCCTACACGTCCTAATGCGGTGTGGCAGGTGCAAGCACCCGGCACGGTGCTCAGTGGTGTGACCCCCCTCACCGACGTCGCCGCCGCCTTCGCACGAAGGTGTGGAACGCCACTCAAGTATAGACGATACTCTTGCGGTGGTGGTTGTGCCCCGGACCTGGATCCGAAGTGTACCTATGTTCTTGGCTATTGCACCCAGGTGAAAATGTCCATCGTCAAACCCCGTCCAGCGAAGTCAAAGGCGTAGCTATGGCCCGGTCAACTCTCGTAGGGTTAGACGACGGTTAGTTTGTTACTTGTTGCCGCCAGACTTTCCTCCCTCCTACACATCTAAGTGCTGTCGGGTGCAAGCACCCGGCACGGTGCTCAGTGGTGTGACCCCCATCACTGACGTCACTCGCCGCCGCTCGACGAGGGGAAGGGCCATCATCAGTAACGAAATCTTCTGGTTTCTCCCCCCTTGATACAAAGTGTACCTATGTGTTGGGCTATCACACCCGGGGAAAATGTCCATCGGTCAAACCCCGTCCGGCGAAGTCAAAGGCGTAGCTATGCCCGGTCAACTCTCGTAGGGTTAGACGGGACGGGTGAGTTTGGGGGGGGGGAGGTATGGCCCCAGGTCTTTTTGCTGGCCCTCCTACAACCTGAAATTCGGCTCAACACCCGGCACTTGCTCATTGTTGTGTACCCCAATTCACCACTCACCCCCCGTCGCACGAATAACCCACTTCCATAACAAGGAATCTGCGGTGGGTTCTGCCGGACATTGATACAAAGTGTACCTATGTGCGGCAATCACACCCAGGTGAAAATGTCCATCGATCAAACCTCGTCCGGCGAAAGTCAAAGGCGTAACCGCCCGTCAACTTCAAGGTTAGGCGGAGGCGTGTTATTTTTTTGCTATGCCCCATTTTTAAGCTCCCTCCTACATGTCCGGAAGTGCGGTGGCTGTGCAGCACCCGCACGGTGCTCAGTGGTGTGACCCTCCCTCACCGACGTCGCCGCCGCCGTCGCACGGAGGGTGGAACGGCCACGATCGGCTTAACGGAAGGGAATCTTCTCTGCCCACCTTGATACAAGGTGTACTATGTCTGGGCTATCACACCCAGGTGAAAATGTCCATCGGTCAAACCTCGTCCGGCGAAAGTCAAAGGCATAGACCGCCCGGTCAATGGTGCCAGGTTAGACGGGACGGGTTGTAGTTTGGGGGGTAGCTATGCCGCCAGTGTTTAGCTGGGCCCTCCTACATGTCCGAAGTGCGGTGGCAGGTGCAAGCACCCGGCGCGGTGCTCAGTGGTGTGACCTCCCTCACCGACGTCGCCGCCGCCGTCGCACTATGGGTGTAACGGCCACGGCTCTGAGCGGTTAACTTATTTAATCTTTCTGTTTTTTGTTTACGTCCGGACCTTGATTCAAAGTGTACCTATGTGCTGGGCTATCACACCTAGGTGAAAATGTCCATCGGTCAAACCCCGTCCGGCGAAAGTCAAAGGCGTAGCTATGCCCGGTCAACTCTCGTAGGGTTAGACGGGACGGGTGTAGTTTGGGGGGGTAGCTATGCCGCCAGGTCTTTCGCTGGCCCTCCTACACGTCTGGAAGTGCGGTGGCGGGTGCAAGCACCCGGCACGGCGCTCAGTGGTGTGACCCACATCACCGACGTCACCGCAGCCGTCGCACGGAGGGGGGAACGGCCACGTCGGGCAGTAACGGAGGGAATCTTGCGGTGGGTTCTGCCCGGACCTTGATACAAGGTGTACCTATGTGCTGGGCTATCACACCCAGGTGAAAATGTCCATCGGTCAAACCTCGTCCGGCGAAAGTCAAAGGCGTAGACCGCCCGGTCAACGGTGCCAGGGTTAGATGGGACGGGTGTAGTTTGGGGGGTAGCTATGCCGCCAGGTGTTTAGCTGGGCCCTCCTACATGTCCGGAAGTGCGGTGGCAGGTGCAAGCACCCGGCACGGTGCTCAGTGGTGTGACCTCCCTCACCGACGTCGCCGCCGCCGTCGCACGGAGGGGTGGAACGGCCACGTCGGGCGGTAACGGAGGGAATCTTGCGGTGGGTTCTGCCCGGACCTTGATACAAAGTGTACCTATGAGCTGGGCTATCACACCCAGGTGAAAATGTCCATCTGTCAAACCTCGTTCGGCGAAAGTCAAAGGCGTAGACCGCCCGGTCAACGGTGCCAGGGTTAGACGGGACGGGTGTAGTTTGGGGGGTAGCTATGCGCCAAGGTTTAGCTGGGCTACTTAATAGGCCGGAAGAGCCAGGGGGTGGTGGGGTGGCAGGTGCAAGCACCCGCGCGGTGCTCATGGTGGGTGACCTCCCTCACCGACGTCGCCGCCGCCGTCGCACGAGGGGTGGAACGGCCACGTCGGACGGTTAACGGAGGGAATCTGCGGTGGGTTGTGCCGGACCTTGATCAAAGTGTACCTATGTGCTGGGCTATGACACCAGGTGAAAATGTCCATCGGTCAAACCCCGTCGGCGAAGTCCAAAGGCGTAGCTATGCCGGTCAACTCTCGTAGGGTTAGACGGGACGGGTGTAGTTTTGGGGGGGGTAGCTATGCCGCCAGGTCTTCGCTGGCCCTCCTACACGTCTGAAAGGCGGGTGTGGTGCAAGCACCCGGCACGGTGCAGTGGGTGGACCCCCTCACCGACGTCGCCGCCGCCATCGCATGGAGGGGGGGGGAGGACGGCACATCAGGTAGTAACGGTGGGAAATCTTGCGGTGGGTTGTACCCGGACCTTGATCCGAAGTGTACCTATGTCTTGGCTATCGCACCCAGGTGGTGAAAATGTCCGTGGTCAAACCCCGTCAGCGGAAAGTCAAAAGCGATAGACCGCCCCGTCCAACTTTCCAGGGTTAGACGGGACGGGTGTAGTTTGGGGGGGGGGGGGTGGTAAACTATGCCGCCAGGTCTTTAGCTGGACCTCCTACACGTCGGAAGTGCGGTGGAGGTGCAAAGCACCCGGCACGTCGTGCCTCCAACTGGCGTGCTGGCGGGGGGGGGGGTGGGGGGGGGGGGGGGGGGGGGGGGCGGGGGGGGGAGTAGGGCAAGTTAGGCGGGGGTGGGGCAGGGGGGGGGGTCATTCTCGAAGCTTGGGGGGGGGGTGGTAACTATCCGCCCAGGCTACTCCATCCAACACTCAACACAAACCACCCCACCAGTGGTGCTGACCCCCTCACCGACGTCGCCGCCGCATCGCACGGAGGGGGTGGAACGGCCACGCGGCAGTTGAACGGAGGGAATCTTGCGGTGGGTTGTGCCCGGACCTTGATCCGAAGTTACCTATGTTCTTGGCTATCGCACCCAGGTGAAAATTCACGGTCAAACCCGTCCGGGCGGAAAGTCAAAGCGTAGCTATGCCGGTAACTCTCGTAGGGTTAGACGGGACGGGTGTAGTTTGGGGGTAGCTATGCCGCAGGTCTTTCGCGGCCCTCCTAAACGTTTGGAAGTGGGCGGGTGGCGGGTGCAAGCACCCGGCACGGTGTCAGTGGTGTGACCCCCAACACGACGTCACCGCCGCCGCGCACGGAGGGGGGAAACGCCCGTCGGGCGAGTAACGGAGGGAATCTTGTGGGGGGTTCTGCCCGGACCTTGATACAACGTGTACCTATGAGCTTGGGCTATCACACCCTGTGAAAATGTCCATCGGTCAAACCCCGTCCGGCGAAAGTCAAAGGCGTTGCTATGCCCCGGTTAATCTCGTAGGGTTAGACGGGACGGGTGTTGTAGTTTGGGGGGGTAGCTATCCGCAGATCTTCGCTGGCCCTCCTCACAGTCTTGAAAGTGCGGGGCTAGTGCAAGCACCGGCACGGTGCTCAGTGGTGTGACCCCGATCACCGACGTCACCGCCGCCGTCGCACGGAGGGGGGAACAGCCACGTCGGGCAGTAACGGAGGGAATCTTGCGGTGGGTTCTGCCCGGACCTTGATACAAAGTGTACCTATGTGCGGGGCTATCACACCCAGGTGAAAATGTCCATCGGTCAAACCTCGTCCGGCGAAAGTCAAAGGCGTAGACCGCCCGGTCAACGGTGCCAGGGTTAGACGGGACGGGTGTAGTTTGGGGGGTAGCTATGCCGCCAGGTGTTTAGCTGGGCCCTCCTACATGTCCGGAAGTGCGGTGGCAGGTGCAAGCACCCGGCACGGTGCTCAGTGGTGTGACCCCCCTCACCGACGTCGCCGCGGTCAACTGTTCAAAGCCCGTCCGGCGAAAGTCAAAGGCGTAGATCGCCGGGTCAATGGTGCTAGGGTTAGTCCGGTCGGTGGGGCTTCCGGGTGTAGCTATGCCACCGAAACATCGCACGTTTTTCCAGTTGCGGTTTTTCACCCAAAAAAAAGGTATATACATGTACCCGCTCTCTTGCGTTAATATTTTTCAAGAAGTCAAAATCCAACACCTGAGAACTAACTCACAAGTCTTTATGTTTTTTCTTCTTCTTCCGGCAGCTCTTGAAGCTAAGCATGATACTATTTGTTCAAATAAAATAAGAATTATTCAGATCTGATGAAATTGCAAATGACATAACTGAAATAAGTAAATAAAAAGAAATCTATGCCGACGGTTACACCGTCGGCATACCTCACACCTTATCCACTGGATCGGCCGGCCCATCCCCACTCACCCCGACCACTCGTTCCACGCGCGCCCACCCGCTCGATCCGCACGCGCGCCCGCCCGCTCGATCTCCCCCGCCGCCGCCCCCCGTCCCCTTCTGCGCCGCCGCCCCCGCCCGGTCCCCGCCCCGCACCGCTCGGCCCCGTCCCCGCCCTTCACCGCGCCGCACCGCCGCCGGCCGTCCCCGCCCCGCATCGCCGCCGGCCGTCCCCGCGCCGCACCGCCGCCGGCCGTCCCCGCCACGCAGCGCCGCCGGCCGTCACCACCCGCCCCGCACCGGCCGGGTCGTCCCCGCCCCCTTCCCGGCCCCGTCGTCCCCGCTCCCTTCCCGCCCCGTAGCTGCTGGTGAGCTGGCCGCGGCCGTGGCTCCGGCGGTCCGGCGCCCCCTTTCCGGCCCTCTGCTGCTGGTGAGCACCGGCTCCGGCGGTCCGGCGTCCTCTGCTGCTGATTTTTTTTAGCTTTTTACCTAATATTAGTGCTGGGATAATAAGTCAATTTGATATATACATACTGTTAGTCATGTTCTTCCTGAATGTCGATTTGGACCTCCTATTAGTCCCAGTAGTTTACTTGCTTGGAGTTTTCATTATGGCTGTCTCCCAATGTACAAATGTACCAAGTTTGGTTACCATGTTAAGATTACTTATATAATGATACATATACTTCCACGGTGATGAGATGATATATATACTTTTCGCACGGTGGATTAGCATTCTTTGTTGTGTCGCATCTCCGTGATGAGTGGTTTTTTGTTCATGATGGTCTTGCTACAAAATAATGATGACATATTTTTTGACACTTCATGATCTTGCTAAAAAATAGTAATTTGAGCAAAAATGGTAACTTGTTCATTAGGCGTTGGTCCGTGATCTAAGTTTTTGACACATGATGATCTATGTTTTTTTGTCGGTATAATTTACAGGCTTTGTGGGGTTGCATATCTTTGGAGTCATCGTCGTCGAAGGCATTGGTCCGTGATCTCGTCGCTGTTTTACTACTTCCTCTACAACAGAGGGTGAGCTACGAATCCACCTTAACCTTGTACACTCTTTGAATCATGTCACTAGATTTTCTTTTCTCATCAAGTCGCATAACCTAGGCGTCTTCCGTCCGAAATGGTTGCATCGATAAATATGCAAATGCATATTTATCACCACAGCTTTTTCGGATTGTCCAGCGTTTTCCACGGACAGCCCGAGGATGTGTAGATTGGGTACGTTCTCCATGCTCTACCCCGTTTCGAGACAAAATTTCGGCGGCGCCTCCCCGTTGTTCTCCGGAGCACATTCTGTCGGCTATTAGCCGAGACGTGTATCTGGAGAACAGTGGGGAGGTGCTGCCGAAATTTTGTCTCGGAACGGGGTAGACTGGAGAACGTACTCAATCTACACATCCTCGGGTGGGATTAGGACCCATCTTTACCTATTAGAGATGTAGGTGGATTCAACGCGGTAGAAAATGAAAATTTGATGTGATTAATTTAAGTGAATTCTTAATTATGTTGTGTGGCTTGCAAAAAAGCAGAGGATGGCAGATAATCAGTGGATGTACAGTGGCTTTATCCATCGGAATCGAGTAACACCAGAGTGGATCGCGAAAACAGATGTGTATTTGAAGGAGATATTCCGTAGGCCAATGAGAATTATCCCACCATGCCCCTGTGCGAGATGTGCCAGACGTCACCGTAGAAATCAGAAGGACATGACTGACCACCTTCGCATGCACGGATATATGCCAAACTTTGACATGTCGTCGATAAACATAGCCGAGCAGGATCGTGGTAGAGAGGAGGTGATGCGACAACGCATCGATGGTTATGAGGATGACGGGGTCAGGGACATGCTAGATGATGTCATCGCCATAGAAACGGCAAATGCGACACCTTCAGAGAATGAACCGGAGGAGCCGGAGGCAACCGCGAAGGCCTTCTTGGAGGTCTTGGCCTCTTCGAAGAAACCTCTTTATGCGGGTGCGAAAATATCTCAGCTGGATGCCATCTCGCAACTGATTGCAGTCAAGGCTGAGTATGGTTGTAGCCAGAAATGCTTCGAAGCGTTCCTGGGAGTATGGGCTAACAGCCTCCCTGAGGGTCATGAACTGCCGAAAAGCATGTACGCTACAAAGAAAATCATGAAGGCACTCTCTATGGATTATGAGAAAATACATGTTTGTCCGAAGAATTGCCTTTTGTTTAGGCACGAGTATGCGGATGACAAGTACTGTAGGAAGTGCGGTTCGTCTCGGTACCTTGAGGTGGTCGGTGAGGATGGTGAGAAGAGGCAGCTAGCCATCCCCGCAAAGGTGCTTCGGTATCTCCATTTCATTGAAAGACTGCAGCGCCTTTTCCTCACGGAGGAGACTGCCAAAATGATGAAGTGGCACAAGCAAGGTATAAGGTACCATCCGCATAAAATCGTACATCCATCGGAAGTAGAAGCATGGAAGTCGTTCGATGAAGAATACCTCGAGGAAGCAGCCGAGGCTGGGAATGTTAGAATTGGCATATCAGGTGATGGGTTAAATCCATATGGTATGTCGTCCAACCCATACAGCTGCTGGCCCGTGTTTGTAATTCCGCTCAATCTCCCTCCCGGTGCCCTAATGCAACGGAAGACCATGTTCTTGTCGCTCATCATTCCGGGGCCTGAATACCCGGGGAAGCAATTGGGTGTGTTTATGCAGCCGCTGGTGGATGATTTGCTCCATTCTTGGTACTTTCCGAGGTTGACATACGACCGGGATCTGCAGAGAAATTTCTTGATGAAAGTTTGGTTGCCCTATTGCATGCATGACTTTCCCGGCTATGCTCTATTCTGCGGATGGTGTACCAGTGGGAAGATGCCATGGCCAGTGTGCATGCAGGCTCTGCAAATGATTTGGCTGAGTAAGGGTGGTAAGTATGTAGCCTTTGACCTGCATCGACAGTTCCTCCCTCCATACCATCCAGACAGGGAAGACAAGAAGAACTTCACGAAAGGCCGGGTTGTCCATGAAGTAACCGAGATTCCAATGTTTTCAGGGGCAGATGTTATTGCTAAGCTAAAAGCTCTCAAGCCTAAAGGCAAAGGCAAAGGCAAAGGCAAAGTCAAAGCAAAAGGCTTCGAGGGATATGGTGAGACGCACAACTGGACTCACATTACCCCCTTCTTGCAGCTTCCCTATTTCAAGGACCTCAAACTTCCTTACAACATTGATGTGATGCACACAGAAAAGAATGTCGCAGTCTCTCTTTTCCACACGATCCTCAACAATCCTAATAAGACAAAGGATAACGTTAAAGCTAGAGCCGATCAACAGAAAATTTGTGATGGACCACGACTAAACACGAAGCCTCCCACAGGCGGTCGAATAAACTGGTTCAAGCCAGATGCTGACTTCGTTCTTAAAAAGCCTGAAAAGACAGAGGTACTGAAGTGGCTCAAACACATAGTGAAGTTCACTGATGGTTATGCATCGAATATAAGTAAGGGAGTCAATCTTTCATCGGGCAAAGTGACCGGGCTCAAGAGTCATGACTATCATGTATGGATTGAGCGGATAATGCCAGTGATGGTTCAAGGCTATGTCCCCGAGCATGTCTGGCGAGTGCTTGCCGAGCTAAGTCATTTCTTCCGCACGCTCTGTGCTAAAGAAGTAAGTAAAGATGTGATTGAACAATTGCATAAGAAGGCAGCGGAGTTGATATGCAAGCTAGAGAAGATCTTTCCGCCAGGTTTTTTTACTCCGATGACACATCTCATTCTGCACCTCACGAACGAGGTATTGTTGGGGTGGCCTGTGCAGAATCGTTGGCAGTACGGCCCTGAGAGATAGAACAAGCATCTCCGACAGAAATATGGAAACAAAGCTAAGATTGAAGCTTCCATAGCTGAGGCAGTTATCCTAGAGGAGGTGTCAGACCTCAGGACGTCGTACTATCCAGACCACGTTCCCCACCTGCATAACAAGGTGCCTCGATACAATATAGAAGAGCCCAAGTATCAACCCAGGCTCCATCTATTCAACGTGCAAGGTGGCAGGGCTGGGGCCTCGAAATCTTATAACATGCCACGACAAGAGTGGGAGGACCTCATGTTCTATATCTTGCACAACATCAAGGAAGTTGAGGAAGTGTGGATGAGGTAATACCACTACACAATTCCTTTATGTCTTCCACATCATCATGTTCTATGTTCACATATTCCCGGTCTAACACCTCTTTTCTTCTTTTAGTGATTTCCTTCAAGAGGAATGGACGGGAATTAATCCTCCTACTGAGGCGGAGGCACTTACTATTCTCCGTCATGGAAACCCTGGACGTAAAAATTTTGTTGCTTGGTTCATGGAGAAAGTAATTTTCTACATTCCCCTATTAAATACCTAGTTCAACATTTATTAGTTAACCGAACTAATGCACCCAACACTTTCAATTATACTTGTAGGGAAATAATCCGAACATATCTATGGATGACGAATTGAGATGGGTTTCCATGGGTTTGACCCTGCTGTCATGACATGTAAAAAGTATGATGTGAATGGGTATCGCTTCCATACAGAGGAGCACCAGAACAGCCGTCCTGATCCCAAAACTATAAATACCGGAGTGTACACCCCTGTCAAAATTTTGTAGACTACTACGGAAGGGTACAAAATATATACGAGATTAAATTCAGCAAAGGGCGCGAAACCCTAACTCTGCCTGTGTTCAAATGCCGATGGTTCGATCTGCGGGAGGGGCAGAGACATACGCCTTCTATTGGTTTGGTCGAAGTTAAACCATCAACCGTCTATGCAGGAGCCGATCTCTTCATTGCGGCTACCCAAGCTACACAAGTTTATTATCTGCCTTACCCATGCCAGAAAGAGTACCTAAAGGGTTGGGAAGTTGTGTTCAAGGTGTCGCCACATGGTAAGCTACCGGACCCGAATGAAGACGATTACTACAACATTAACCCCGTGACATACGAGGGAGTGTTCTATCAAGAGGAACCTGATGATGATGTGGTTAGAAACGATGACTCTAGACCATTGGCTGATGATGATGTGGATCCAAACGAGGACGATGCACGGAATGATGGTGAGACCATTGTCAATGAAAGTGACATACTTATGCTACAAAAGTTAAACGAAGACGCTGACGACGAGGAAGAGCCTCCACCTCCGTCAGACAACGAAGATGATATGATTGATAGTGATGATGAAACCGACCGAGAAATAGGTTACAACAGTGATGATTCGTATGGGTTCTAGCAGATGTACGTTTCAAGACTTTTTTTCTATGGTTTAGGATTATGCCTTTTCATGATTATTTATTACTATGCTTTTTCCTTCATTACTAATGCGTTTCATAATGCTTTTTTCTTCATTATTAATGTACTAATTGTTTATTCTCTTTTCAATACAGGTTCGTGGAACATGGGCAAGGGGAAGGCCGACGGCGTGGGTTTCCTACGCAAGGTCGTCGGCATGCCTAGTCGGAGTGGTCGAGCACGTAATCCTACCCCCCGACTACTTGAGGATGACTCCTCACAGGGAGGTCGAGGGATAGGTGCCCCTAGAGGAGGAGGGGGCGGTGGGAGAGCCCCTAGAGGGCGAGGGGGTCGCGGCCAGAAACAGCGCACCCTCACCGACTTAGGGGTGTTGTCTTCGAGGCCCTCCTCTAGTGAGGTACCCTCCTCTAGTGACGTACCCTCCTCTAGTGAGGTACCCTCTTACGAGGAGGAGGAGGACGACGAGGTTCAGGAGGAGGAGGAGGAGGCGGAGGTTCGAGATGGGGCCGAGGAGGAGGAGGAGGAGGAGGTTCAGGAGGGGGCCGAGGATGAGGAGGAGGAGGCAGGCGAGGAGGATGGTGGTGGCGGGGATGATGGTGCTGGCGGGGAGGGGGGTGGCAACAGCAAGGGGTGGCTGCGTGGTAACGCAAAGCTACCAAAGCAGGTTCCTGCTACTGAGGAGCAGAAGTGGCTCATTGAGGCCACAGGGAAAGAGTAAGTGTCACTTTATAATAATTTCATTATTTTGCTTGTCACATGCTCATTCCGGTTGTTATTTATTTTGCTTGTCACATGCTAATAGTTCATTCTTTTGCAGCAACTGGATATATTCTAAAGGGGTCCGTATTCCCAACGGCCTCATCACCGTCTTGCTGAAGTTATATTGGCCGGGGTTGTACTGTCCGGATCTAGTCAGGCACCCGGACCATCGGGTTTTGGCCACGAGCTGGGACCACTGGGTAGCGGCCCTCCTCGCGGAGCATGAGACCCATGCCAAGGCCGCGATCACTACTTTCTGGGTGAGTTCTATTCAGAAGCACAAGTCCATTCTAGTTTCATGAATGATTTAACTCATGGCTTCTTCCATTCTTGTTTCATGCATGATTGTAGAAATTTTATCGAGTTCTTCCGGAGCACAAGGCCAGAGCCGACCAGATCGTGCTACGCCAATGCAAGAAGAAGTCCTGCCAGATGCAGTACGAGGTGCGCTATGTGGCCATCTCGACATACTATCACGACGCTCTTGGTGTGAAGATGACCAAGGAAGAAGCGCGGAGGATGGGCATTACTTTGGAGAGGGACCAGTACTTGGCGGTAAGTATAAAAGATTTTTCATTCCGATGTTTGTGGTACATTTTACCGTTTCGTGTTGACATGCCATTATGCTTTCATTATGTAGGTGTGTCCAAATTGGTGTTATGGAAAAGACGAGTCTTGGGCGGCATTGGTGGATGTTTGGTGTGATACGGATGGAGACTGGGCGGCTACGAGCATCAAAAACAAGGCTAACCGAGGGACGGAGGGAGTACATGCTCAGGGAAACCGAAACCACTTTCTCCACAAGGCACTTCATGTATGACTAACCTCATCGAAACATTCTTCTTCTCTTTACTTTCTTATGTATGAGTAACCTCTGTTTGGTGGTGCAGGAGGAGAAACAGAAGCGTTCGCTCTCACACATGGAGGCGTGGGAGATGACCCATACGCGGAGGAGCCCCAAGCCTGGCGAGTCCAAGTACTACGGCAACACCGCGGAGAAGAAGCAGGTCTACTCTCAGGAGTATCTCAGGTTACATCCTGGCACATCTGACCCCATAAGTGCAGATCTGGACGAGAGGGTGGTGGTGGGCATGGGGCCCAGGAGGCACGGTCGGCAGCCGGTTCTCGATGCTGTTATCACTCCTACTATCTCCTACACGCAGCTCCGAGCTATCGACCCGAGCCTGAGCCAGCGCACGCCCATGACCAGTGCGCAGTCACAGGCCCTCTTTCAGGAGCGGCAATCTGTAAGTATTTTTCCTCTTATCTACATTGCTCACTTTATTTTCCAGCATTGAGATGTTTATGAGTTCCATCATGTCATACCGTAGGCCTACATGGAGTACACACGCCAGGAGACCATGGCGTGGCACACGAGACTTCATGCACACCATGAGCAGAACAATGCCAGGATACAGCACGCTCTTGAGGAGATGGCGGCCGGACGGGTTCCTCAATTGCAAGCAACACCACCTCCTCCAACACAACCAACGCTGCTTACCTTTGAGGAGTTTGTGGCACAGCAGCACGATGGCCCCTCGCCGGTATGTACATCCCTAAACTATTCACCCAAAGCATATCATGCCTTTCACCACAGTCATATATCCCGTTAATATGTCTTTTCAACATCGAGGGAACCGGTGGATCAACCGTTGGCGGTGGTCTTCGTAGCACTCCCGAGTCACGGAGCCCGACCACTCCGATCCACGGAGGCGGAGGTGGAGGCAGTCTTGGCGGTAGCGCTGCCTGTGACGACCTGGGCTTCAGCGGTCTTGGCGGTGACGACCTCCGCGGTGCTCGACATCCTGCCGCTTAAGACTTTTGGTTACTTGTGTGCTTATGCTTATGTCTTTTAGATGACTTGTGTGTGGTGATGATGATGATAAACTTGTGGTCTTTGATTGTCCTTTAGATGACTAGTGTGCTTCTTTATATGCTTATGCTTATATTTATGTTGATTGTGATGCTTATGCATATATTGTTGTGACGGTGCCGGATGATACTTAGATGTGTTCTATATGTGTATTTCCATCATATATATCTGCTGTATATTTGAATTGAATTGATATGAAAACAAACAGGAAAAAGAAAAAAAAATCAAATAATATCTATGCCGACGGCCTAACCGTAGGCATAGCCCTGGCCTGAGCAACGAGTTGCTGACACGTGGCAGATATGCCTACGGCCTAGCCGTCGGCATAGTTTCAAACTATGCCGACGGCTAGGCCGTAGGCATAGCCCTGTCCCACGAGCAAGGGCTACTCGCCACGTGGCAGGGCTATGCCTACGCCCTGGCCGTCGGCATAGTTTGAAACTATGCCGACGGCTAGGCCGTAGGCATAGCCCTGCCACGTGGCGAGCAGCCCTTGGTTGCCGTTTGACGGCGGTCGCCGTTCGGCGTGAACGTTGCCGACGGCCCGGGCCGTCGGCATAGATGTACGGACACCGTCGGCATAGGACCTATGCCGACGGGCTTTCTATGCCGACGGGCTTCCGGGCTACGCCGACGTATATTATGCCGACGGCCCTATGCCGACGGGGGCCGTCGGCATAGGCCTATCCCGACGGTTTTTCAGGGCTATGCCGACGGCTCGGGCCGTCGGCATAGGGGTCGATTCCGGTAGTGCTTGGGCAGAATTTGCGCCTCGGCCGGGGGCGGCAGGATATCCAAAGGCTTCTCTGCCATGACGTTCTCATGGCCGGCCGCCTCGCCGCTCCTGCTCTTCATGGAGTCCATGGATTGGTGTTTCCCCTACCGTAACTTACGCTCCCACCTCGCCATCGTCCTTATCTGTGCCATTATTGGCTACCGCCACCTCGTCCACCTCCTGTTCATGCGGAACCGCATCACCCCCCACTATAAAACACTATTCCAATCTAGTTTTGGTCCACTTCACCTCTCCTACCTCCTCCAGAAGCCCCCTCAGGCAGTCAATTGATCAGATGTTGTCTTCTTCCCTGATGAATTCCTGGATTAGGGGGTGCTCGGCATGTCGGTTAACATTCCTTTGCGCAGGGCCGAGGACCCCCTAAGCACATCAACTGATGGGCCTCGTTCGTCTGGTCCAAGAACACCAAGAAGGAATGACCCAAAGACTTGCCGCATAATCCAAGGTTTAGAGGTAGTCTGTCGCACGTTTGCCCCTGGATGCAACTGTCCTATGTGTAACCCTAGACACCTCTGGTAACTACATAAACCGGGGTGCCAGGGGCGTAGAAGGACGAACTCATTTAGATACGATCTCATTGTAGATCACCTGTACTTTGTACCCCATCCACATCAATACAATCAAAGCAAGACATAGGATATTACCTCCTCGGGAGGGCCCGAACCTGGGTAAACAGTGAGCCTCCTGTTACCATCATGCCAAGGCTACCAGATCAGGACCCCCTATCCAAGATCTGCCTGATCTAGCTCCGGCATTGGTGGCCCATACAGGTCCATCTGCGTAGTTGAAGCGGCCCGATGGCACGCCTCCACATTGACGATCGCATCGGCTATGGCTTGACATTTTTTCCAGGATAGCTTTTTGTCTTCGGTAGCATTACCCTCCATGCGGATTCGACTGGCCACCTCGGCCAGATCGAGACATTCACTCCATGCCAGATCATTAGATTTGGAAACCTGGAATACACCGCGGGCTGGGTGTCAGACCAGATCGACGATCGCACCGACACACCCACCCAGACCTTGGAATTAATCCCAGACTAGGATGATGGTGATATACCTACCTCGGATCTGGCTCTGAGTCTAGAGCTGAGCACTACCATTGTGGACCAGGCATCTAGCCTAGCCGAGGAAAAGCCCGAGGCCAAGTTAGATCGGACCTCAGACAAATTCCCATTGGACCTGACGTTCGATCAGGCCATGGATGAAAGCGAGAAGACTCTCCTAAATGAGATGTTAGATTGGATTCAAAAGCTCACAATCTCAGACTATCGAAACTCGGTTTACGATCATATCTGGGAGACACTGGGAGAGGTCAAAATTTTCAGCCCACCCACCACCCATCTAGTCGCTAACGTCGAGGATTTAACCGATGTTTTAGCCACCGCCTCCGAGGAGGTAACCAACATGGTTGAAGATATCGGTGAAACTTCAGATACTGCTCCATCACTAGCTATCAATCACACCGGCAAGTGGGCCACGACCTCCACCTACGATGTCTACATGGTGGACACCCCCAATAACAGCGGAGGACGAGGAAACCTAAAGCGCTGGCTCAAAGGCCGCCGTAATGGGGGCACTAGCAACGGTAATGCCAGCAATGGCGGTACCGGCAATGTCAACATTGGTAACGGCAAAGAAGCTAATGATGGTGCTAGTAACGGTTGTGACTGCAACCAACACGGTGACGACAAGGCCAACGGGGACGATGGCGATGACCCCGACGGCAGAGATTACAACCCCGACGAGGATCAAAGCCTCGAACCAGATGAGTATGGTGCTTTTGACGAATCCCTTGAGGGCCCTCAGCTTGAGAAACCGCGTAAGCGATTGACCAGCATGGCTAAAAGCATCAAAAGCAGATCTCAGCATCTTAAATATGACAAGGACTACATAAACGACAGGTGGACTGAGCTCCTCCGAGCAGAACAGGCATTCGAGGATGAGCTACAACAGACCGGTGCCAAACGGCCCTACCTCCGTAGAAACTTGCAGGACGAGATGGATGCAGAGGCCAAGGATAGCGCTCTTTCAAAGCGCGAATGGGTTGAAGGCCTTGATCGCCCCACTAGGGGCCGATCTCCTTGGATGGATAATCGGCCAGTTGGAACAGACAAGTACGCTCCCGTGGTGTCTGGTCGCAGTGGAGGAAATAACCCACCGTGGATTACCTCAAGGCCGGACCCCAAAGAGAAGAGGCCTTTGAGGCCTGAAAACCCTCCTCGGTCAATTTATAAATCCAAGCAACACTCGCCTGCTGGACATGCAGGATATTTGGCTTGGTTGGCCAAGAATGGCGATGTGCGCGACCACACCCATGACCGTAATGTAACCATATCAGACGTACGCCACGCCACTGCAAGGGTCAGAGGAGCTGCTCATCCCCAGTACTTTACAGATGAGATCATGCAGCACCAATTCCCCGAAGGGTTTAAACCCATAAACATTGAACAATATGATGGAACAACGGACCACGCAGTATAGATAGAGGACTTCCTCATGGCAGGTGGAGACGACTTCCACGCCATCAAGTACTTACCATTGGAACTGAAAGGTTTAGCTCGGCACTGGCTCAGCAGTCTTCAGAAAAATTCGATCGGCGTATGGGACGCCCTTGAGGACGAATTCAGGGCAAATTTCCGAGGCACTTACGTAAGCCCTCCCACTAGTAGAAAAAGAGCCTTTTGTCCCGGTTCATAAGGGCCTTTAGTCCCGGTTCTGGAACCGGGACTAAAGGGTCGTTACTAAAGCCTCCCCCTTTAGTCCCGGTTCTTACACGAACCGGGACTAAAGGCCGTCCACGTGGCCGCTGCCTAGAGCTCCACCTTTAGTCCCGGTTGGTAACACCAACCGGGACTAAAGGAAATTTTATGAAATTTTTTTTGAAATTTTTTCCCGATTTTCAAATTTCTGAATTATTTTAACCTCTAATCTCTAATCACCCCTTATCACTGCTCAATTTAACCTCTAATCTCTAATCACCCCTCATCATTCCAAATCAACTAACTTCCCGGACGGTCACCCATCCTCTCACTACCCCAGCCTGAGCACGCTTAACTTCCAGGTTCTATTCTCCATCGTTTCCAAGTCTGCACTTGTTGTTTTCCTGACAATAGTAAGATGTCAATCCTATTAACCCTCAGGAGTTTAGCTTGAGCATGAAGTCACAAATTTCACTATTTGAGTTTGAAACTATTGTTCTCAAAAACAATGATTATTTAGTAACATTAATATTTCTTGAATAGTAGTTTGACCATTGTTTGACCACTGTTTGACCAGATTTGACCAAAATTCAAAAAAATTGAAATAATTATTTAGTTACACTAATATTTTTGAATAATTATTTAGTAACACTAATACTTCTTGAATAAGTAGTTTGACCAGATTTAATGAAAATTTTAAAAAAACTGAAATTTGAGCATAACTTTTTTTTCCTTTTAGAATTTGAGGATTCTAAAAATTTGCAAACAGGCCATAGGCCATCAAAATCGGATGCGGATTTTCGTGCTGAACATTTTGATATATTATATGTTTTTTTCTGACATCGTATGCAAAAATTATAGTCGTTTTACATTTTCCCTACACTTTTTGCAAAACATGTCCAAATTTAAGTTAATAAATTTTCCTAACTAGTAGATGTAGTAACATAACTACATCTCGAAGGATTTTAATTTTTGAAGTTTTTATCATTTTCTTTTGCTTTTTACAAAACTAAAAAGGCGATCCACACGCGGGGGGGGGGGGGGGGGTCGAGTTTGAAAATGGGACCTTTAGTACCGGTTTGAGACACGAACCGGGACTAAAGGGCATGGCACCCTTTAGTCCCGGTTCGTGACTCAAACTGGGACTAAAGGTCTAATCTTTAGTCCCGGTTTGAGACACAAACCGGGACTAAAGGGCATCGCACCCTTTAGTCCCGGTTCGTGTCTCAAACCGGGACTAAAGGGCTCAGGTGAACCGGGACTAATGCCTTAGCCGCACGAACCGGGACCAATGCTCACATTAGTCCCGGTTTGTGACTGAACCGGGACTAATGTGAATATTGCACTGTGACCAAAGCCCTGTTTTCTACTAGTGTCCGGATGCCGATGACCTGGCACACGTTGTGCAGAAGCTAGGAAAATCGGGCCACAAATTCTGGAATCGCTTCCTGACAAAGAAGAACTAGATAGTGGACTGCCCTGACGCAGAAGCAATAGCAGCATTCAAGCACAGCATTAGCGATGAATGGCTGGCCGGAGAACTAGGGCCCGAGAAGCCCAGAACAATGGCAGGCCTCACTCAGCTCATGACTCAATTTTGCGTTGGTGAAGATAACTGGCTGGCTCGGATGAGTAGCTAAAATGGTAACCCCGATAGCTCTGAGGTACGTGATGGAAACGGAAAACCATGGTGCAACAGGAACAATAAGCGCCCTAATAGGGGCAGCAATAGAGATGCTGAGGATGGCGAGGTCAATGCCGGTTTCGGCAACCAGCGTGGGGGTAACAAAAAGAAGCCTTTCCAAGGAGGAAAAGGCGGCACCTCATAGCTAGATCAGATTTTGTACCAGCCTTGCGCTATTCATGGCACCCCGATAAGCCGGCCACTCACACCAATCAAAACTGCTGGTGATCAAGCAAGCCGGTAAGGTGGCGGCCGAGAACTAGGGCAAGAATCAACCTCATAATAATGAGGATAGAGACCAGCCCGGGCCGAGCAACACTGGCCAGAAGCAGTTCCCTCCCAAGGTAAAAGACGTGAACATGATTTATGCTACTCACACCACAAAAAGGAGAGGAAGCAGACGCTCCGCGATATCTATGCCTTGGAAGCTGCCGAACCAAAGTACAGCCCATGGAGGGAAATACCAATCATATTCGATCGACGAGACCACCCGACCCGCTTCCGCCATGGTGGAACGGCGGCGTTGGTTCCCGATCCTATTATTGATCTCTTTCATCTAACCCGAGTCCTCTTGGACGGAGGCAGTAGCCTCAACCTCATATATGTTGACGCCGTTAAAAAGATGCATATTGACCCAGCACGGATTCACCAGAGTGTTCAGGCACAGTAACCTTGGACGTAGTGTTCGGCACACCCAATAACTACCACAACGAAGAGTTAACCTTTGACATCGTGCCCTTCAGGAGCGGCTATCATGCACTCTTAGGGAGAACAACCTTCCCGCATTTCCACGCCATTCCGCACTACGCTTATTTAAAGCTAAACATGCTGGGACCCTATGACGTCATGATAGTGAATGGTAACATGGAGCGGTCGCTCCGAACTAAAGAGCAAATCGCGGCTTTCGCAGCCGAGGTGCAAGCAACCGAGGAGGCGTCAAAGGCATGGGCTGGATCAGACAGCCCCGACACTTCAAAACGTCCAAAGCTCATCCTTGGCGCATCCGACGACGACTCCAGCGTACGTCAGACGCACCCTAAGGACCAGATGAACGCCACCTTGGAAGCTGCCGACGAAAACTATAAATAGGGATACGCTCTCCACCTCCACTAGTACGCTGCCAAGGACTGCATTCCTCGTAACCACAATTTTGCGCTAAAAATTCCCTGGGAGATGCTGGAGCACATGCAGCAGAGCGCGCGCATTGGTTAGACCGGCATCAGGCTGGTGTCCTTGGAGGCCGAGCATTAAGCTATGGCACTCACAACCCAGACAAGGTGTTAAATTATTGATCCAGGATCAATTGGGTACATCTTACGGTACCATAGCACCAAGATGGTGCTATCATGGGTGTTGTTAGATACCCAAAAGCACCACAACCCCGGCTACTACCTTGGATACCTAGGTGATCACCAAGAACACCAACAGGACCATGGAACAAAAGCCATCGGGTGGCTGGGTCTAGGCTTAGACTTTTACGACCAGCCCCACATAGACACCCTCTGGCGCGCTTAACGCAGCAAAACATTGTCAAAACCTATTAAAGTCGACATGGACTACGCTCCTCGGTTTTAGACAAGGTGCGAGTGCATGCCCGCGCTAAAAGGGAAAGTGGAAGCTGCCACCCTAGGTTGGACTAGGGCCGAGCAAAGGTGAGGGACGTGCAATGACACGACGACATTGAACATAAAGCCGGAAGCTCGGACCTCGACACGCTATCTTCACGGTAACAATTTGTAAATCCTTAATTATGTATCCATAGATGTAGCTTGATCATTAGGTTTCGGCCTTAATTCAAATTGAATAAAGAGACGCCCAAATATTGGGCCACGTATACACTCATGGTGTATCCTTAGTGTCGTTCAATTCTAATCGCTACAACTCTCACATTGTCCTCGGGCTAATAACCATGTCGGACACCATCGAACGACCACGTGGATAGCCTGGGGGTTGTATAGTAACTCAGATAACAAATGTCGAGGTGCTCCGAGGAGTCATCGACGACTTCACGAACCTCACGCCATTATATGCATCAAGTTTGACTTGTGCCTTTGGTCAGCAGCTGGGTTGCCTGGCTCCTACGTTTACCCCTTATGTTTCCGCTAAATTCATCTAAGAGCATACCGGAAGCACCTCTGTGATTGCTACCTCTGGTTTAACTAGTAAAGTACCTCAGGAAGGAGAAGCCAAAAAATGACTGTCACAACATGCGCTAACTTGATCGGCAGGTCAGAAGTATACAACCCACATAAAGGGTATATGTGTCATGCAAAGGATTTGTCCTCGGACAAATCACAACAAGCTGCTCCTCTTCCATAAGTACTCGGCATGATCGAGGAAAGGGAGTAGAAAGCAGTTCGGTTTCACAACTCAGAACCGGGGGCTATTTATTTGCCCCATCCCCACTACGCTCTCTGACAAACGTATGTTTAAGCCCTATAGGTCGGGTTGTCTGGTTTTTCTGATATAGCCGCCTCTGAGCACCGAGACATCGCCTAAGGGCTATTATTGAAAAAACACTCTAAGAAAATTAACTTAGAGGTGGAAGCCGAAGACTGGCCAACTGCGTATTTATAAGTCAAGATTGAGTCAAAATTATCAGAAAAGGCAAAATTAATTCGCCTAACAAAAGCACTAGATATAATTAGACCGTTGAGCCTAATATTTTCTTTACAAAATACTTCTTGGCATACCGAGAGTTAAAACACCCACCACAGGCTATCTACGATGGTTTTGAGCTTGCAGTCCTTCTCGGATATCCGGACAGCTAGCATGAATTGCTCAAAAAAATTGTCGGTCTCGACCTCCCGATGATCATCGTTCAGGGGGCACTTCTCCGCAATTTTGACAAGGCCAAGGCCAGTATAATGAGCTTGTACCATTGCCCATGCCTGCCCAGCTCCCTCCCAGCACGCTAACACCTTGCACCTCCTGAACTGAGCCCGCCCCTATTGAAGGCGGCGAACCAGCTCGAAGTAGATGGTTGGCACGTGCTCTGGGCGCCAAAGGGCCTTGATCAAGTCCTTCATTGCCGAGCGCACCATCTTCTGCAACTCCTCGAGCTGCTTCAGCTTGTCCCCGAGGAGGACGGGACACGTCGGATCCTAGAATTGAAGCCAGAACAGCCGTGCTTCCCCATGGGACTCATCGGAACTGCCACTGTAAAAGCAGCAGGCCTCCGCAGCACTATGAGGCAGGTCGGGAAAGGCAGCTGGTGGGCGCCAAACTTGCGTCAGCCCCGGGAATGCTCAACGGCCGAAGATACACTACATAAGGTATGGCTTACCGGACGCGATCTTCGAAGCCTGCTGCAGCTCTTCCTTCGTCGAGGACACCCGAAACTCCACCTGTTGAACATCCCGGCCAAGTTTTTTTTATCTCGACAGCGTCAGTATCCTTGGCAGCCTTGAGTGCGTCATGTTCTGTGACACACTTGGTGTGTTCCTCCTCGGCGATGGTCACCCGCATTTGAGTGGCCTCACGATTATCCTGCTCCATCCGGAGCAGGTCAGCGCTCTCCCTGGCATTCTCCTTAAGCCTTGTCGAGCTTGGCCGAGAGGTGGGCCACCTGTTGCTCTGCACCTGCACAACAAGGTAGAGAATGAGCATGTCAAGACTAAGGAAACATGCGCATAAATTGCAATATCTCCACTTAATTACCTCGGGCAGCCTCGGCGTTGGCCTTGAGTTGCCGAGCTTCTTGCTCGACCTTCGCTATAGGGTATTTAAACTTCGCTATAGAGAACAACGAAGAAATAGCACGCTATTTCGGCGTTTAAACTTCGCTATAGGGTATCTGAGGGTGCCACGTTATATTTTAGCCATTTTACATGCTACGCCGCTATTCACGTTATAGGGTGCTGTAACGGCGCTAAACGCAAAAATGTTTCAGCGTTTTTAGCGTGGAGCGATCGAAACACAGCAGGCGCTCAGCAGATAGCAGCCCATCGAGCATCGGTCCATTGCAATGCAACAATAGGCCCATTATCCATCCTTCTAATACCCTAACTTGCCAGGTCGTGGACAATGCAACGGAGGCAACTCACAGTCCCGAGTTTTCCTCTTTCCTTTTCCCACCCAGGTCGTGGCGAGGTGTACTATGCTCCTGTTAGAATTATGTTCATTTAAATAATGCTCCTGTCTCCTTTGGTGATTGTAGGCCTTGGCGTGTCAAGCACAACATCAACAGTAGAAGGACGGGCTGCTGTTGTGAATGTGAAATCAAAAGATCCAGGATGAAAATATTGCATTTGTCAGGAAGAAAACAAGAATAATTCTCTAAAGTGCATCTAATGTCATAATGTGTACACCTAACACCAACTGTATGCATGTATAGCTCCTGGAGAAAATTTTAGATGTGGAGATCCTTAATTTCTACGATATATTTGGGATTTTTTTTAAACGCTATTTTGAATATAGCACGCAATAACTTTTATAGCATTTGGAGAAGGGCCACGCTATTTTAGATAGCACGCTATTTTTTTCGTTGGCAGAGACTGGCGCGCTGGTCGGGATGGAGGCTCGGGCTTGCGAGAGCTGCCTCCATCATCTGACGGCGTTCCGCCAGCTCGGCCTCGGATGTGTCCGAGTTTCGCGCCGGTGACTTCGGTGTAGTTTCTTTAGCCTTGGGATGCGTGGCGGCTGATGGTTGCTCACGTGGGCTCGGGGCCACATGAGCCGACGAGGCCGGACTGGCGGCTGACCTCTCTTCACCGGGCCGAGAGGGATTACCTCCTCGGTTCATGTCATTGTCTGCCAACCTCGGTCGTGGTATCGACGGCCTCACCCTCAATATTGGATGTTAAGGGCGGGGGATTAATCTCGCTCTCCTGAACCTCGCTTTGGACGAGAGGGGAGCAGCATCTACATCGGGGGTGGCTGTGACGGCCGCCCCACCAGAGGATGGTGGCGGCCTCACGCGAGTGGAGGACAGTTCATCCTCAATGGTGCGCTGCTTCCTAGAAAAAGATGATGAAAGGGCTGAAAGTCAGCATTAAAAAAGCGAGACTAGCCGTGGAATCGATGTTTTTAAACTTACTTGTCAGCGGGTGGTCGGACTCGTGGACCTTGGCCCGAAGACCAAGACTCAGAAGAGGGATCCCTAGCTATATGGGGGACCTGGGTGGTCGGAGCCGAGGACGGGCCTGGTGCATGGGTATCTGGCACCCGTCGGCACTTGACGCCTTGCGTCGGAGACGATGACTCCTCGGCTTCCGGGGTGGCCGCCTGACTCGCCCCTCCACCCCCAGCAGGTGAAGGAAGGCTTTGACTTTCCTGCTGGTCGCCGGTGCTGGATCCTGCATCCGAGCTCTCCTGGTTGAGGACAGGGAGCACCGAGGCACTGCCGCGCGTGGCCGCACACTTGGAGTTTTTTGTTCGCTTGGCCTTGGCTGGAGCCAATGAATTATCTATGGCCAATAAGCCAGCAAGGATGGCATCCATTGGCTCCTCGGGCTGAGGAGCCGGTGACTTGACTCCTGCCGTGAACTCACGCCAGTCCTGGGAATTATCAAAAATGCAAAGACTCTGTTAAGAATTAGCATCAGGGAATACGTCGCAAGCTAGAAAAAGGGTAAGTCCTCAGATCTTACCCGGGGTGCGCTTCACCTGATAGCCGATGTCAGCCCCCTCAATCCTGAAGGACTGGTCCTTGCTAGTAAAAAGGAGAGTTTGCATGGAGGCAATGGTTCTCCTCCCATGAAATCCTTGGATGACCAAGGTCTCATCACCCTCCCCGGTGAACTGCCACATCAGGTGAACTTGGGCCTAAAGGGGTTGCATGCCGTGATAGAGCGCCATGTGCTCACATCAATCAGGGTGACCTTCTTGTTGATGAAGTGTTTTACCCTCTCCATGAGCTTGGGCAGCTCCTCCGCATCCTCCCAACCGTTGTTCTTGAGGATCTAGGAGTGGAGTTGTTCTGGGGGAATGGGAGTGAAGGGGGTGGTGATGCCTTCTTGGTTTCCCAAGGAAACATCTGCCATGTAAAACCACTCCTCTTGCCAGTTTTTTACAGTCTCGATAAACTTGCCTTTTGGCCATATTGAGCCCGGTATCCTGCTTATCATGGTGGCCCCGCACTCGGTGGGCTGGGCATCGTTCGTCTGCATCTTGATGCAGAAGAGCTTCAACCAGAGCCCAAAGTGAGGCTCGATGCAGAGAAACGCCTCGCAAAACGTGACATAGCAGGCGATGTACAAGATGAAGTTAGGGGCAAGGTGGGGAAGTTGAAGACCGTAAAAATAAAGGAGTCCCTGAAGAAAGGGATGAATCAAGAACCCCAGATCCCGAAGAAGATGGGAAAGGAAAATAACACGCTCACTGGAGCAGGGTTCCGGTACCCTGACCGAGATAGGGACACCCATCGGTCCCTTGGCCACGGGGGAGCGAGTGGCGGCCACCTCAGTCGATGACAAATACTCGCCGCCCATGAGCACGCGAATCTCCTCTTGAGTGATGACGGAGGGCTTCTATAGCCCGCTGGTGCTCGAGGCCTTCTAGCTATCACCGGCGGCCTTATGGCTATCTGCGGCGACCTTCTTGCCGCCCTTCGCGGCCTTCACTACGGCGGCAAAGGCACCCTCCCCGGCCATCTCCTAGGGATGGGGGAGAGAAGATGAGCTGGAAGTTTGTTTTGGGCTCTGTGGTTCTTGGGCGCTGGAGCTTGAGGACGGCGGAGGCAAGGAGGAATCGGGCATGTAAAGCCAAACAACCCTCACCTTTTAGCCTCTTATAGCAAGCAGGGATGCCCATCACGCACACCGATGGCAGTAATTTTGTGGGTTCCCCATGCGTTGTGCATTAAACATGCGCAAGGATCGAGGGGTTTGTTGATAGTGCCGCTAGAAATCTGGCGCATGACCTCCTTTTTGCTGATTTGGCATATCAATGGCAGAGGCCTCGAGCCACGTTCCCACATCATGATGGTATTTGAAATGACTGCACGAAGTAGTAGTACAAGGCGACGCATCTGGTCGATCAAGGCTGTCAGGGCTGGACCTGACCATGATCCTTATCTTGACTAGAGAAGGCTTCATCACTAAGGCAACTCACTTTGGGAGGTGGTCCTTGAGTCCGAGGCTTTGTCCGGCCATTGAGAGAATCTTTTATTTAAAATAGGTACGAAAGTGCTTTGGGGCTCCTCGGATGCCCGAGGTATATGACTCTTCGGCCAAGATGAAGTCATTTTAGAAATTGCATAAGGTTGAACCAGCTTGCAAGGCCAAAGAACGAATATTGAGGGCAGCTCTGAGGGACTAAGGAGCATCCTCGGCTTGAAGACCGGTTCAGGGGCTACTGACGGAGTCCTGGATTAGGGGGTGCTTGGCATGTCGGTTATCGCTCCTTTGGGCCGGGCCGAGGACCCCTAAAGATCATCAACTGAGGGGCCTCATTTGTCTTGTCCAAGAATACCAAGAAGGAATAACCAGAAGACTTGGCGGATACTCCAAAGTCTAGAGGTAGTCTCCGGTATGTTTGCCCCTAGATGCATCCGACATATGTGTAACCCTAGGCGCCCCTGGTATCTATATAAACTGGGGTGTGCTAGGCACATAGAAGGACAATCTCATTCACATACAATCTCACGGTAGATCACCTGTACTTTGTACCCCATCCACATCAATACAATCAAAGTAGGACGTAGGGTATTACCTCCTCGAGAGGACCCAAACCTGGGTAAACACCATGCCTCCTATTAAAATCGTGCCAAGGCTACCAGATCGGAACCCCATACCCGAGATCTGCCAGATCTAGCTCCGACATTCCCAACCCTAACGAGGTCGTCCTCTGCCACCCCTCGGAAGAAACCGAGGAATTGAGCCATCCATTCTTCAAATGACATAGCCATTACCGTCCTCTGTACTCCACCTCTCTACTCCCTACATCAATTTCTCCTGAGGAGGCCTGTAACCAAAACGCCCATCTCAATGGCCGCCACCGTCCGCTAAAGACCTCACAGCCGGTGATTTGGAGATCGCCGGAGTTTGTGTCCTACTCCCAGAAAAGGGCCAGAAACCTTTGATCCCGTATCTATGCTCAGCCTACTAGGGGATGCCACCGTTTTCCCTTGAGGAAGGATACCACCGGGTTGGAACTGGTCAAACCATCTTTTTAGAGGTTTACGCCTTCATAAATTCATTGTACATCTTCTATTCGGAGAAACATATTTCTTACCGATTCACTTTCTATTAAAACTGCTGAGGACCTAGATGTAGTCATTTTAATTACAGACATGTCCCTAGAAGTAAAATCCTTATACCTTTTTCATTTTAACTCCTTTTTACTTGATTATTTTTCTATTTTTCTTTATTTTTTCTCTAGTTTTTATAGTATTTATTTAAAAATATTTCCAAACAGTTTTTGAGTACTATTTTGAATTTAAGAGGTTTCTGTATGTTTTTTTGAAAATAGGAAAAGAGGTGCTATATTTTTTCCAGCTTGGTGAAGTGTACCCAACCTTTCTAGATCCGAAGGCAAGCATCTTGAACACTTGATATGGTGATTGCTTGGTTGTTGTGTTGCTAGATGTATTGACATGCTTATGGTTGAAATTGAATGATTCCCTAGTAAGTGGCATACATAGTTTTGATCATGACATGTATGCATGTTAATATATTTCCTATTATGACTTCAGTGAGGTATGCTATGTGGTGTTGACATGTTCTGCTATATACAAGATGGTACTTTTTAAGTTTAACAGGCAGGAGCAGGTACAAAAGAAGTCATGTTGTAGCATTACCGGTAGAAGGGTGATCACGTCGGAGCATGATCATGCCTTGATGTTTACGCACGGCGGAGCATGATGGGGGTTGTGGCCCTATTTTGGTGCTAAATTTAAAGATAACAATTATCGTGCTAACCACTATAGGAAACATAAATCCTCCAGAGTCGATCGTAGATCGGGTCTTGTTACCAAAATCTCCCAAACTTGTTTCGTGCTACCACATGTCCCTCATATGGGTAGGGCATGGTTTAGTAAGTTGTTAACCCCTTCCCTGCACACACCTACAGAGGGGCCAAGTGAAATGGTACCACGGCGATCCGTGGGTAATTCATGTCACTTAGTGTGGGAGCATTGACGTCCCGGTTGTAGCCGAAGACGGGTAGCTCCCCTGTTGTGACCCGACGAGGGTTCCTTGCGCGATATAAATATATCTTGTTCATGCTATTCGAGGTTGGAACCTCCCCACTTAATGTTTTATTTGTCCGTTGCTTTGGGTGATTCCTGGCTCGGAGAATTAAAGCAAGTGTGTTTAGGTCAAGCATGTTGCAACCCAAAGGCCGTAATTGGAAATCTCTCACCAACACCTCGGTGATGGCAAAGGAAATCCATTACATGTGGGTAAAGAGTGTAACCTCTGCAGTGTGTAAAACCTATTCGAATTGCCATGTCCGCTGTTAAGGACTTCAGTTGGGAAGGGTCAAGTGTCGGTCTTAGTGTCGTTCTTCGGAGGAAATAAACAAATAAAGAATTGATCATGAATCACTCATAACTTGATTATTATTGTTATTATTATCATTACTAATATTATTGTGGACTAACCCTTTCTCTAATATTAGCAGAGTAATATTCTGCACACACTTCCGAACTACATGCTCAACACAAGTGCATGACATTTTAGAAGCAAGAGTACAACAATTCTGAGTCGAGTGAACTTCTCGTCGCAAAAAACTGCACACTATTTTTTATCCAGTTTTATAACCGTTTGTTAGAACGATGCGTATGATAAGCCGTTGGAAAGCTATGGATTATCTGCAACTTTGCCATGTTGAACACTTTTCGAGATTCCTCGCGGTTTAAGAGCAGTTTCGAAAATGGTACGGCGCCCGACGAGTGGCAGCGATGCAAATGATACGCCGTTGGAAAGATATCGTCGAGGCGGAACTTTTACATATAGAATACTCTCTCTAACTTCTTAAGGTTTAAGAACAGTTTCAAATTTACTCAAACACAAAAACTCTGTTTTTTAAATTTGCGATTTGTTCGGTACAATTTTCACTGTAGATTTTAACCTTTGTCGAAATGAGGCGTGTGATATGCCGTTAGAAACATATGGAAAAGGTGCAACTTTCATATGTAGAACATGTTTTGAGATTACTTACGGTTTTAAATTAATTTTGAATATAGTGCGGCAGCTGACGAGTGACAGCGGTTGTTTTTTCTTGAGTTTTTCCAAACCGCTTGTCGGAATGATGCAAATGATACGCCGTTGGAAAGATATCGACAAGGCACAACATTTTCATGTAGAACACTCTCTCTAATTTCTTACGGTTTAAGAGGAGTTTTGATTTTTCCGAAATGCGGACACTCTGTTTTTCGCGACACCAAAATCGATGAGTGAATTGCATCAAACAGAAAACCGCACTGCTTCAGATTGAAAACCACACTGCATCCGACAGGCAAACGAACTGCTTGATTTCATTTTATCAGGCGGTAAATTTTCCCAGGCGAGAAAGTGGAATGCAGTTCACATCAGGTGTAAGTGAACCGCAACACTATCGAGAAGTGAACCTCATTACTTTTTTGTGTCGTTTACTTAACAATTTGCTATACTTCACATTTGGGAGTAAGTGAACCGCGACACTACTGAAAGTGAACAGCGACACCACCCGAAAGTGACCCGCGTGAGTTTTTGTTGTCTTTTTTTCTAACTTTTTTTATGAACGAAAGTGGACCACATGGACGAGGGCAAGTGAACCACAACATATCGAAAAGTGAACTGCATTAGTCTTTTTGTTGTTTCCCTAACTTTTATTCGCACTTCCCGATGGGCGCTAGTGAACATCATCACTCTCGAAAGTGAACCGCGGGGCAAAAACTAGTGAACTACATCTAAAAACAAGTGAACTTCTTGCGATGTTTTTCTTTTTTCCTCGTTTTACAAAGTGAAGTACGGAGGATGTTTACACTGAACCGCATCCGAAGTAATCTTTTTTTGTCAATATGGACCGCATCCCACCAAGTTTGGATTTTTTTGGTACTGCATACGAAAACTGCATTTTTGAGCAATGAGTAATGAACCGTAGGGGTTTCCCACATTTTTTTTCTTGTTTTATCGGAGCGAATGACATAGTTGTGGCAAATGAACTACACTTGTGTTTTTTATTAGTCAGCATGGAATCAAAATGAACCGCATGAGTTTTTTTTGTCCTTTTAAAAAAAATACAAACATATGTGAACTTCATGGTCAAACTTAGTGAACCGCAATTGTTTTTCATGATTCTGTACTTTGGGGATCATTTATATTTTTTCACTTTTAGTATTTTATATAGAGGAGAAAGTGAACTGCAATGCTTCTTTTTTCTCATGGGTATGTACTGTAAAAAAGGACCTAAAACAAATAATCAAGATTACAATCCGGTCCTTTTGGACACGCATTGGACTTTGACTACTCGTCACCATCCTCAGCTGCCATCGTGGCCGAACACCATGCCCCAAGCTGGACGACTTAGCGCCAGGAAGTGCACTGTGCCATGCCGAGTTCAAACTGCAACCAGTGGCGTATCCAGGAATTCAAGTTTGGGTGTTCAATTTTTTTTTCACCCTAACATCTATTTTTCTTGCTGTTCCAGCTTACCATTAGCCTTCAAAAATTCATTTCTTCTTTTTTTACTAATGAAATCAATCAATGCAGCAGTGGCTATATCTCTGTAAATCCAAACCAAAACTACACATGTACATGTCAAGGAATGTAATTTCAGATTGGAATTTTGCAGGGGATTGACCTTAGGGTGGCAGATAGAAATTGTTGGCAGCTGGAACAAGACTGAGACCTACCCCGAGTTCTCCTACTGATGTCTACTAGAACTACGTCGGTTTTTTCCCCAGAGAGGGAGGGATGATGCAGCACAGCGACGGAAGGTATTTCCCTCAGTGATGAGACCAAGGTTATTGAACAAGTAGGAGAACCAAGCAACACCACGTACACAGCTCCTGCACACAAAGAACAAATACTTGCAACCCGACGTGTTAAAGGGGTTGTCAATCCCTTTCGGGTAACGAGATAGATAAAATTGTAGTAGATTGAATGATGCAAATAAAAGCAAATAAAATTCAGCGAGGTATTTTTGGGTTTTTGGATAAATAGATGTGAAAATAAAAGTTGCAAATAAATAAAAGAGCGAATAGCAAAATAGATCTTGAAGGCAAATATATTAAAGAAGAGACCCGGGGGACGTAGTTTTCGCTAGTGGCTTCTCTCGAGAAAAATAGCAAACGGTGGTAACAAATTTTTGTTGGGCAATTGATAGAACTTCAAATACTCATGACTATATCCAGGCAATGATCATTATATAGGCATCACGTCCAAGATTAGTAGACCGACTCCTAACTGCATCTACTACTATTACTGCACACATCGACCGCTATCCAGCATGCATCTAGTGTATTAAGTTCATGGAGAAACGGAGCATGCATCTAGTCCAATAAGAACGATGACATGATGTGGACAAGATCTATTTATGTAGAAATAGACCCCATCTTGTTATCCTTAGTGGCAACGATACATACGTTTCGTTTCCCTTTCTGTCACTGGGATCAAGCACCGTAAGATTGAACCCATCCCAAAGCACCTCTTCCCATTTCAAGATAAATAGATCAAGTTGGCCAAACAAAACCCAAATATCGAAGAAGAAATACGAGGCTATAAGCAATCATGCATATAAGAGATCAAAGAAGACTCAAATAACTTTCATGGATAAAAAGATAGATCTGATCATAAACTCAAAGTTCATCGGATCCCAACAAACACACCGCAAAAAAGAGTTACATCATATGGATCTCCAAGAGACCATTGTATTGAGAATCAAACGAGAGAGAGAGAGAAAGCCATCTAGCTACTAACTACGGACCCGAAGGTCTACAATGAACTACTCACGCATCATCGGAGAGGCAACAATGAGGATGATGAACCCCTCCGTGATGGTGTCTAGATTGGATCTGGTGGTTCTGGAATTTGCGGTGGCTGGAATTGATTTTCGGTGACTTACCTAGGGTTTCTGGAATATTGGGGTATTTATAGAGCAAAGAGGCGGCGCGGGAGGCGGCCAAGGTGGGCACAACCCACCTGGGCGCGCCTGGGCCTCCAGGCGCGCCCTGGTGGGTTGTGCTCCCCTCGGAGCACCCCCTTGGTGCTTCTCCGGCCCACTGGATGTCATCTGGTCCAAAAAAAATCCACAAAAAGTTTTGCTGCGTTTGTACTCTGTTTGGTATTGATTTCCTGCGATGTAAAAAACATGCAAAAAATAGCAACTGGCACTGGGCACTATGTCAATAGCTTAGTACCAAAAAATGATATAAAATGATTGTAAAACATCCAAGAATGATAATATAACAGCATGGAACAATCAAAAATTATAGATACATTGGAGACGTATCAGCATCCCCAAGCTTAATTCCTGCTCGTCCTCGACGAGGTAAATGATAAAAACATAATTTTTGATGTGGAATGCTGCCTAACATGTTCATCACATATTATTTTCTTAATAGCATGGATATTTGGACTTTTATATGGTTCAAAGCAATAGTCTACTTTTGACATGATAACTTAAATACTCAAGCATATCAACAAGCAACCATGTCTTTCAAAATATCAACGCTAAAGCAAGTTATCCCTAGCCCGTCATGCTCAATCATTGATCTATTCATGAAACACACTCGAATATTAGCTACACCCAATGCTCAAGTACGATCATAGTACCCCTTAGTTGGTACTTTATAAGAGAAGATGGAGACTCAAATTAAAAATAAAAATTGCATAAAGTAAAGAAAGGCCCTTCGCGGAGGGAAGTAGGGATTTGTAGAGGTGCCAGAGCTCTTAAATTGAGAGATAAAAACATTTTGAGAGGCATACTTTTCCCACCAACAAAAATGACTTAAAGCTCCCAACACTTTCCAAGCTAGATATATCATAGGCGGTTCCCAACCAGAAAATAAAGTTTATTCCTTTTTCCACCATTTCTTTCACTTTCCATGGCTAGCCGTATCCACGGGTGCCCTCCATACCAACACTTTCTAAGGAATTTATTATTTGACAACATAAAGTAAATTCATTTTTTATTTCAGGACTGGGCATCCCTAATACCTTTGCCGTACTCTCATGCAATGATAAGTGGATAAACACTCATCGTGGGAATAACATATCTAGCATGGAAAATATCGGCCACCCCTCACCGCCTCGCTAGCGGTACGAGCACACAAAAGAGAAATTTATTTTGAAAATTAGAGATGGCACATACAAATTTGCTTAGAACGGCATGGAAATACCGCATATAGGTAGTTATAGTGAACTCATATGGCAAAACTGGTTTAAAGGGTTATGGATGCACAAGTAGTGATCATACTTAGTGCAAAATGAAGGCTAGCAAAAAGATTGAGAAGCGCCCAAAAAAGAAACGAATAATCTAGTAAGCAAGCATTAAGCATAAGTAACACCGAATAATGCACCATAAGTAAGATATAATTTCATTGCATAACTATTGACTTTCGTACTTGCATAGGGAATCACAAACCTTAACACCAATATTCTTACTAAAGCATAATTACTCATTAACATGGCTCTCATATTATATCATCATATCTTGAAACTATTACTAAGAACCAAGTTTATTTTGTCCAATGATCTTCATGAAAGTTTTTATTATATCCTTCTTGGATATCTATCACTTTGGGACTAGTTTCAAATGTTGCTTTTAATAAGCTCAAATAAATATAAGTGAAGAACATGAGCATAATATTTCTTTCTCTCAAATTAATCTAAGTGAAGCAAAAGAGAATTTCTTCAAAATTTTACTAACTCTCAAATAAATCTAAGTGATGCATGAGAGCATTTCTTCAAAAATAACAAAGCACACCTTGCTCAAAAAGATATAAGTGAAGCACTAGAGCAATTCCAAAGCTCTAAAAATTTAAGTGAAGCATAGGAGCAAGCATAGCATAATTTTTGGCTCTCTCAAAAAGGTGTGTCCAGCAAGGATTCAAGACTTAAAATAAAAAACAAAACAAGCAAAGACTCATATCGTACAAGACGCTCCAAGCAAAACTCATAATATGTGACGAATAAAAATATAGCTCCAAGTAAAATACCGATGGTCGTTAGAAGAAAGAGGGGATGCCACTCGGGGGCATCCCCAAGTTTAGTTGCTTGATACTTCTTGAATATTATCTTGGGGTGCCTCGGGCATCCCCAAGCTTAGCCTTTTGCTAATCCTTATTCCTTCATCCATCGTAATCTCACCCAAAACTTGAAAACTTCAATCACACAAAACTCAACAAAACCTTCGTGAGATCCGTTAGTATAAGAAAACCAATCTTTACTTTAAGTACTGTATGAAACCCATTCAAATTTTTTTCTTGCATTATATCTACTGTATACTAACTTTTCCATGGCAAAAATGCCTCAAAGGAAACCATAGATTCATCAAAATAAGCACACAATGCAAAGAAAACAAAATCTGTCAAAAACAGAACAGTCTGAAAAGATACGTATTGTTCTCATACTTCTCTAACTCCAAAAATTATAGATACGTATTATAAAATGATTGTAAAACATCCAAGAATGATAATATAACAGCATGGAACAATAAAAAATTATAGATACGTTGGAGACATATCACCTACCCGACGTCAATGACCTCGGCGGCGGCCGTCGCGCCGGTCATCCCCACAACCTGACCCTTATGTGTGCATTCGGAGTTTTGGACTGAAGCTGAGCAGAGTAGTTTCTCGTGCGTGAGGACATTGGCCTCTTGGCAAAAGTTACTAGTTGCTGCTCCTGGGCTGCTGCGTAGTGGGCTATTGGCCAATTTTTCACCGATGGGCTGCTCTCAAGCCTGTATGCTAGTAGTCTTTTTTGCCATATACCTCTATATACGAATTTTTTATAGAAAAATTTGGGTGTACATCTATACACCCATGACCTGTGCTGGATCCGCCCCTGACTGCAACGTTGTTGAACACAGAGCTCGCTGGAAACCAAGCCGTTGTTTGCCGTCGTCGCTCAGTGTGCCCACCCACTGCATAGAGACGCACACTGAACCGCATCTCATGCCCCTGCTCCACCAGCATGTACAAATTGCACGACACATGAACGCCATCTTAACGCAGACGGAACTAAACTCAAAATAAGAAGCACACCGTACTGAACATTTCCCAAATCAAAAATTGCGAACTGGAGAAAATCATTTTTTGGGAAAAGGTGACGCACGAACTGCACTTGGGTGTCCCGGCGCACTGCAAGTCCGGGACGTTTGGACTGCAAGGGGAGGTGGGGCAACTCGCCGAAGCCGTACTGCATGGACGCGCGGTGATGATCAACGAACTTCATGTGGTGCGCCGCGGAGTTGCACAAGAGAAAAAAAGGGGATGGAGGTCAGCAAGATGCAGCGTTCGTGAATCCAAGCTGAACTGCACGGCAGGAGTAACCAAATTGCCTGCGAATCCAACATGAACCTCGCCGGAGTCGATGTGGAGTTCTTCTCTCTCCCCTGCCTGCACAGGGGGCGATAGGTGGCTGGGGGCATGGGTGACAGGGGGCGATAGGTGGCTGGGAGCGTGGGTGGACTGACGGAGATGACGAAGATGGTGGGGATTTTGGGTGCGGCTGTGAGGGTCTGTGGGGAGTGGGGAGTGGGGGTTGGTGACGACCGTGTGGGGGGAGGAGAGTGAGAGCGTGGGAGGAGTGGGTCGGGTGGGGTGGGTTTTTTATCTTTCTTTTGGTGCGCCTCGGGGTCGGTTCGGTGGGGGTGTGTGCGGAATAACTTTTTTGTGGTTAGAATAAAGTCTTAAGAGTATTGTTAGAATAGACCCACCCTATATATGTATGTGTGTGTGTGTATATATATATGAATATTGCTTGGGTATCTCGTGGGAAGGTTCTACCTCCTTTATACTCTTAAACTGTGTGTTAATCATTTGTTGTTCTTTCTTATTGAACTAAAGCTCTTTATGAGGCGTCGCAGAGACACCCGACTGTGGCATTTATTTTTAAGACCTTTCAATGCGTTGCACAAACACCCGATTGGCATTTCATTTCAAGACCTTTTGAGGCGTCGCATAGACACCCAATTGGCATTTCTTTTGAAGACCTTTCGAGGCATCGCGAAGACACCTGACTGGCTTGTTTTTTATTTTCTTTTGGGATTCTCGGGACGGTCCTACCTCCTGGAACCCCCTTTGCCTTTGGTTTTATTGGGATTAAAGCCCTTTGTGTGGCATCACGAAGACACCCAACTGTGGCATTCTTTAAGTTTTTCTCTTGGGATTTTTGGGACGGTTCTACCTCCTGATACCCGGCTTTATTTTTGCATGACAATATATTTATTTATACCTCATTGATATTAGTTGGCTAACCCTTACTTTCTATGCAGATATAATATTCTTATATGATCGCAGACTGATATCTTTTTGTTTATATATTTGGAACGATTGATGTTATGTTTTGTTATTGAATTGATGACAGGAACGTTCGAAGGAAGTAGTTGATCATGTTTGAATTGCTTGTCATAATCCATGATTAATATGAAGTTGGATTTCCATCACAAGTCTGAGATCACCTAAGATTTGGATATGATTGTATAGTTATGACGGAATGCTACCCCAAATATGATTTTTGAAACCATTTTTTCTTCGCTAGTTCATGTACCGGTAGTTCAAATTTGAATTATTTCCATTAAATGCCTAGAAATGCACTTAATGACTCGAAAATAGCAAATGAACCATTTCTTTTTTTGCGAATAAATAGCAAATGAACCCTGAGCAAGGCCAAATTTGAACATGGATGATTCAATGGTGTATGTTGATTGTGGTAAAAAAATCATGGTCAAAACACGAAGGAAATGTCGATTACACTTCAAACATATGGCATTCCCTCTCAACAACCATATTCTTCCTCGGAGATTGTTTGGCTTTTAAAGAGTGTAGATGTGAACTTTGTCTAAATATTCTCAAATTTTTACCATGACATTCTGAGGTCATACCATGACACCATGCCAAGTATCAAGTTTTTTAGACTCTATTTGCATTTTCCAGAATTAAGAAAACAATAAACTCCATGTTTGTGGTGGAGCCTTTGCAACATTGATCTTTCAAATTTCTTTTCATTTCTTGTGTGAGGCATACACACCTTTACAATACCCCAAATATGATTTTAAAACCATTTTTCTTCCGTAGTTCATGTACCGGTAGTTCAAATTTGAATTATTTCCATTAAATGCCTAGAAATGCACTTAATGACAAAAAAATAGCAAACGAACCCTGAACAAGGCCAAATTTGAACATGGATGATTCTATCGTGTATGTTGATTGTGGAGAAAAAAACTCAAGGTCAAAACACCAAGGAAATGTCGATTCCACTTCACACCTAATGAAAAACTTGAAGACATCGCCCACGGTTCGTCTATTTTAACTCTTTGTGACTGTGGTCTTCTGAAATAAATATCCTCAGCCCCCTCCATCCAAGCCACTTCCCGCATTCCTCCTTCCTCGCCGCCGGCTACAAATCATCCTCCTCGCACATGACCCATGGCCACCGAAAGGCAACCTGCCTCGCATGCGCTGGAGAGTCCCCTAATGCGTTGGCTTGCGTGGAAGTGGGCGCGGTCGCACGCATGGACGAGAACGTGGCAACGGCGGCGGCATGCATGGAAGAGGTCGCCGCGGCCGCGGAGGCACTAGCGTATATGAAGCTGCTGCCGAGCTGAGACGTGCGGAGGCGGCTGCAGCCGTTGCGCGTTCGCACTTGAGGTTAAGGCCATGGCCGCGGTCTTACATGCGGATTTGGCCATGAGTAACGAGGTCGTTGCCTTTTCCGTGCTCGCCGAGAGTATGAGTGGGGAGCGGAGGAATGAACGGTCTTATGCGGTGTTCAAGGGCAGGGCCGACGCTGACAAGGATCTGGATCCTTCCTCCAGAGAAAGGACGCTGCAGTAGTGTAGGAATTATTTCAACATTGCACGACAGTCGAGAACTCCGACAATGATGAGGTGTAGCTCGTTTCAGTTAATTATTATGCATTCTGGTCTATTATGCATTCAAGTTAAGTATCCCTCGTTTAGGTAATTTGCAACGAGTTGAGCAACATGATCCCTTGTGTTGAGTTAATTATGTCAGAGAATGAACGACAATGTGTGCAATCAATTTTTAAGTTTGGTGCTTTGCAATGATTTCTCAACATCCCACACGTTTCTACCAAACAACTCATGACCAATGGATGCACGTACTCAATGAACGAAATATAAAATTTGGAGAGTTCGGTATCGAGTGATTACTATCGCACACGATTATTTTGTTTTAGTCGTGTCCGATAAGTATTTCGCCCGCGGCAATTTTCCCACTTCAGCGATTTTTTTTGCCATTTCCCTCCCCCGCCCCCGCCTCCAAAGTCCAAAACCCCTTCCTCCAATTCTCCCCCTCGAGATATCCTCCACATCTCCTTGGTCGCGAGGTACGTAAGCCCCCACCCCCCCCTCCTCAAGATCCACCCTGCTCCCGATCCTCCAAACAGTCGCCGGCTAGATCTATAATAATGCCACCTGCGAAATACCCTCTAGCCACCAGATCACCATCCCCTCCCCAAAAGCATCGCTCTGTCTTGGGGAGCTCGACGAGCATATGGCCGCCGAGAAGCAAATCGTTGCTGGACCCGCTGATGAAGGCATGGTCACCTCCATGCGTACCGACCCAAAGATCCTAGAAGACCATCTCGCCGTCGAGGCCACCGCGCGCGAGGAATACTTTGCGCGGTTGAAAGCACACGCAGGCATGGTCTTGCATATATACATCTTGCTAGGGTTGGCTACGACATCGAGCTCGTCAACGACGATATCTTGCAGAGTGCTATTGAACATTTGGAATCGGTGCCCTCCGAGGTCGATTTCTTCAATAGCGGGCCCGCGGAGAGGGCTACCACTTTCTTGAAGGCCCGGGCCATCTCCGGCGACTCGAGCTACTCCGCCATCGAGGACACCGGCAGGGTCGAGTACGCCGTTCAGCCCATTTTGGCTAAGTTGAAGGCAAATTTCGTCGCCGGTGCCTTTGGATCCTCACCCGTCGAGGCAGATCCCATTGTCTTTTCCGTTCAGGACGAGGAGGTCACTCACGATGTGGAGGCCTCCTTCCATGCACTCTTTTGCTGATTAAGCCGTACTTACTTGTAGCTTTGCCGTAAAAAAAAGCCCTCCTTCTATGCACTCTTTTGCTGATTATGCATTGCCCTGTTTAATTATATGACCTCTAATGTTGAATCATGCACAATATGTGTTCAATGGGGCAGCCAGCTCTATTTACCGTATAGATTGTCTGGTTCAGATGTTCCTTCACTACTGCAGGATGGTGCTAACGCGACACATGTATTGGAGACCCTTCGACCAAACTGCGTGCAATGCATGAATCACAAACGGTATCGTAACAAAACCATCACTAATAAAATGAACAATGTGCGATGGCAGAGACATCAAATACGATTCGGAAAAGAGTCGCTTGTGCGATACGTGGCATATAGTTGATCCATACGAACTGTTTGCGACGAGCGAAACAACAGAAACGTTTAGCCAAATCAAGTTGTGTGCGATAGACGTCATACAGTTCACACGGATGAACTGTTTGTGATGAGCCAAAACAACAGAAACGGCCAGCCAGATCAAGGTGTGTGCGATAGACGGCATACAGTTCACTCCGATGAACTGTTTGCAATGAGTAAGAACAACAGAAACGGTTAGGCAGATCAAGGTGTGTGCGATAGAAGGCATACAGGTTAGTCGAATAAACTGTTTGCGATGAGCCAAAACAACAGAAACGATTTGGATTAACAAGATGTGTGTGATACCCAGGTCAGTAATCAGAATTGTGTGGGAAGACCGATAATAACACAGACAGTTCCTGCTAATAAGCTGTATTAGTGCATGTTAACAGTACAAAAAAATTCAAATTTCAAAAGGTCAAAAGAGCCCTGAAAATTTCCAAATTTTATCATGATAGTTGTATTAGCGCATGTTAACAGTACAAAAAATTTCATACAATTTCCATCACCATCCGTTGCCACTGTACTCCAAATTAGTCTTTTGCAGCTAATAAAAAAATGAACTACATCGCATACAGTTGGTTATAGGAACAGTTTGCGATGAAAATTCATGGGTCTTTTTATGTCTTCCTCCGTAAGCTTCGCCGGCTTCGTCTGCTCAAGCGCCGTTCACTCCTGAATCCTCGAATCCCCGATCCCCATTCCCCAACCACTTCTTGCAAAGAATGACGCCATGGAGACGCTTCGTGAGGGCCCGTACGGTCGCCGCGTCCGCCCCGAGCTTCTCCGCCTCTGCCGAGAGCGCGGCCGCCTACACCGAGAACGCGGCCGCATCCGCATTGAGCGCGGTGGCATCCACCGAGGGGGAGTCTATGGCAACCGACAGGGCAGCTGCAGCAGCCGAGACGGGTGCAGCAGCTGCTGCGACGGCGACTGCAAACGCCGAGAGTGCTCGAGCAGCCGTGCATTACGCAGAGTTCACCCTTGCCCGGGTCGAGGCCATCCACGCCCAGATCGAGGATGCCCACACCAAGATATTCCAGGCCTCCGCGGAATCCAGCATGCACCCCACGTCTGAAAAGGTGGCGGAGATGCTTGCCGACGATGCGGCGGCGGAGGCCATCGGGCCCCTGCTTCCTCATGAGATCGATGAGTGGGAGCTAGGGATGTAGGAGGGAGCGGAGATCGAGGAGCACCGGGAGGAGGAGTTGCGCGTGGCTAAGGAGGAGGTAGAGAAGCGCCTGTCCGTCGAGGAATCGGCGTTAAAGTAACAACGCGAGCTCTGGCGTCGCCACTACTACGAGTACTACAACCTTGAGGTCGGTGCCGAGGACAAGGACGAGGACGACGACGCGGTCGACTTCATCCTGGGGGACGCAGAGTCCACCAACGGTGACATGTCGCCAGGACAAGTCATCGACATCTCATCTTACACCGGCGAGGCATAGGGCGGCGCGTTGGCGGCTTTGTTAAAATTTTGCGTACTTAGCCTTTGTTTATAACGCTTGTCTTTTGTTAGCTCAATGTTTAGGTCAACTGGCTTTATTTAATTACTAAAATTGCTCGATTCAATAAGTGTGGTCTGTGTGCTGTAGGCTCTTTTGTGTACCCAAATTAGCAAGTGCTGTTAAATTATGCAATGACGTGGATGAGCACTGTACCCAGGGATATTTCGACCAAATTTTGAGTGCTCAAACTCATCGCATGCGCGTAAAGCAGAATAACCATTTGTGATGCACACATTTGTTCAAAGTGAATGGTGTCCGATGACACTGCGCGCCTGGTTTTCCTCCACCTTTCGATTTTTTTTGCCTACCACCGAAATATCTAACTCCCCCCTCCCCATCCCCATTTCTTCCCAACCACGAGTCACATTTCCCTTGTTTCCTCCTTCCTTCCTTCCTAAGCTATAGCCACTTCCTCGCTCTTGCCGTCTCGCATCCAACCGCCGCGGACACCATGGTCTTCTTCTATGACCTCTCTAGCGGTTTCTCCTCCTCTGACGACTCTGTCACCAGCTGGGTATGCCTCTCTCCTCTCTCTCGTCCCCCTAGGCTTAGCGTTATGATTTGGAATAAAGGATTTTAACCCGGTGACCGATTTGAGTCATTTCTTCCTCTTGTAGCTACCTAGGACTATCACTTGCAAGGAATAGAGCGGGGTAGCTGAAGAACTGCCTCGTTGTCACCATCAATCTCCATGCATGAAGTTAGTGGCTTTTAAATCTGTGGATAGTGGGAGGAAGTTTCTGACATGTGCAGAGAAGGTTAGCCTTAGTTTCATTGTTACAAAACATTTGTTAGATGTGATTCACACACTGTCACTGTGCTATGTTAATCTCGATGTGATTAAGACACTACAGTTTCTACCTAGTATCTAAAAATATTGCCATCTCATCCGCGGTGCCCTGAGAAAATTATTTGGCACCGCTTCAGTAGTTTGTGCAGCCAGCTTTGCACCACACATCCGAGCAGGCAAGCAGTAAAATACTAATACTTTATGGCATGAAGAAACTGGGTATCGGAGTAACTAGGTGCTCCGGTTCCCTAAATTTTTCCTCTGGCATCGGCTCGGCAGTGCAGGGCACCGGTACCAAATGTAGCAACAGTTGATTTGACACCGGTTTTGGTGTACATAGTGGAGGGACTTAGTGCTATTAGTTCTATGTTAGTAAATTTGTGCATGTACATACCTGTTAGTATTAATTTGATGTCATTCAAACACCGTCGCTATGCTGTTGCAGTTATATTTAGCTTTCTCATAAAATGATCAATTTGTTATTATAGTACATGACTAAGAACTTCTAGCGTTGTTGCAGTTAATTATAGCTTGTGATATTCCTGAATTTGATTGTTGTCTCAGTAGCAATTAATTCATTTGCACATTGATCTTTTTGAGAAGATATGTTATAATTAACGTGTTTCTTTAGTTTTTAAAAATATGTAAGTGATGATTTTCTATATTGCTTGAAACCCATTTTCCCTACAATTGTAACTGATTTTGTTTTAAATATTATAGGATGAACGAAAGTATTCTTAACTGGAGTGGGTTGATCAAGAGTGGTCACGGTCTTTGAAGATGTGCCTCTGGAGCATGTATGAGGAAGAGAATAGAGATAGGCTTAGAGAAAATATTGTCAAAGCTGAAGAATATTTCAAGATGCGGGAAAAAAAGAGAAAGATGGAGAATGAGCTCAGATTTTTCAAATTAGACTTTGCTAATATGGTGTTTGCGAAGGAGGAGTCACTTTTTCAGTTGGTCAGTGCAAAACAGGCTCTTACTGAACTGAAAGCAGAGGTGGAGAAGACGAATTTGGCTAATCATGCATCAGTCGATTAGGGAAATGAATAGATTTTTCTAATAATGTGCTCAACATACTTTGTGCTTATGAAGGTGAACTAGCTATATGTTGTACTGTGCGGTATTCACGTACCTATCATACTGTGTTGTTAAAATATATCTGTGTGCCTGATATGAAAGTAATAAACAGCTGTTCGATACGAAATATGAATTTGCTTAATACTTGAGGTATTAATATTAAACTAATAAACCTGCTAAATGGGTCATAGCAATTTACAAATGCTTCTAGCAGTAAAAGCGTGTGTGATGGATAACCCAATGTCATACAGTTTTCTTAATCGAATCGTGTGTAATATACTAACTGAGACAGAGCATGTGTGATCGCTACACCTACCATAGACGAGGTAATACAGAAAACTGTGTGTGATGTCGTATGCCACACAAACATTTGTTCCATAATTACTGTGTGGGATGGCAAGACGATCTCCCACGGCTTGTCCTAGGAAAGCGTCTGAGTTATCTCCCCCGATCGCACACGAACAGAAAATTGTGTGTGATACACATACGAACGGAAATGTTTGTCTGGGATTCACTGTGTGGGATGTACATATGATCGGAAACGTTTGTCTGGAATTCACTGTGTGGGATGTACATATGATCGGAAACGTTTGTCTGGAATTCACTGTGTGGGATGAACATACGAATGGAAACGATTTGGCTTGTATAATTGTCTGCGATGGCTCGCCCGATCGCACACGAGCTCTTTTTGCCCCGCGTGTGTGACCGGAGGAGCTACGCCGACGGTTTCTGGGTCGTGTGGGATGGACCCCCCCCTATCTTACACACAGGCAAGGCGACGGTTTAAAACTCTGTCGTGGAAAGGGGGTAAAAATGTTTGTATAGCACGTCACTGCACCGGTGCTTCATGCAATGTCATTATATTTGGTGTCTGTTTGTAAGCTTGCTGAATTGAACAATCAATGGAAATCTTGAACTATTTTGACATGCTTTGTTCCATATGAACTATTTTGGTATACTAGTGTGCTAAATCTTCATAATGAAGATATTATTGATAGTCTGCTAATTCTCGTTTCACCTCAACATGCCTGTACTTCTTGCAAGGTCACAATGGGAGATGCTGCTCTTTACCATCAAGGTTAGCTTCAACTTCTTATGGCTTATTGTATATTGCTGTGCGATTTCCAAGTACCTTTGTTATTTTTACGATGTCGTGCATGTAGGTACATATGTCATAGGTACTTATCCATGCTTCCACCTTTCTGTGTATGGGGCAATGAGATATTCCTGAAACAAGGCCAAGTGAAGAAACTAAAAAAGATTTATAGGATAAACAGAGGGGCGATCAAAATCAAACTCTTTGTTTGCGCATTATCGAAGACAACTGTGAATTTCAGGATGGTAAGAACTATAGATTTTCCCATTCACGATGTATTTGCAGACCACAATATCTGAATATCTGAATATTCCTGTTTTTAGTGGTTTTCAAAGCAGATCACTAAGGATAACCTCTCAAACTACGTGATTCCTGGTGAGGCAAGAAAAATTAAAGTATCTCACGAAGACTACCATGATGAAGAACTTGATGTCTTTCTCAAGATGGTGAAGGATGGGCGGGACAGTCATCACAAGGGGTTGGACTAAGTTTGTTAAAGCCTTCCACATGAAGGAAGGCACAATATTGGTCTTCCGCTTCTTCAACAACGAGAGCGACCCGAATGTCTTTTGCCTCGCTCTTTATCATCTCTAAAGCTGTTGTTGCTAAGTGTTTAATGTCAAATTGGTGCTAGCAATTGTATTTCGATCCTTTTAAGTAGTTTGCTGCTTATAATTCTTGAACATATGTTGATCTGTATGTTTGTTAATATATGTGAAAGACATTCAGTTATGCCTGCATTCAAATTGGAATAAAGTTTCTGGTGTATTAGCTATTGCAATAATTAAATTATATATAATCTAATTCCGTGGTGTTGGACATAACATCGCACACGGTTCTTGATGAAAAGTCGTGAGCCTTGAACTCGAACAAAACACACGCTTCGTTTAAACTGCTCGACTGCGATATACAACTTCATCGCACACATTCGTACAAAGATAATCGTCTGCTATTGGCGGACACATTACACACAGTTTGGCCTGCCAAACTGTTTGCGAACTACGACAACATCAAACACGATTGATAAAAAGATAATTGTCTATGATGCATCTCCTTTCGCAAACGATTCTATTTTATACAGTGTGTGCGGACCTTACATGAATCGCACACGATTACGCTTTGCGGGCCGTTTGGGAACCCAAGCGCATCATAGTTTTTTTCTCATTGATCAGTGATGGACCCCCATCCCCAACACACTCGAGCACACAGTTCCCAAAACTGTGTGCGATTGGTGGTCCGAACCATTTGAATAGCCCTTAACTATACCAGTGGCAGAATGTGATGAAGATTGCCATGATGGAGGATAGTGTAGGGATTCCAGTTGTGAAGCTAAATCCCATAGTAGTCCATCAACCCACGCACGAATGGGTGGATCGCCTGCGACAGACCATACAACATGAACAGGGTGAATAAGACCACATCTCCAACTTCGTGAGCGGGGCCGCGTGACCAGAACGCCCACTGGCAATAGTGCCACATCTTGAAGATCATCGAGCTGGTCAACGCCGACCACTGACTCCAGCCAGTTCGACATCATGAAGTCTACTAGGTCATAGGCCTCGCATGGAATCATCTCCTCCTCATAATCTCATAGTTGCATCTCCTCGATATCAAGTTTCAGCTTCTCCTCGCCCTTATCGCAGTGCATCCAAATCTAGAGCAGAGTCATTGTTGGGAAAAACTGGAGGAGTGGGGAGGGCAAAGTTTTAGGGGGCGCAGAAAGCTCGAAGCTTGCAATGGCGCAGAGCAAGAATCGTGAAGATGGCAATGAGTGCAATGGGGAAAGAAATCAATCTCCCCACTGCCTTATACCAGAAGGAACAGAAGAGGCCACCGCTGCCCGCTCGGCATGGGTCCCACTTCCCTTCGAAACGTCCCATGGGCATGAGAATCGAGGGATTGATGGACGTGTGTGGCATCCCACACGCCGCCGTTACAGTTGGCGCGGCTCTTCATGCTCCCGTTGACTGGATTTGACCTGTTCGAACCAGACCAGGTGATTCTTCATACTCTCAGTCGCTTGGAATGGGCTCAGACTGGTTTGGGCTGTTCGAGCCTAGTCCTATATCACTCGTGCTCTTGGTCGCTCTGTGCAGACAGAATTGGGCCTCATGGTCACTCAACAATACCGCAATTATGGGAGCATCACTCGGTCCGAATTGCAGATGCCGGAGCATCACTCTGACGGCAACATAGTTACCTAAGAATCACTCTGTAAGGATGGAGGCAGCTGTGATGGCCCCTCAGCCGGTTATTAGTCTGACCTTGGGGCTTAATGTTCCAGTCTATCGACATTCTTCGATAGTGGGCCTCCATATGTTCATAAGTCACTCTGACAAAATCTGGAGTGAATGGAAATTATGGTGCGCTCCAAACGGGTTATTGGTCTGATGACTTAGGTCAGTCAGACTAAAGCACTAAGTTTGTTCTTGTTCAGACGAGATTTCTTAAGGTGTACTTCCACGAGGTGCTAGCTCGGATTGCAAGGTATCTTTCAGTGAATTTGTCTGAATTAATGGAATGCCTCCAGTTAGGCCCCCAGCTGACCCCGCCAGTCAAAATAGTATTAGATGTCACCAGAATTTGCCCATTACTCACTCAAACACTATGACTCCTCTATCTACCAGGATAGGCGCCACTATGGCTTATAGTTCTTTAACTATTTATTGTAGGAACTTCATGAGTCCATCAAGACCAGTCTGCGCATGACAAGACGGTGTTCTCAGTCTGGTTATCACTCGGAAACTTCTGTTCAGGAGGAAGAGGAGTCAAGCCAGCAGTTAGATCCTAAAGGGCTCGGGGCCTACTGACGATGCCATGCCCCGGGGTATAGCCACGGAGGACAATGGTGGCCCGGCAACCACGGGGTGATCCAAGCCCATGACTCGGAGTCCACGGGCTATACGGGGCGCATTATCACCTTGGCGCACAAGAGAAAGACTCTACCAAAGATCTCGCGTAGTTACCTTAGATTAGACAAATCATAACCGACTCGGATCCATGTAACCTAGCCTCAGCCACCTATAAAAGGCCAGGCAGAGAACCCCCACCCCCTCCCTCGAGGGGCATAACCTGATCTCACAGCCTACACCATCATATATTGCGGTATACCCTTTGTACGGAATGCAACCCCTAGTTCTCATATGAGACTAGAGAAATATACATCCAGACAAGTAGGAAGTAGGGGTATTACAATGCCGAGGGCCCGAACCTGGGTAAACTCTCCTCGTGTGGACCATCCGGATCACCAGTACGTGGGCTACCCCATCATGAATACCGTTGGGACATTACCACGATACCTTTCCCAAGAATGACCGTGAGGTCCTCGAAGAACCTAAATTTACAGGTGGCCCCCTAAATTTTCCTGATATTGCAAATAGGGCCTCGGTTTTCCAAAAACTGTCAGGAGGCCCGATTTCGCAAAGGAAAATTTACTTTTGGCCCGGCAAGCTTCTAAAAATTGTAGAATAACCCCCCTTTTTCAAAAGAATTGCTCCAAAAAATTAGAAAAAAACCAAGAAAATGCTGTAATGCTCCAAAAAAATGCAGGAGGCCCGCAAAAATTCAGAAAAATATGGGAAACTAGAGAAAAATCCTGGGAATTGGGAGAAAAATATGGAGCCACTTGGAGACCTATTCTTTCACCTTCGCGTCAGGCTTCCTTCTCTACCCCTCACTCCGGCACGAGGAGCAACTCCAACCCTTCACGCCAGCACAAGGAGCAAGTCCAACCCATTGTTCCGGCACGAGGAGCAAGTCCAAACCGTCACTCCGGCACGATGGTCAAGACCAACCCCTCGTTTCGGCGGGAGGAGCAAGTCCAACCCTTCATCTTGATGTGTGGAGCAAGTTGCACCCTACCTTTTGACATATCAAGAAGAATATAAGCCAAACCAACATGCAAATTCTAGAGCATCCCCTGTCATGAGCAATAGTTGACCCGCACTCACTGGTAGTGACCTTTGTGACTCCGGCTTAAGGGGACTCCTGTTGGTTAAAAATAAATAATCCCATTTGGGGGTCCCACCAGTCCTACGTGGCTAGTTAACAAAACTCCAAGGCAGTTGCCATGGTCAACGAGTCAAAGGGGAAGGGAAAACCAAAAGGCCAAGGTCAACAATGAATGCAAGAAGCAAAGAGCCCCAACACTAGATATGGCCCATCTATCCAAAGGCCCATTCATGCATGAATGATGGGGAGTGGTGCACCATGGACTATGGACATCCCCACCTCTAACTAGTCTTCATGGACTCATGGGCAGGCTTTAGCATAATACCCCTCCTATCTACCACCATCATGGGTAGCCTTGGACATTTGTCAAGGCACCCTCGCCTATATAAGCTCCCCCATGGGCATGTTACACATTCACTCTCACTTGAATAAACTCAAGGGAAGGGCACTTGAGTGTTGGGAAACGTAGCATGGAAAACAAAAAAATTCTACGCACACGCAATGATCTATCCATGGAGATGCATAGCAACGAGGGGGAGAGTGTGTCTACGTACCCTCGTAGAGCGAAAGCGGAAGTGTTTCATAACGCAGTTGATGTAGTCGAACTATCTTCGCATTCCACCGATCGAGTACCGAACGTACGGCACCTCCGGGTTCGGCACACGTTCAGCTAAATGACGTCCCTCGCCTTCTTGATCCAGCAAGGTGTCGAGGTAGTAGATGAGTTCCGTCAGCACGACGGCATTGTGACGGTGATGGTGATGTGATCTGCGCAGGGCTTCGCCTAAGCACCACGAGAATATGACCGGGGGTGTAAACTGTGGAGGGGGGCGCCGCACACGGCTAACAATTGATGTTGTGTGTTCTAGGCAACCCCCTCACACATATATATAGGTGGGAGGGGCGGAGAGGCAGCCAGGGGGCTCCCCAAGTAGGATGCGAATCCTACTTGGCGTTTCCCCAAGTGGTGCCCCCCCTTTCCTTTTTTCACCGGAGAAGAAAGGAAAGGGGAAGAGAGAAAGGAAGGGGGAGCCGAACCCTCCTCTTTCCTTCTCCAATTCGGCCTCCTGCCATAGGGGGGCGCGCCACCCCTTGTGGGCTGGTGTGCTCCCCTCTCATGGCCCATATGGAGAATATCTTCCCCCCGGCGGTTCCGGTAACCCCTCCTGTACTCCGATAAATACCCGATACACTCCGGAACACTCCGGGTGTCCGAATAATATCGTCCTATATATCAATATTTACCTCTCGACCATTTCAGGACTCCTCGTCATGTCCGTGATCTCATTCGGGACTCCGAACAACATTCGGTCATCAAATCACATAACTCATATAATACAATATCGTCATCGAACGTTAAGCGTGCGGACCCTACGGGTTCGAGAACTATGTTGACATGACCGAGACGCCTCTCTGGTCAATAACCAACAGCGGAACCTGGATGCTCATATTGGCTCCTACATATTCTACGAAGATCTTTATCGGTCGAATCGTTATGACAACATACATTATTCCCTTTGTTCATCGGTATGTTACTTGCCCGAGATTCGATCGTCGGTATCTTCATACCTAGTTCAATCTCGTTACCGGCAAGTGTCTTTAATCGTTCCGTAATACATCATCCTGCAACTAACTCAGTAGTCACTTGGCTTGCAAGCCTTCTTATGATGTGTATTACCGAGAGGGCCCAGAGATACCTCTCCGATACTCAGAGTGACAAATCCTAATCTCGATCTATGCCAACTCAACAAACACCTTCGGAGATACCTGTAGAGCATCTTTATAATCACCCAGTTATGTTGTGACGTTTGATAGCACACAAGGTATTCCTCCGGTATCAGGGAGTTGCATAATCTCATAGTCGAAGGAATATGCATTTGACATGAAGAAAGCAATAGCAATAAAACTAAACAATCATAATGCTAATCTAACGGATGGGTCTTGCACATCACATCATTCTCCTAATGATGTGATCCCGTTATCAAATGACAACTCATGTCTATGGTTAGGAAACCTTAACCATCTTTGATCAATGAGCTAGTCAAGTAGAGGCTCACTAGGGACACAGTGTTTATCTATGTATTCACACATGTATTTAGGTTTCCGATCAATACAATTCTAGCATGAATAATAAAAATTTATCATGAATAAGGAAATATAAAATAACAACTTTATTATTGCCTCTAGGGCATATTTCCTTCAGTCTCCCACTTGCACTAGAGTCAATAATCTAGATGACATTGTAATGATTCTAACACCCATGGAGTCTTGGTGCTGATCATGTTTTGCTCGTGGAAGAGGCTTAGTCAACGGGTCTGCAAATTCAGATCCGTATGTATTTTGCAAATCTCTATGTCTCCCTCCTTGACTTGATCACGGATCGAGTTGAAGCATCTGTTGATGTGTTTGGTTCTTTTGTGAAATCTGGATTCCTTCGCTAGGGCAATTGCTCCAGTATTGTCACAAAAGATTTTCATTGGACCCGATGCACTAGGTATTACACCTAGATCGGATATGAACTCCTTCATCCAGACTCCTTCATTTGCTGCTTCCGAAGCAGCTATGTACTCCGCTTCACACGTAGATCCCGCCACGACACTCTACTTGGAACTGCACCAACTGACAGCTCCACCATTCAGTATAAATACGTATCCGGTTTGTGACTTAGAGTCATCCGGATAAGTGTCAAAACTAGCATCGACGTAACCATTTACGACGAGCTCTTTGTCACCTCCATAAACGACAAACATATGCTTAGTCCTTTTCAGGTACTTCAGGATGTTCTTGACCGTTGTCCAGTGATCTACTCCTGGATTACTTTGGTACCTCCCTGCCAAACTTATAGCAAGGCACATCAGGTCTGGTATACAGCATAGCATACATGATAGAACTTATGCCTGAGGCATAGGGAATGACTTTCATTTTCTCTCTATCTTCTGCAGTGGTCGGGCATTGAGTCTGACTCAACTTCACACCTTGTAACACAGGCAAGAACCCTTTCTTTGACTGATCCATCTTGAACTTCTTCAAAACTTTATCAAGGTATGTGCTTTGTGAAAGTCCTATTGAGCATCTTGATCTATCTCTATAGATCTTGATGCCCAGTATATAAGCAGCTTCACCGGGGTCTTTCATTGAAAAACTCTTATTCAAGTATCCTTTTATGCTATCCAGAAATAAAAGAGCGAATAGCAAAATAGATCTTGAAGGCAAATATATTAAAGAAGAGACCTGGGGGCCGTAGTTTTCACTAGTGGCTTCTCTCGAGAAAAATAGCAAACGGTGGAAACACATTACTGTTAGGCAATTGATAGAACTTCAAATACTCATGACGATATCCAGCCAATGTTCATTATATAGGCATCACGTCCAAGAGTAGTAGACCTTCTCCTGCTTGCATCTACTACTATTACTCGACACATCGACCGCTATCCAGCATGCATCTAGTGTATTGAGTTCATGGAGAAACGGAGTAATGCAATAAGAACGATGACATGATGTAGACAAGATTTATTTATGTAGAAATAGACCCCATCTTGTTATCCTTAATGACAACAATACATACATGTCCTTTCCCTTTCTGTCACTGGGATCAAGCACCGTAAGATCGAACCCATCACAAAGCACCCCTTCCCATTGCAAGATAAATAGATTAAGTTGGCCAAACAAAACCCAAATATCGGAGAAAAAATACGAGGCTATAATTAATCATGCATATAAGAGATCAAAGAAGACTCAAATAACTTTTATGGATAAAAAGATAGATCTGATCATAAACTCAAAGTTCATCGGATCCCAACAAACACACCGCAAAAAAGAGTTACATCATATGGATCTCGAAGAGACCATTGTATTGAGAATCAAACGAGAGAGAGAAAGCCATCTAGCTACTAATTACGGACCCGAAGGTCTACAATGAACTACTCGCGCATCATCGGAGAGGCACCAATGAGGATGATGAACCCCTCCGTGATGGTGTCTAGATTGGATCTGGTGGTTCTGGAACTTGCGGTGGCTGGAATTGATTTTCGTCGACTCCCCTAGGGTTTCTGGAATATTGGGGTATTTATAGAGCAAAGAGGCAGTGCGGGAGGCAGCCGAGGTAGGCACAACCCATCTGGGCGCGCCTGGGCCTCCAGGCGCGCCCTGGTGGGTTGTGCTCCACTCGGAGCACCCCCCAGGTGCTTCTCCGGCCCACTGGATGTCTTCTGGTCCAAGAAAAATACACAAAAAGTTTCGCTGCGTTTGGAGTCCGTTTGTTATTGATTTCCTGCGATGTAAAAAACATGCAAAAAATAGCAACTGGCACTGGCACTATTTCAATAGGTTAGTACCAAAAAATGATATAAAATGATTATAAAACATTCAAGAATGATAATATAACAGCATGGAACAATAAAAAATTATAGATACGTTGGAGACATATCACCTACCCGACGTCAATGACCTCGGCGGCGGCCGTCGCGCCGGTCATCCCCACAACCTGACCCTTATGTGTGCATTTGGAGTTTTGGACTGAAGCTGAGCAGAGTAGTCTCTCGTGCGTGAGGACATTGGCCTCTTGGCAAAAGTTACTAGTTGCTGCGTAGTGGGCTATTGGCCAATTTTTCACCGATGGGCTGCTCTCAAGCCTGTATGCTAGTAGTCTTTTTTGCCATATACCTCTATATACGAATTTTTTATAGAGGTATACCCATGACCTGTGCTGGATCCGCCCCTGATTGCAACGTTGTCGAACACAGAGCTCGCTGGAAACCAAGCCGTTGTTTGCCGTCGTCGCTCAGTGTGCCCACCAACTGCATAGAGACGCACACTGAACCGCATCTCATGCCCCCGCTCCACCAGCATCTACAAATTGCACGACACATGAACGCCATCTGAACGCAGACGGAACTGCACTCAAAATAAGAAGCACACCGTACTGAACATTTCCCAAATCAAAAATAGCGAACTGGAGAAAATCATTTTTTGGGAAAAGGTGACGCACGAACTGCACTTGGGTGTCCCGGCGCACTCCAAGTCCGGGACGCTTGGACTGCAAGGGGAGGAGGGGCAACTCGCCAAAGCCGTACTGCATGGACGCGTAGTGATGACCAACGAACTGCATGTGGCACTCCGCGAAGTTGCACAAGAGAAAAAAGGGGATGGAGGTCAGCAAGATGCAGCATCGTGAATCCAAGCTGAACTGCACGGGAGGAGTAACCAAATCGCCTGCGAATCCAACATGAACCTCGCCGGAGTCGAGGTGGAGTTCTTCTCTCTCCCCTGCCTGCACAGGGGTGCTGGAGGCTTGCTGGTCGTCGACGCATTTTTGGAGGAAGCCTAGGATCTGTGGTAGCATGCACACGCAGCAGGATCCACCGAAGAAGGGGGAACCGGTGAAGGTTGCTGGAGAAGGGAGGTGAGATGGGGCCGACGGTGGGCGGCGCGCTCGGATCCGCACCGGCAACAGTGCGGGGTGCCTGAAGGCGGCGCACCAGGATCCACGCCGGCAGCCATGTCGGGCGCCTTGGGGAGGCGCCAACTGGATCGGCGCTGGTAGCCACGCGAGGCGCCTGGGGGTGGCATGCCTAGATCCGCGCCGGTAGCCACGGGAGGCGCCTGGGACGGTGCGGCCGGATCTGCGCCGGCATCCTGGCAGGGACGGTTGGTGGTGGGGCGGTGGTGGGAGGTGGGGGGTAGTGGGAGGGGCCGGATCTGGTGGCGTTGGTGACAGGGGGCGATAGGTGGCTGGGAGCGTGGGTGGACTGACGGAGACGAAGAAGATGGTGGGGATTTTGGGTGCGGCTGCGAGGGTCTGTGGGGAGTGGGGAGTGGGGGTTGGGGACGACCGTGTGGGGGGAGGAGAGTGAGAGCGTGGGAGGAGTGGGTCGGGTGGGGTGGGTTTTTTTTTCTTTCTTTTGGTGCGCGTCGGGGTCGGTTCGGTGGGGTTGTGTGCGGAATAACTTTTTTGTGGTTAGAATAAAGTCTTAAGAGTATTGTTAGAATAGACCCACCCTATATATGTATGTGTGTGTGTGTGTATATATATATGAATATTGCTTGGGTATCTCCTGGGAAGGTTCTACCTCCTTTATACTCTTAAACTGTGTGTTAATCATTTGTTGTTCTTTCTTATTGAACTAAAGCTCTTTATTAGGCGTCGCAGAGACACCCGACTGTGGCATTTATTTTCAAGACCTTTCAATGCGTTGCACAAACACCCGATTGGCATTTCTTTTCAAGACCTTTTGAGGCGTCGCACAGACACCCAATTGGCATTTCTTTTGAAGACCTTTTGAGGCATCGCGAAGACACCTGACTGGCTTGTTTTTTATTTTCTTTTGGGATTCTCGGGACGGTCCTACCTCCTGGAACCCCCTTTGCCTTTGGTTTTATTGGGATTAAAGCCCTTTGTGTGGCATCGCGAAGACACCCAACTGTGGCATTCTTTAAGTTTTTCTTTTGGGATTTTTGGGACGGTTCTACCTCCTGATACCCGGCTTTATTTTTGCGTGACAATATATTTATTTATACCTCATTGATATTAGTTGGCTAACCCTTACTTTCTATGCAGATATAATATTCTTATATGATCGCAGACTGATATCTTTTTGTTTATATATTTGGAACGATTGATGTTATGTTTTGTTATTGAATTGATGATAGGAACGTTCGAAGGAAGTAGTTGATCTTGTTTGAATTGCTTGTCATAATCCATGATTAATATGAAGTTGGATTTCCATCACAAGTCTGAGATCACCTAAGATTTGGATATGATTGTATAGTTATGACGGAATGCTACCCCAAATATGATTTTTGAAACCATTTTTTCTTCGCTAGTTCATGTACCGGTAGTTCAAATTTGAATTATTTCCATTAAATGCCTAGAAATGCACTTAATGGCTCGAAAATAGCAAATGAACCCTTTCTTTTTTTGCGAATAAATAGCAAATGAACCCTGAGCAAGGCCAAATTTGAACATGGATGATTCAATGGTGTATGTTGATTGTGGTAAAAAAATCAAGGTCAAAACACGAAGGAATTGTCGATTACACTTCAAACATATGGCATTCCCTCTCAACAACCATATTCTTCCTCGGAGATTGTTTGGCTTTTAAAGAGTGTAGATGTGAACTTTGTCGAAATTTTCTCAAATTTTTACCACGACATTCTGAGGTGATACCATGACACCATGCCAAGTATCGCGTTTTTTAGACTCTATTTGCATTTTCCAGAATTAAGAAAACAATAAACTCCATGTTTGTGGTGGAGCCTTTGCCACATAGATCTTTCAAATTTCTTTTCATTTCTTGTGTGAGGCATACACACCTGTACAATGCCCCAAATATGATTTTTAAAACCATTTTTCTTCCCTAGTTCATGTACCGGTAGTTCAAATTTGAATTATTTCCATTAAATACCTAGAAATGCACTTAATGACTAAGAAATAGCAAACAAACCCTGAACAAGGCCAAATTTGAACATGGATGATTCTATCGTGTATGTTGATTGTGGAAAAAAAACTCAAGGTCAAAACACCAAGGAAATGTCGATTCCACTTCAAACCTAATGAAAAACTGCAAGACATCGCCCACAGTTCGTCTATTTTAACTCTGTGTGACTGTGCTCTTCTGAAATAAATATCCTCAGCCCCCTCCATCCAAGCCACTTCCCGCATTCCTCCTTCCTCGCCACCGGCTACAAATCATCCTCCTCGCACATGACCCATGGCCACCGAAAGGCAAACCTGGCTCGCATGCGCTGGAGAGTCCCCTAATGCGCTGGAAGTGGGCGCGGTCGCACGCATGGACGAGAACGTGGCAGCGGCGGCGGCATGCATGGAATAGATCGCCGCGGCCGCGGAGGCACTAGCGTATATGAGGCTGCTGCCGAGCTGAGACGCGTGGAGGCGGCTGCAGCTGCTGTGCATTCGCACTTGAGGTTAAGGCCAAGGCCGCGGTCTTACATGCGGATTTGGCCACGAGTAACGAGGTCGTTGCCTTTTCCGTGCTCGCCGAGAGTATGAGTGGGGAGCGGAGGAATGAACGGGCTTATGCGGTGTTCAAGGGATGGCCGACGCCGACAAGGATCTGGATCCTTCCTCCAGAGAAAGGACGCTGCAGCAGTGTAGGAATTATTTCAACATTGCATGACAGTCGAGAACTCCAACAATGATGAGGTGTAGCTCATTTCAATTAATTATTATGCATTCTGGTCTATTATGCATTCTAGTTAAGTATCCCTCGTTTAGGTAATTTGCAACGAGTTGAGCAACATGATCCCTTGTGTTGACTTAATTATGTATGAGAATGAACGACAATGTGTGCAATCAATTTTTAAGTTTGGTGCTTTGCAATGATTTCTCAACATCCCACACATTTCTACCAAACAACTCATGACCAATGGATGCACGTACTCAATGAACGAAATCTAAAATTTGGAGAGTTCGGTATCGAGTGATTACTATCGCACACGATTATTTTGTTTTAGTCGTGTCCGATAAATATTTCGCCCGCGGCAATTTTCCCACTTCAGCAATTTTTTTTGCCATTTCCCTCCCTCCACCGCCCCCCGCCTCCAAAGTCCAAACCCCTTCCTCCAATTCTCCCCCTCGAGATATCCTCCACACTTCTCCTTGGTCGCGAGGTACGTAAGCCCCCCCCCCTCCTCAAGATCCACCCTGCTCCCCGTCCTCCAAACAGTCGCAGGCTAGATCTATAATAATGCCACCTGCGAAGTACCGTCTAGCCACCAGAGCACCATCCCCTCCCCAAAAGCATCGCTCTGTCTTGGGGAGCTCGACGAGCATATGGCCGCCCAGAAGCAAATCGTTGCTGGACCCGCTGATGAAGGCATGGTCGCCTCCATGTGTACCGACCCAAAGATCCTGGAAGACCATCTCGCTGTCGAGGCCACCGCGCGCGAGGAATACTTTGCGTGGTTGAAAGCACACGCAGGCGTGGTCTTGCATATATGCATCTTGCTAGGGTTGGCTACGACATCGAGCTCGTCAACGACGATATCTTGCAGAGTGCTATTGAACATTTGGAATCGGTGCCCTCTGAGGTCGATTTCTTCAATAGCGGTCTCGCGGAGAGGGCTACCACTTTCTTGAAGGCCCGGGCCATCTCCGGCGGCTCGAGCTACTCCGCCATCGAGGACACCGGCAGGGTCGACTACGCCGTTGAGCCCATTTTGGCTAAGTTGAAGGCAAATTTCGTTGCCGGTGCCTTTGGATCCTCACCAGTCGAGGCAGATCCCATTGTCTTTTCCGTTCAGGGCGAGGAGGTCACCCACGATGTGGAGGCCTCCTTCCATGCACTCTTTTGCTGATTAAGCCGTACTTACTTGTAGCTTTGCCGTAAAAAAAAGCCCTCCTTCAGTGCACTCTTTTGCTGATTATGCATTGCCCTGTTTAATTATATGACCTCTATTGTTGAATCATGCACAATATCTGTTCAATGGGGCAGCCAGCTCTATTTACAGTATGGATTGTCTGGTTCAGATGTTCCTTCACTACCGCAGGATGGTGCTAACGCGACACATGTAATGGAGATCCTTCGACTAAACTGTGTGCGATGCATGAATCGCAAACGGTATCGTAACAAAACCATCACTAATAAAATGAACTATGTGCGATGGCAGAGACATCAAATACGATTCAGAAAAGAGTCGCTTGTGCGCTACGTGGCATACAGTTGATCCATACGAACTGTTTGCGACGAGCGAAACAACAGAAACGTTTAGCCAAATCAAGTTGTGTGCGATAGACGTCATACAGTTCACTTGGATGAACTGTTTGCAATGAGCCAAAACAACAGAAACGGCCAGCCAGATCAAGATGTGTGCGATAGACGGCATACAGTTCACTCGGATGAACTATTTGCAATGAGCGAGAACAACAGAAACGGTTAGGCAGATCAAGGTGTGTGCGATAGAAGGCATACAGGTTAGTCAAATGAACTGTTTGCGATGAGCCAAAACAACAAAAACGATTTGGAATAACAAGATGTGTGTGATACCCAGGTCAGTAATCAGAATTGTGTGGGAATACCGATAATAACACAGACAGTTCCTGCTAATAAGCTGTATTAGTGCATGTTAACAGTACAAAAAAAATTCAAATTTCAAAAGGTCAAAAGAGCCCTGAAAATTTCCAAATTTTAACATGATAGTTGTATTAGCGCATGTTAACGGTACAAAAAATTCCGTACAATTTCCATCACCATCCGTTGCCACTGTACTCCAAATTAGTCTTTTGAGCTAATAAAAAAATGAACTACATCGCATACAGTTGGTTATAGGAACAGTTTGCGATGAAAATTCATGGGTCTTTTTATGTCTTCCTCCGTAAGCTTCGCCGGCTTTGTCTGCTCAAGCGCCGTTCACTCCCGAATCCTCGAATCCCCGATCCCCATTCCCCAACCACTTCTTGTAAAGAATGACGCCGTGGAGACGCTTCGTGAGGGCCCATACGGTCGCCAGGTCCGCCCCGAGCGGCTCCGCCTCTGCCGAGAGCGCGGCTGCCTACACCGAGAACGCGGCCGCATCAACATTAAGCGCGGTGGCATCCGCCGAGGGGGCGTCTATGGCAGCCGACAGGGCAGCTGCAGCAGCCGAGACGGGTGCAGCAGCTGCTGCGATGGCGGCTGCAAACGCCGAGAGTGCTCGAGCAGCCGTGCATGCCGCAGAGGTCGCCCTGGCCCGGGTCGAGGCCATCCACGCCCAGATCGAGGACGCCCACACCAAGATATTCCAGGCCTCCGCGGAATCCAGCATGCACCCCACGTCTGAAAAGGCGGCGGAGATGCTTGCCGACGATGCGGCGGCGGAGGCCATGGGGCCCCAGCTTCCTCATGAGATTGCCGAGTGGGAGCTAGGGATGTAGGGGGCGGCGGAGATCGAGGAGCGCCGGGAGGAGGAGTTGCGCGTGGCTAAGGAGGAGGTAGATAAGCGCCTGTCCATCGAGGAATCGGTGGTGAAGTAACAACGCGAGTTCTGGCGCCGCCACTACTACGAGTACTACAACCTTGAGGTCGGTGCCGAGGACAAGGACGTTGTTGACGACGCGGTCGACTTCATCCTGGGGGACGCGGAGTCCATGTAGGAGATATGCCCTAGAGGCAATAATAAATGTTATTGATTATCTCCCTGTTCATAATTAGGTTTATGATCCATGCTATAACTGCTATGGTTCTCGAGTCTACAATAACCACGAGGCTCAGAGGAAGACTCATCTGCACGTGTGGAATAATAAAGGGTAAAATCTAGTCTGGCCTCTGAGACTAGCTCAAGTGTTGCATGATAGTTCTGTTTTCCTGATCATGGGCATGACTATGCCGGCAACTTTGAGGGCACAATGTTAGAAGAACATTTGTGTTGAATCGACCCGAATTGATGTTATGCTATGGGATACTTTCGTCACAAGTTAATGGTTAATAACATAGAGATGGTTAACGTTTGCATGATTCCTTAGACCATGAGAGTATCGAGTTTCTTCATGCTTGATTCATGAACTTTGGGGTTTGTTAAACGTCATCCGTAAATGGGTGGCTATTACGGCAGCTTACGGGTTCATGGAAAAGTGTGTCAAGTAACTTGATAGCTCGAGATTGGGATTTGCTCCTCCGACAAAGGAGAGATATCTCTGGGCCCTCTTGGTGTTATGGTATACATCATCGTCTGGCCAGACACTTTGTGATTTGATCACGGGGATGCCGGAACACGGGAACGAGAAAAGAGAACAAATACCGGTAACGAGGTAACTGGCATAGTGGACAAGTTGTTGACCCATGGGGATGCCATCATGTCTCACCTCGGGTATTTGTAACATATCGCGAGGCAACAGGAATAGCACACGGCAACTGGAGGTTCACTCGAATATTCATTCGTGTGGGTATAGGGGTCAATATGGGTGTCCACGGCTCCGATGTTGATCATTGATCGGAAGGGGTTCCATGTCATGTCTACACTTCACCGAACCTATAGGGTCACACACTTAAGGGTCATCTATCTGCTGAATACTAGACAGGGAGTCTGAGAGAAAATCACCGAAAAAGTTTCGGACACCGAAAAAGTTTCGGACAGCGGAAAAGTTCCGCAGAGAGAACACAGGATGAGTTTCGGTGAAACTGAAAAGTTGTTTCGGGGTATTCCATTAGGTCAAATTGGTTTCGGCACATGCCTGATAATTCTTGGATGGTGCCAGAATCATTCTGGAAACTTCTGGGAATTTTCTGAGATGAAAACCGAAAATGTTCCGGAGCTGCCGGAACCGCTTCAGATGCTTTTCGCAGATGAAATCACTAAACTGGAATTGTTCCAGAATGCATTGAAAATTATTTTAGTGGGTACTGGAAATGTTCTAAGCCCACATAAATATTTTCAGTTCGAATGGACGCTGAAAAATGTCGTCATGAATAGTGAAAGTGCTTTTTGGGTTACTTTTTGGAAAGCCATTATTTTGGGTTTTGTCCAAAGATATTTTTTTGGGGGTGACATGGATGGATGAGGCTCCCATGGGGGGGCCCCTCCTAGGTGTGGCCGGCCACATGGGGGCTCCTCCTTGGAGACCCTCTTGTGCCTTGGTTTCACATTTGGGTCCTTGTGGAAGGACTTCATTCATGTGCTTTTGGGTTTTCTTGTAAAACCACCCTACCCCTTGGGATTTCCTATAAATAGAGGTGGAGGGGCAGCCCTCCACACTCACTCCTTCTCACATACAAGTGCCATTGCATGATCTGGCTTCTCTCTCCCTCCCCGCAAAATAGTTTTGCTGAGCCGAAAGGCTGTCTGGGTTCCGGTGGGAACTAGTTCTGGACGGCGAAGCCCTGCCGGATAGATGACACCGTATGTGTGCAACTCTGTAGAGAGGTCGTAGTTTCGATCTTAGTGCCCGATGGGCTGTTCGTGAGTGCCTCCCGAAGGGCTGTCCAAGTGATGGTCCAAGTTCTATGAGTCCTCCCGAAGGGCTGTCAGAGTGACCGTTCGAGTTTCGAAGGTCCTCTCGAAGGGCTGTCCGCGACACCGTCCGGGGGACTGTTCGACCGCCTCCCGGAGGGCTGTCCGAAGGGAAGACGAGGGTATACATCCTCGCGGTTGGCAGGTTGTAAATCCTAGCTGCGGGGATCTGCACCGCCGATCGTCATCGACTCTACTTCCGCTACGCTACGAGTCGGTAACGAAAAGATCAAACCTTGTATGCAGTCTCCCTAGTGGTCCTGGGCTGGTGCGTAGGTCGGAAATTTTTGTTTTCTGCTGCGTTACCCTAACAGTGGCATCATGAGCCGTGCTATGCGTAGATGCAGGTTGCGATCTAGAATACATGGAGATATATGGGTGTTGCACAATATAATTAGGTAGTAGATGAGTTCTATTATTGAAAATTATTTGTGCGGGTAGCAGATGAAATCTGTTACCTGATATTCTTGTTGCTTCCCTGAATTTGCGTATTTCTGATCTTGATAACAGCATGGTGGAGTTTCAATGTTCTGGCAATCCGCGATCCTGATTGATCAACGAAGTGCTAACAGTTCATTGAATTCCACCGTAGTTAAAAAGAAAGATGAAATTTCGCAGACAAAAGGGCAATGCAGATATGATCTGCACGGCGGTCATGCGTATGACGAAGATTAGTATGGGGTTCAAGATTTTATTATCTCGTGCTTCATACACCCCGCATTGTTAATCTAGTGACTTGAATTATCATACTTGATGATGGACGTTGGTAGCTTCGGTTTGTTTCGAAACCTTAGAAGCCACGAAAAACAAGTTTTTGCATGAACCAATTAGAGGCGTCTAACTTGGTTTTGCAGGAGGGTTTGCATGTGCATGTGATGTGGTATAGCAGTGCTAATAATAATTTGATTATGTATGAGATGACTAAATAATGTAAATTTATTAACATGACCTGCGTGTCATGATTCGGCATGATGGCTGGAGCCATATGTTTGCACTTTAATGACCTGCGTGTCAACCTTGTTGTAATGCATTATTTTATTAGCTATAGAGATAGCAATATTATCTGGTGCATCGACAAGGTGGTGGCAATCTTCGCGAAGGTGAACACCGACGCGAATGCCGAAGACGAAGAAATACAAGACTTCTCCGTCAGAAAGGGCTATACCATATCATGCTATTATGAATTGCCTGAGATGTTTATCCCTTATGATGCACCCTTCTTGATTGCGCGGTAGTCGCTTTTATTAGGGTGATCTCTCACACAAAATTATCAAGTAGTTAGTGTTCTCCCAAGTGTAGCACCGTCACGGCACCTAACTTTTCGGGGTGCGCCATGGATGCATGGGTACGAACGATTAGGGAAGTGCGAGGCGGGTGAGTTGACACCTCGCAGCGTGATCACTTGGTTGTCTTGACGTTCAGGCATGAAAGTCATGAGCTCGGAACACACGCATCGAAAGATGAACAAGAGTCACATAGAGATGTGATAGGCAAGTTGGCCTACCGATTAAAATTCCCGTCATGAGATGATGATTCTATGGCGATGAATTGAAGTCTGGATCTGGTATCACTCAAAATCAATTATGAGAGATATTGATTTGAGTGGGAGCGCACTGTTGAATTAACTTGTTTAATTCTCAGTGCAATTAATTATGAACACTGTCTAAGTGTGGTTTGCATAATAGTTGTAGAATAATGGCTCGCGTTTCCACCTTCCCTATGAAAATTGAATAGCTGTTAAATATCTGGTTAAAAACCTTTACGGTTGGTAACGTAATGTGAGGATTGTCCTCTAGTGTGCCGAGAAGGATTTTGTCCTATCGCATACTTTTGGTATTCTCTCGCTTATGCTATGGATCATGTGACTCTCGTCCTGCGATCCAAAAGCCAGAATTCCGTTTCAGTCGAGTGCAATACTTTGCTTCCATGAGACCCGAACTTCGAAAGTTTGGATAGTTATGTGATATTCATGGAATCTGAAAATCATTTTCAGAGACAGACCAAGGCTAAAAGATATGAGATATCCAAAGCAATGTTTGTTTGCAAACTATTAGTAAAAGAGTTTACTATGCATTAGACTGATAAGAGAGGGATCCAGAAGAACGCCTGTCATATGATGAAAGGTGAATAAAACAACAACTTAAAGAGAAAGGAAGTGTCCGAAGGGTGTTAGTGAAACTTTCACGCCTAGGAAGTCCGGGGCTAACGCCACTCTTAAGTTAGGTGTTTCTTCTGAGAGTAGGAGAAATACTAAAAGCTAAACTGTTAGAAGTATAATGGCAGAAAGAAAGAAGACTGGAATATCCAGCTCATGTATGAATGTCATACAAGTTTTTGATGTATAGAAGGCTAGTCAAAGATATAGTTCTTGGGAATTATGATTAATTTGTTAATCACTGATTCTTGGGTATTGTGAGTTAATCATAGAGATACCTGCTCGATTGCATTCTGTTGCAACTCGATGTAAGAACTACTATGGCCTGAAACACTAGCCAGGAATGAGGTTTAGGTATACACAGGGAACATAGTAAATGTTACTATACCTTCCATCGGTGTATTACCATCTGTATTTATTTTCATAATTCATTTAGAGTTTTACACACTCAAGCCCATTGCACAATGTTTGTTGCAAAAGAGTTGTTCATAAAAGAACAATTGTTGTTCAGTATTATGAATAACATAAAGGGCCATGCTTCCATCCGAGATTGGACGTATGTTATGAATATTGATGGTAATATGATACATTTATAACACTGACGCTAAATGTCGCAAGACTAAAAGAATACCACACAAGTGTGGCACTGCATTTGGTCACATTGGAGAAACCCGCATGGAAAACTCCATTATGATGGATTTTGAAGTCGTTTGATTTTGAATCATCTAACACTTGCAAATTTCCTTCGAAAAGTGAAGTGACTGAAATACCGTTCACAGGCCATAAGGAATGAGCAACAAACTTATTGGTGATCATACATTTTGATGTGTGTAGTTCAATAAATGTTGTTGCAAGTAGTGGATTTATCTATCTTCAGAAATGACTCAAGGAGATATATGGATATTTACTTGATGAGACGAAAGTCTGGATCTTTTTGAAATCATTTGAAAGGTTTTCAAATATGAAGTAGAAGTTATTGTAACAAGAAAATTATGTTTCTACAATTCGATTGCAGAAAGGAATATTTGAGTTACAAGTTTAGCGAATGTCTGATGAGTTGTGAAAGGGGTTTTATAACTTGCACCTCCCGGAGCACCACTGCAAGTGGAAAGTCCGTGAAGATGTAATCGAACCATTTATGACATGGTAAGATCAAAGATGACATAAATAAATTTGCCATTATCCCTTTTAAAGAGTGATGCTTTAGAGACTGCGGCTTTTACACTGAAAAGAGCTCCATCTGGTCTGTTGAAATGACACCATGGTATGGTACGCCCAACCATGTTACATCTTTTCTTAACATTTGGAATATGGGGCTTGTGTAAAAGGTTACAAACCTATTCCAAATCAGACAAGTGCTACTTTGTAGGTTATCCCAAAATGTTGGGTATTCCTCCCTCACTATGCCGAGGCAAATAGGTTTGCCACTAAGAACGGTATGCTTTTTGAAGAAAATGGTTCTTTCAAAAAGGTGAGTGGGAGAATAGTGCAACTCGACGAGATAAACAGTATCTTTGTCATCAGATCAAAGGAAAGAGACCTTGGAAGTAATTCCAGGTTTTCCTACTGCAACTGATACGGAAGTCTCTACAATAAAATGTATGGACTTCGGTCGAACTTGCAGCTGAACCACGTAGGCAAGGCTCGTGCAAACCTCTCAGGTGCGCAAACGAGATATTGTTGTTAGACAACAGTATACCTACGATACACAAGGAAGCGTTGATGGGCCCTGACTCCGGAATTGGCTAAATGCCAATACAACCTGAGTTAGTTTCCATATAAGTGATTCAAGATTAAAACCTTGATACACCTTTCGGAAGACTTAGAGTCTAACGAATATTTATGGAAGTTAAAACTGATATGGATAAAATGTTTTATCCATAAAGCTCGACTTGTTACAAAAACAAGTTCAAGGAGTTGACTACGATGAGATTGTCTCACCGTAGCGATGCTTAAAGTCGGTTCGGGTTGAACTAGCAATTAATACATATTTCAATCATGAGATATAAAACAAGGATGACAAAAGGATTTCCATCTGATGGAAATGAAACCAAGGACTTGCATGTGTTACAGTCCAAGGTATTTTGTCTATCCAAATGATGCTAGTAAGGATGCAAACTTCAGAGTTCCACCAATGGACAGAAGAGAGCAAAATGGAGTTGGAATCTTCGTGTTTTGATGAAATGGTCAAATGGGTTTGACTTCATCAATGGGTCACGAAGATGCTTGTAATTCAAGAAAGTAAGTGGGAGCATAATAAAATTTCTAAAAAAACGTTGTGTGCTTGACACATTGTTAATTGGAAATAAATTTCTTGACATGAATTAGGACTTCATTTGAAAATAGTTTTTCAATGAAGTTCTTTGGCTAAATAGCCTTGATATTAGGCATGATGATCTATGGAGATAGATTTACCTGATGGGGCTGAGCAAAGATACATATTGACAAAATGCTAAAACCTTTTAGCATTAAAAACGTCAAGGAGTGATTCTTGCCGAAGTCACATGGAAAGAGTTTTTGCAAGACTCGGTGTCCCAAAACACTGATGAGCAAAATACATGATGGAGATTCCACACACTCTTGTGTTTGGATTAATCATGTATTCCATGGTATGTAAAAACAAACCAGATATGTCCAATACTCCCAAAGTTGTTGCGAGTATAGATACCAAAGTGATCAAAAGTACTGATCATGGGACAACAGTGAAAAAGGGTCATTGAGTACTATAATAGCACTGATGACATGTTTTCTCGCAAGCGGAGATCATGAAGAGTTCGTTGTAAAAGGTTACATCGATACAATCTTCATCCATGCTCCATGCGATTTTCGATTTAAATTGAGGGTTTTGTGTAACACACAATCTGGTGGCACAGTTAGTTGGAATTGTTCAAACAAGTTACTGTGGCGAATTCTATAACAGAGGCGAAGTATGTTGCCGCTCTTAAGCGACAAAGAAGATGTTGAATCATATAGTTCATTCATGAACTTAGTATGGTTCCAAGATGGCTTTTGTCAATGGGACACTACTGCGGGTAGTTGCTCCATAACTCAGTCTAAGGAATCCAGGTTCGACCTGTGATTCACATACATACAAAGCCAAGTCCACACAAAATATGAATTTTGTGAAAGCGTAAAAACGCGAGGATACGCAGAGATACACACGGAGCTGAAGTCGTCAGATCCGTTGGACATCAGGCTATACCACATGCGAAGCATATTTACACCGGTGTGCCACAGGTGTGAAGTGCATTAGCATTAACTAGATTATTGACTCTAGTGCAAGTGGGAGTCTGTAGGAGATATGCCCTAGAGGCAATAATAAATGTTATTGATTATCTCCCTGTTCATAATTAGGTTTATGTTCCATGCTATAACTGCTATGGTTCTCGAGTCTACAATAACCACGAGGCTTGGAGGAAGACTCATATGCACGTGTGGAATAATAAACGATAAAATGTATTCCTAGTCTGGCCTCTGAGACTAGCTCAAGTGTTGCATGACGGTTCTGTTTTCCTGATCATGGGCATGACTATGCCGGCAACTTTGAGGGCACAATGTTAGAATAACATTTGTGTTGAATCGACCCGAATTGATGTTATGCTATGGGATACTTTCGTCACAAGTTAATGGTTAATAACACAGAGATGGTTAACGTTTGCATGATTCCTTAGACCATGAGAGTATCGAGTTTCTTCATGCTTGATTCATGAACTTTGGGGTTTGTTAAACGTCATCCGTAAATGGGTGGCTATTACGGCAGCTTACGGGTTCATGGAAAAGTGTGTCAAGTAACTTGATAGCTCGAGATTGGGATTTGCTCCTCCGATGATGGAGAGATATCTCTGGGCCCTCTTGGTGTTACGATATCCATCATCGTCTGGCCAGACACTTTGTGATTTGATCACGGGGATGCCGGAACACGGGACCGAGAAAAGAGAACAAATACCGGTAACGAGGTAACTGGCATAGTGGACAAGTTGTTGACCCACGGGGATGCCATCATGTCTCACCTCGGGTATTTGTAACATATCGCGAGGCAATAGGAATACCACACGGCAACTGTAGGTTCACTCAAATATTCATTCGTGTGGGTATAGGGGTCAATATGGGTGTCCACGGCTCCGATGTTGATCATTGATCGGAAGGGGTTCCATGTCATGTCTATACTTCACCGAACCTATAGGGTCACACGCTTAAGGGTCATCTATCTGCTGAATACTAGACAGGGAGTCTGAGAGAAAATCATCGAAAAAGTTTCGGACACCGAAAAAGTTTCGGACAGCGGAAAAGTTCTGCAGAGAGAACACCGGATGAGTTTCGGTGAAACTGAAAAGTTGTTTCGGGGTATTCCATTAAGTCAAATTGGTTTTGACACATGCCTGATAATTCTTGGAGGGTGCCAGAATCATTCTGGAAACTTCTGGGAATTTTCTGAGATGAAAACCAAAAATGTTCCGGAGCTGCCGGAACCGCTTCAGATGCTTTTCGCAGATGAAATCACTAAACTGGAATTGTTCCAGAACGCATTGAAAATTATTTTAGTGGGTACTGGAAATGTTCTAAGCCCACATAAATATTTTCAGTTCGAATGGACGCTGAAAAATGTCGTCATGAATAGTGAAAGTGCTTTTTGGGTTACTTTTTGGAAAGCCATTATTTTGGGTTTTGTCCCAAGATATTTTTTTGGGTGTGACATGGATGGATGAGGCTCCCTTGGGGGGCCCCTCCTAGGTGTGGCTGGCGACATGGGGGCTCCTCCTTGGAGCCCCCACTTGTGCCTTGGTTTCACATTTGGGTCCTTGTGGAAGGACTTCATTCATGTGCTTTTGGGTTTTCTTGTAAAACCACCCTACCCCTTGGGATTTCCTATAAATAGAGGTGGAGGGGCAGCCCTCCACACTCACTCCTTCTCACATACAAGTGCCATTGCATGATCTGGCTTCTCTCTCCGTCCCCGCAAAATAGTTTTGCAGAGCCGAAAGGCTGTCTGGGTTCCGGTGGGAACTAGTTCTGGACGGCGAAGCCCTGCCGGATAGATGACATCATATGTGTGCAACTCTATAGAGAGGTCGTAGTTTCGATCTTAGTGCCCGAGGGGCTGTTCGTGAGTGCCTCCCGAAGGGCTGTCCAAGTGATGGTCCAAGTTCTGTGAGTCCTCCCGAAGGGCTGTCCGAGTGACCATTCGAGTTTCGAAGGTCCTCCCGAAGGGCTGTCCGCGACACCGTCCGGGGGACTGTTCGACCGCCTCCCAGAGGGCGGTCCGAAGGGAAGACGAGGGTATACATCCTCGCGGTTGGGAGGTTGTAAATCCTAGCTGCGGGGATCTGCACCGCCGATCGTCATCGACTCTACTTCCGCTGCGCTACGAGTCGGTAACGAAAAGATCAAACCTTGTATGCAGTCTCCCTAGTGGTCCTGGGCTGGTGCGTAGGTCGGAAATTTTTGTTTTCTGCTGCGTTACCCTAACAGTCCACCAACGGTGGCATGTCGCCAGGACAAGTCATCGACATCTCATCTTACACCGGCGAGGCATAGGACGGCGCGTTGGCGGCTTTGTTATAATTTTGCGTACTTAGTCTTTGTTTATAACGCTGGTCTTTTGTTAGCTCAATGTTTAGGTCAACTGGCTTTATTTAATTACTAAAATTGCTCGATTCAATAAGTGTGGTCTGTGTGCTGTAGGCTCTTTTGTGTACCCAAATTAGCAAGTGATGTTAAATTATGCAATGACGTGGATGAGCACTGTACCCAGGGATATTTCAACCAAATTTTGAGTGATCAAACTCATCGCATGCGCGTAAAGCAGAAGAATCATTTGCGATGCACACATTTGTTTAAAGTGAATGGTGTCCGATGACACTGCGCGCCAAGTTTTCCTCCACCTTTCGAATTTTTTTGCCTACCGCCGAAATATCTAACTCCCCCCTCCCCATCCCCATTTCTTCCCAACCACGAGTCACATTTCCCTTGTTTCCTCCTTCCTTCCTTCCTAAGCTATAGCCGCTTCCTGGCTTGCTTCCTCGCTCTCGCCGTCTCGCATCCGACTGCCGCGGACACGATGGTCTTCTTCTATGACCTCTCTAGCGGTTGCTCCTCCTCTGACGACTCTGTCACTAGCTGGGTATGCCTCTCTCCTCTCTCTCGTCCCCCTAGGTTTAGCGTTATGATTTGGAATAAAGGATTTTAACCCGGTGGCTGATTTGAGTCATTTCTTACTCTTGTAGCTACCTAGGACTATCGCTTGCAAGGAATAGAGCGGGGTAGCTGAAGATCTGCCTCGTTGTCACAATCAATCTCCATGCATGAAGTTAGTGGCTTTTAAATTTGTGGACAGTGGGAGGAAGTTTCTGACATGTGCAGAGAAGGTTAGCCTTAGTTTCGTTGTTACAAATCATTTGTTAGATGTGATTCACACACTGTCACTGTGCTATGTTAATCTCGATGTGATTAAGACACCACCATTTCTACCTAGTATCTAAAACTATTGCCATCTCATCCGTGGTGCCCTGAGAAAATTATTTGGCACTGCTTCAGTAGTTTGTGCAGCCAGCTTTGCACCACACATCCGAGCAGGCAAGCAGTAAAATACTAATACTTTATGGCACGAAGAAACTGGGCATCGGAGTAACTAGGTGCTCCGGTTCCCTAAATTTATCCTCTGGCATCGGCTCGGCAGTGCAGGGCACCGGTGCCAAATGTAGCAACAGTTGATTTGACACCGGTTTTGGCGTACATAGTGGAGGGACTTAGTGCTATTAGTTCTATGTTAGTAAATTTGTGCATGTACATACCTGTTAGTATTAATTTGATGTTATTCAAACACCGTCGCTATGCTGTTGCAGTTATATTTAGCTTCCTCAGAAAATGGTCAATTTGTTATTATAGTACATGACTAAGAACTTCTAGTGTTGTTGTAGTTAATTATAGCTTGTGATGTTCCTGAATTTGATTGTTGTTTCAGTAGCAATTAATTCATTTGCACATTGATCTTTTTGAGAAGATATGTCATAATTAACGTGTTTCTTCAGTTTTTCAAAATATGTAAGTGATGATTTTCTATATTGCTAGAAACCCATTTTCCCTACAATTGTAATTGATTTAGTTTTAAATATTATAGGATGAACGAAAGTATTTTTAACTGGAGTGGGTTGATCAAGAGTGGTCACAGTCTTTGAAGATGTGCCTAGCAAAGCTCTGGAGCATGTATGAGGAAGAGAATAGAGATAGGCTTAGAGAAAATGTTGTCAAAGCTGAAGAATATTTCAAGATGCGGGAAAAAAAGAGGAAGATGGAGAATGAACTCAGATTTTTCAAATTAGACTTTGCTAATATGGTGTTTGCGAAGGAAGAGTCACTTTTTCAGTTGGTCAGTGCAAAACAGGCTCTTACTGAACTGAAAGCAGAGGTGGAGAAGACGAATTTGGCTAATCATGCATCAGCCGATTAGGGAAATGAATATATTTTTCTAATATTGTGCTCAACATACTTTGTGCTTATGAAGGTGAACTAGCTATATGTTGTACTGTGCGGTATTCACGTACCTATCATACTGTGTTGTCAAAATATATCTGTGTGCCTGATATGAAAGTAGTAAACAGCTGTTCGATATGAAATATGAATTTGCTTAATACTTGAGGTATTAATATTAAACTAATAAACTTGCTAAATGGGTCATAGCACTTTACAAATGCTTCTAGCAGTAAAAGCGTGTGTGATGGATAGCCCAATGCCATACAGTTTTCTTAATCGAATCGTGTGTAATATACTAACTGAGACAGAGCATGTGTGATAGCTACACCTATCACAGACGAGGCAATACAGAAAACTGTGTGTGATGTCATATGCCACACAAACATTTGTTCCGTAATTACTGTGTGGGATGGCAAGACGATCTCCCACGGCTTGTCCTACGAAAGCGTCTGAGTTATCTCCCCCGATCGCACACGAACGGAAAATTGTGTGTGATACACATACGAACGGAAATGTTTGTCTGGGATTCACTGTGTGGGATGTACATACGATCGGAAACGTTTGTCTGGAATTCACTATGTGGGATGAACATACGAATGGAAACGATTTGGCTTGTATAATTGTCTGCGATGGCTCGCCCGATCGCACACGAGCTCTTTTTGCCCCGCGTGTGTGACCGGAGGAGCTACGCCGACGGTTTCTGGGTCGTGTGGGATGGACCCCCCTCCCTATCTTACACACAGGCAAGGCGACGGTTTAAAACTCTGTCGTGGAAAGGGGGTAAAAATGTTTGTATAGCACGTCACTGCACCGGTGCTTCATGCAATGTCATTATATTTGGTGTCTGTTTGTAAGCTTGCTGAATTGAACAATCAATGGAAATCTTGAACTATTTTGACATGCTTTGTTCCATATGAACTATTTTGGTATACTAGTGTGCTAAATCTTCATAATGAAGATATTATTGATAGTCTGCTAATTCTCGTTTCACCTCAACATGCCTGTACTTCTTGCAAGGTCACAATGGGAGATGCTGCTCTTTACCATCAAGGTTAGCTTCAACTTCTTATGGCTTATTGTATATTTCTGTGCGATTTCCAAGTACCTTTGTAATTTTTACGATGTCGTGCATGTAGGTACATATGTCATAGGTACTTATCCATGCTTCCACCTTTCTGTGTATGGGGCAATGAGATATTCCTGAAACAAGGCCAAGTGAAGAAACTAAAAAAGATTGTTAGGATAAACAGAGGGGCGATCAAAGTCAAACTCTTTGTTTGCGCATTATCAAAGACAACTGTGAATTTTAGGATGGTAAGAACTATAGATTTTGCCATCCACGATGTATTTGCATACCACAATATCTGAATATCTGAATATTCCTGTTTTTAGTGGTTTTCAAAGCATATCACTACGGATAACCTCTCAAACTACGTGATTCCTGGTGAGGCAAGAAAAATTAAAGTATCTCACCAAGACTACCATGATGAAGAACTTGATGTCTTTCTCAAGATGGTGAAGGATGGGCGGGGCAGTCATCCCAAGGGGTTGGACTAAGTTTGTTAAAGCCTTCCACATGAAGGAAGGCACAATATGGGTCTTCCGCTTCTTCAACAACGAGAGCGACCCGAATGTCTTTCGCCTCGCTCTTTATCATCTCTAAAGCTGTTGTTGCTAAGTGTTTAATGTCAAATTAATGCTAGCAATTGTATTTCGATCCTTTTAAGTAGTTTGATGCTTATAATTCTTGAACATATGTTGATCTGTATGTTTGTTAATATATGTGAAAGACATTCAGTTATGCCTGCATTCAAATTGGAATAAAGTTTCTGTTGTATTAGCTATTGTAATAATTAAATTATATATAATCTAATACCCTGGTGTTGGACTTAACATTGCACACGGTTCTTGATGAAAAGTCGTGAGCCTTGAACTCGAACAAAACACACGCTTCGTTTAAACTGCTCGACTGCGATATACAACTTCATCGCACGCATTCGTACAAAGATAATCGTCTGCTATTGGCGGACATATTACACACAGTTTGGCCTCCCAAACTGTTTGCGAACTACGACAACATCAGACACGATTGACAAAAAGATAATTGTCTACGATGCATCTCCTTTCGCAAACGATTCTATTTTATACAGTGTGTGCGAACCCTACATGAATCGCACACGATTACGCTTTGCGGGCCGTTTGGGAACCCAAGCGCATCATAGTTGTTTTCTCATTGATCAGTGATGGACCCCCATCCCCAACACACTCGAGCACACAGTTCCCAAAACTATGTGCGATTGGTGGTCCGAACCGTTTGAATAGCCCTTAACTATACAAGTGGCAGAATGTGATGAAGATTGCCATGATGGAGGATAGTGTTGGGATTCCAGTTGTGAAGCTAAATCCCATAGTAGTCCATCAACCCACGCACGAACGGGTGGATCGCCTGCGACAGACCATACAACATGAAGATGGTGAATAAGACCACCTCTCCAACTTTGTGAGCGGGGCCGCCTGCCCTCGTCCGGACCGCCGCATGACCAGAACGCCCACTGGCAATAGTGCCACATCGTGAAGATCATCGAGCTGGTCAACGCCGACCACTGACTCTAGCCAGTTCGACATCATGAAGTCTACTAGGTCATAGGCCTCGCGTGGAATCATCACCTCCTCATAATCTCATAGTTGCATCTCCTCGATGTCAAGTTTCAGCTTCTCCTCGCCCTTATCGCAGTGCATCCAGATCTAGAGCAGTGTCATTGTTGGGAAAAACTGGAGGAGTGGGGAGGGCAAAGATTTTAGGGGGCGCAGAAAGCTCGAAGCTTGCAATGGCGGAGAGCAAGAATCGTGAAGATGGCAATGAGTGCAATGGGGAAAGAAATCAATCTCCCCACTGCCTTATACCAGAAGGAACAGAAGAGGCCACCGCGGACCGCTCGGCATGGGTCCCACTTCCCTCCGAAACGTCCCATGGGCACGAGAATCGAGGGATTGATGTACGTGTGTGGCATCCCACACACCACCATTACAGTTGGCGCGGCTCTTCATGCTCCCGTTGACTGGATTTGACCTGTTCGAACCAGACCAGGTGATTCTTCGTACTCTCAGTCGCTTGGAATGGGCTCAAATTGGTTTGGGCTGTTCGAGCCTAGTCCTATATCACTCGTGCTCTTGGTCGCTCTGTGCAGACAGAATTGGGCCTCATGGTCACTCAACGATACCGCAATTATGGGAGCATCACTCGGTCCGAATTGCAGATGCCGGAGCATTACTCTGACGGCAACATAGTTACCTAAGAATCACTTTGTAAGGATGGAGGCAGCTGTGATGGCCCCTCAGCAAGTTATTAGTCTGACCTTGGGGCTTAATGTTCCAGTCTATCGACATTCTTCGATAGTGAGCCTCCATATGTTCATAAGTCACTCTGACGAAATCGGGAGTGAATGGAAATTATGTTGCGCTCCGAACGGGTTATTGGTCTGATGACTTAGGTCAGTCAGACTAAAGCACTAAGTTTGTTCTTGTTCAGACGAGATTTCTTAAGGTGTCCTTCCACGGGGTGCTAGCTCGGATTGCAAGGTATCTTTCAGTGAATTAGTCTGATTAATGGCATGCCTCCAGTTAGGTCCCCAGCTGACCCCACCAGTCAAAATAGTATCAGATGTCACCAGAATTTGCCCATTACTCACTCAAACACTGTGACTCCTCTATCTACCAGGATAGGCGCCACTATGGCTTATAGTTCTTTAACTATTTATTGTAGGAACTTCATGAGTCCATCAAGACCAGTCTGCACATGACAAGACGGCGTGCTCAATCTGGTTATCACTCTGAAACTTCTATTCAGGAGGAAGAAGACTCAAGCCAGCAGTTAGATCCTGAAGGGCTCGTGGCCTACTGATGATGCCATGCCCCGGGGGTATAGCCACGGAGGACAATGGAGGCTCGGCAACCACGGGGTGATCCGAGCCCATGACTCGGAGTCCACGGGCTATACGGGGCGCATTATCACCTTGGCGCACAAGAGAAAGACTCTACCAAAGATCTCGCGTAGTTACCTTAGATTAGACAAATCATAACCGACTCGGATCCATGTAACCTAGCCTCAGCCACATATAAAAGGCCAGGCAGACAACCCCCACCCCCTCCCTCGAGGGGCATAACCTGATCTCACAGCCTACACCATCATATATCGCGGTATACCCTTTGTACGGAATGCAACCCCTAGTTCTCATATGAGACTAGAGCAATATACATCCAGACAAGTAGGAAGTAGGGGTATTACCATGCCGAGGGCCCGAACCTGGGTAAACTCTCGTCGTGTGGACCATCCGGATCACCAGTACGTGAGCTACCCCATCATGAATACCGTTGGGACATTACCACGATACCTTTCCCAAGAATGATCGTGAGGTCCTCGAAGTAACCTAAATTTATAGGTGGCCCCCTAAAATTTCCTGATATTGCAAATAGGGCCTCGGTTTTCCAAAAAACCGTCAGGAAGCCCGATTTCGCAAAGGAAAATTTACTTTTGGCCCGGCAAGCTTCTAAAAATTGTAGAATAACCCCCCTTTTTTAACAGAATTGCTCCAAAAAATTAGAAAAATACCAAGAAAATGCTGTAATGCTCCAAAAAAATGCAGGAGGCCCGCAAAAATTCAAAAAAATATGGGAAACTAGAGAAAAATCCTGGGAATTGGGAGAAAAATATGGAGCCGCTCGGACACCTATTCTTTCACCTTCGCGTCAGGCTTCCTTCTCTACCCCTTGCTCCGGCGCGAGGAGCAAGTCCAACCCTTCATGCCGGCACAAGGAGCAAGTCCAACCCATTGTTCCGGCACGAGGAGCAAGTCCAAACCGTCACTCCAGCACGAGGGTCAAGACCAACCCCTTGTTCCGGCGGGAGGAGCAAGTCCAACCCTTCATCTTGATGTGTGAAGCAAGTTGCACCCTACCTTTTGACATATCAAGAAGAATATAAGCCAAGACCAACATGCAAATTCTAGAGCATCCCCTGTCATGAGCAACAGTTGACCCGCACTCACTGGTAGTGACCTTTGTGACTCCGGCTTAAGGGGACTCCTATTGGTTAAAAATAAATATTCCCATTTGGGGGTCCCACCAGTCCTACGTGGCTAGTCAACAAAACTCCAAGGCGGTTGCCATGGTCAACGTGTCAAAGGAGAAGGGAAAACCAAAAGGCCAAGGTCAACAATGAATGCAAGAAGCAAAGAACCCCAATACTAGATATGGCCCAACTATCCAGAGGCCCATTCATGCATGAATGAAGGGGAGTGGTGCACCATGGACTATGGACATCCCCACCTCTAACTAGTCTTCATGGACTCATGGGCTAGGCTTTAGCATAATACCCCTCCTATCTACCACCTTCATGGGTAGCCTTGGACATTTGTCAAGGCACCCTCACCTATATAAGGTCCCCCATGGGCATGTTACTCATTCACTCTCACTTGAATAAACTCAAGGGAAGGGCACTTGAGTGTTGGGAAACGTAGCATGGAAAACAAAAAATTTCTACGCACACTCAATGATCTATCCATGGAGATGCATAGCAACGAGGAGGAGAGTGTGTCTACGTACCCTCGTAGACCGAAAGCGGAAGTGTTTCATAACGCAGTTGATGTAGTCGAACTATCTTCGCGTTCCACCGATCGAGTACCGAACGTACGGCACCTCCGGGTTCTGCACACGTTCAGCTCGATGACGTCCCTCGCCTTCTTGATCCAACAAGGTGTCGAGGTAGTAGATGAGTTCCGTCAGCACGACGGCATTGTGACGGTGATGGTGATGTGATCTGCGCAGGGCTTCGCCTAAGCACCACGAGAATATGACCGGGGGTGTAAACTATGGAGGGGGGTGCCGCACACGGCTAACAATTGATGTTGTGTGTTCTAGGCGCCCCCCTCACACAAATATATATGTGGGAGGGGCAGAGAGGCAGCCAGGGGGCTCCCCAAGTGGCGCCCCCCCTTTCCTTTTTTCACCGTGAAGAAAGGGAAAGGGGAAGAGAGAAAGGAAGGGGGAGCCGAACCCCCCTTTTTCCTTCTCCAATTCGGCCTCCTGCCATAGGGGGGGCGCGCCACCCCTTGTGCGCTGGTGTGCTCCCCTCTCATGGCCCATATGGACAATATCTTCCCCCCGGGGGTTCCGGTAACCCCTCCTGTACTCCGATAAATACCCGATACACTCCGGAACACTTCCGGTGTCCGAATACTATCGTCCTATATATCAATATTTACCTCTCAACCATTTCGAGACTCCTTGTCATGTCCGTGATCTTATTCGGGACTCCGAACAACATTCGGTCACCAAATCACATAACCCATATAATACAATATCGTCATCGAACGTTAAGCGTGCGGACCCTACGGGTTCGAGAACTATGTTGACATGACCGAGACGCCTCTCTGGTCAATAACCAACAGCGGAACCTGGATGCTCATATTGGCTCCTACATATTCTACGAAGATCTTTATCGGTCGAATCGTTATGACAACATACATTATTCCCTTTGTTCATCGGTATGTTACTTGCCCGAGATTCGATCGTCGGTATCTTCATACCTAGTTCAATCTCATTACCGGCAAGTGTCTTTAATCGTTCCGTAATACATCATCCTGCAACTAACTCAGTAGTCACTTGGCTTGCAAGCCTTCTTATGATGTGTATTACCGAGAGGGCCCAGAGATACCTCTCTGATACTCAGAGTGACAAATCCTAATCTCGATCTATGCCAACTCAACAAACACCTTCGGAGATACCTGTAGAGCATCTTTATAATCACCCAGTTATGTTGTGACATTTGATAGCACACAAGGTATTCCTCCGGTATCAGGGAGTTGCATAATCTCATAGTCGAAGGAATATGCATTTGACATGAAGAAAGCAATAGCAATAAAACTGAACAATCATAATGCTAATCTAACGGATGGGTCTTGCACATCACATCATTCTCCTAATGATGTGATCCCGTTATCAAATGACAACTCATGTCTATGGTTAGGAAACCTTAACCATCTTTGATCAATGAGCTAGTCAAGTAGAGGCTCACTAGGGACACAGTGTTTATCTATGTATTCACACATGTATTTAGGTTTCCGATCAATACAATTCTAGCATGAATAATAAAAATTTATCATGAATAAGGAAATATAAAATAACAACTTTATTATTGCCTCTAGGGCATATTTCCTTCAGTCTCCCACTTGCACTAGAGTCAATAATCTAGATTACATTGTAATGATTCTAACACCCATGGAGTCTTGGTGCTGATCATGTTTTGCTCGTGGAAGAGGCTTAGTCAACGGGTCTGCAACATTCAGATCCGTATGTATTTTGCAAATCTCTATGTCTCCCTCCTTGACTTGATCACGGATCGAGTTGAAGCATCTTTTGAAGTGTTTGGTTCTTTTGTCAAATCTGGATTCCTTCGCTAGGGCAATTGCTCCAGTATTGTCACAAAAGATTTTCATTGGACCCGATGCACTAGGTATTACACCTAGATCGGATATGAACTCCTTCATCCAGACTCCTTCATTTGCTGCTTCCGAAGCAGCTATGTACTCCGCTTCACACGTAGATCCCGCCACGACGCTCTACTTGAAACTGCACAAACTGACAGCTCCACCATTCAGTATAAATACGTATCATGTTTGTGACTTAGAGTCATCCGGATCAGTGTCAAAACTAGCATCGACGTAACCATTTACGACGAGCTCTTTGTCACCTCCATAAACGAGAAACATATGCTTAGTCCTTTTCAGGTACTTCAGGATGTTCTTGACCGCTGTCCAGTGATCTACTCCTGGATTACTTTGGTACCTCCCTGCCAAACTTATAGAAGGCACATCAGGTCTGGTATACAGCATAGCATACATGATAGAACCTATGGCTGAGGCATAGGGAATGACTTTCATTTTCTCTCTATCTTCTGCAGTGGTCGGGCATTGAGTCTGACTCAACTTCACACCTTGTAACACAGGCAAGAACCCTTTCTTTGACTGATCCATTTTGAACTTCTTCAAAACTTTATCAAGGTATGTGCTTTGTGAAAGTCCTATTAAGCATCTTGATCTATCTCTATAGATCTTGATGGCCAATATATAAGCAGCTTCACCGGGGTCTTTCATTGAAAAACTCTTATTCAAGTATCCTTTTGTGCTATCCAGAAATTCTACATCATTTCCAATCAACAATATGTCATCCACATATAATATTAGAAATGCTACAGACCTCCCACTCACTTTCTTGTAAATACAGGCTTCTCCGAAAGTCTGTATAAAACCATATGCCTTGATCACCTCATCAAAGCGTATATTCCAACTCCGAGATGCTTGCACCAGTCCATAGATGGATCGCTGGAGCTTGCACACTTTGTTAGCAAATTTAGGATCGACAAAACCTTCTGGTTGCATCATATACAACTCTTCTTTAAGAAATCCATTATGGAATGCAGTTTTGATGTCCATTTGCCAGATTTCATAATCATAAAATGCGGCAATTGCTAAAATGATTCGGACAGACATAAGCATCGCTACGGGTGAGAAAGTCTCATCGTAGTCAACACCTTGAACTTGTCGAAAACCTTTTGCGATATGTTAAGCTTTGTAGACAGTAACATTACCATCAACATCAGTCTTCTTCTTGAAGATCCATTTATTTTCTATGGCATGCCGATCATCGGGCAAATCCACCAAAGTCCACACTTTGATCTCATACATGGATCCTATCTAAGATTTCATGGCCTCAAGCCATCTGTCGGAATCTGGGCTCATCATGCTTTTTCATAGTTCGTAGGTTCGCCATGGTCTAGTAACATGACTTCCAGTACAGGATTCCCGTACCACTCTGGTGCGGATCGTTTTCTGGTTGACCTACGAGGTTCTGTAGTAAAATGATACGAAGTTTCATGATCATCATCATTAGCTTCCTCTCTAGTTGGTGTAGGCATCACGGGAACGGTTTTCTCTAATGTGCTACTTTTCAATTCGAGAGAAGGTACGATTACCTCATCAAGTTCTACTTTCCTCCCACTCACTTCTTTCGACAGAAACTCCTTCTCTAGAAAGGTTCCATTCTTGGCAACAAAGATCTTGCCTTCGGATCTGTGGTAGATGGTGTACCCAATTGTTTCCTTAGGGTATCCTATGAAGACGCACTTCTCCGATTTGGATTCAAGCTTATCAGGCTGAAGCCTTTTGACATAAGTGTCGCAACCCCAAACTTTACGAAACGATAGCTTAGGTTTCTTGCCAAACCATTGTTCATACAGTGTCGTCTCAACGGATTTAGATGGTGCCCTATTTAACGTGAATGAAGCTGTCTCTAATGCATAACCCCAAAACGATAGTGGTAAATCAGTAAGAGACATCATATATCGCACCATATCTAATAAAGTACGGTTACGATGTTCGGACACACCATTACGCTGTGGTGTTCCAGGTGGCGTGAGTTGTGAAACTATTCCACATTGTTTTAATTGAAGGCCAAACTCGTAACTCAAATATTCGCCTCCGCGATCAGATCGTAGAAATTTCATTTTCTTGTTACGATGATTCTCCACTTCACTCTGAAATTCTTTAAACTTTTCAAATGTTTCAGACTTGTGTTTCATTAAGTAGATATACCCATATCTGCTCAAATCATCTGTTAAGGTTAGAAAATAACGATACCCGCCGCGTGCCTCAACACTCATCGGACCGCATACATCGGTATGTAGTATTTCCAATAAGTCATTAGCTCGCTCCATTGTTCCGGAGAACGGAGTTTTAGTCATCTTGCCCATGAGGCATGGTTCGAAAGTATCAAATGATTCATAATCAAGTGATTCCAAAAGCTCATCTACATGGAGTTTCTTCATGCGCTTTACACCAATATGACCTAAAAGGCAGTGACACAAATATGTTGCACAATCATTATCAACTTTGCATCTTTTGGCATCAATATTATGAATTTGTGTATCACCACAATCGAGATTCAACAAAAATAGACCACTCTTCAAGGGTGTATGACCATAAAAGATATTACTCATATAAATAGAACAACCATTATTCTCTGATTTAAATGAATAACCGTCTCGCACTAAACAAGATCCAGATATAATGTTCATACTCAACACTGGCACCAAATAACAATTATTCAGGTCTAAAACTAATCCCGAAGGTAGATGTAGAGATAGCGTGCCGACGGCGATCACATCGACTTTGGAACCATTCCCGACGCGCATCGTCACCTCGTCTTTAGCCAATCTTTGTTTAATCCGTAGCCCCTGTTTCGAGTTACAAATATGAGCAACCGAACCAGTATCAAATACCCAGGCACTACTACGAGCATTAGTAAGGTACACATCAGTAACATGTGTATCAAATATACCTTTGTTCACTTTGCCATCCTTCTTATCCGCCAAATACTTGGGGCAGTTCCGCTTCTAGTGACCAGTCTCTTTGCAGTAGAAGCACTCAGTTTCAGGCTTGGGTCCAGCTTTGGGTTTCTTCCCGGGAGTGGCAACTTGCTTGCCATTCTTCTTGAAGTTCCCCTTCTTTCCCTTGCCCTTTTTCTTGAAACTAGTGGTCTTGTTAACCATCAACACTTGATGCTCCTTCTTGATTTCTACCTCCGCAGCTTTGAGCATTGCGAAGAGCTCGGGAATTGTCTTCTCCATCCCTTGCATAGGGAATTGTCTTCTCCATCCCTTGCATATTATAGTTCAGCGCAAAGCCTTTGTAGCTTGGTGGCAGTGATTGAAGAACTCTGTCGATAACACTATCATCTGGAAGATTAACTCCCAGCTGAGTCAAGTGATTATGATACCCAGACATTTTGAGTATGTGTTCACTGACAGAACTGTTCTCCTCCATCTCGCAGCTATAGAACTTGTTGGAGACTTCATATCTCTCAACTCGGGCATTTGCTTGAAATATTAACTTCAACTCCTGGAACATCTCATATGGTCCATGACATTCAAAACGTCTTTGAAGTCCCGATTCTAAGCCGTAAAGCATGGTGATACGTCTCCGTCGTATCTACTTTTCCTAATGCTTTTCCTCTTGTTTTGGACTCTAATTTGCATGATTTGAATGAAACTAACCCGGACTGATGCTGTTTTCAGTAGAACTACCATGGTGTTGTTTTTGTGCAGAAATAAAAGTTCTCGGAATGGAACGAAACTTTGCGAGGAATTTTTATAAAATAAAAGAAAAATACTGGAGCCAAGAACCACCGGAGGGGGCCACCTGGGTGGGCACAACCCACCAGGGCGCACCACCCCCTCCAGGCGCGCCCAGGTGGGTTGTCCCCACCTGGTGGCACCGCTGACCCTGAAACCGACGCTATAAAATTCTATTTTTCCAGAAAAAAATCAGGGAGAAAGAATTATCGCGTTCCGCGAGACAGAGCCGCCGCCACCTCCTGTTCTTCATCGGGAGGCCAGATCTGGAGTCCGTTTGGGGCTCCGGAGAGGGGGATCTTTGATCTTCGTCATCACCAACCCTTCTCCATCGCCAATTCCATGATGCTCCCCACCGGGAGTGAGTAATTCCTTCATAGGCTTGCTGGTCGGTGAGGAGTTGGATGAGATTCATCATGTAATTGAGTTAGTTTTGTTAGGGCTTGATCCCTAGTATCCATTATGTTCTGAGATTGATGTTGCTATGACTTTGCCATGCTTAATGCTTGCCACTTTGGGCCCGGGTGCCATGATTTCAGATCTGAACCGTTTATGTTATCACCATGATATCCATGTTCTTGATCCGATCTTGCAAGTTATAGTCACCTACTACGTGTTATGATCCGGCAACCCCGGAGTGACAATAGTCAGGACCACTCCCGGTGATGACCGTAGTTTGAGAAGTTTATGTATTCACCATGTGTTAATGCTTTGTTTCGGTTCTCTATTAAAAGGAGGCCTTAATATCCCTTAGTTTCCAATATGGACCCCGCTGCCATGGGAGGGTAGTTCTTTCCATAAGCACGTATGACTATTTACGGAATACATGCCTACATTATATTTATGAACTGGAGCTAGTGGTGTATTGCTCTAGGTTATGACTGTCACATGATGAATATCATCCAACAATTTACCGATCCAATGCCTACGATTTTTCTTACATATTGTTCTTGCTAAGTTACTACTACTGCTGTCACTATTGCACTTGCTACAAAATCACTGCTATCACTGTTACTGTTACTATTGTTGTTGCTACTACCATCAAAACTATCATTCTACTTTGCTACTGATCACTTTGCTGGAGATAATTAATCTCCAGGTGTGGTTGAATTGACAACTCAGCTGCTAATACTTGCAAATATTCTTTGGCTCCCCTTGTGTCAAATCAATAAATTTGGATTGAATACTCTACCCTCAAAAACAGTTGCGATCCCCTATACTTGTGGGTTATCACATGGCACACTGAACTATCGAGTAGTCATCAGATCGAGCTTGCCAGATGTTCAAAACATCAGCATCTGCTCCTGCAGCAGGCCTTTCACCTAGCGGTGCATCAAGGACATAATACTTCTATGCAGCAATGAGGATAATCCTCAAGTTACAGACCCAGTCCGTGTAGTTGCTACCATCATCTTTCAACTTAGCTTTCTCTAGGAACGCATTAAAATTTAAGGGAATGGTAGCACGGGCCATTGATCTACAACATAGATATGCAAATACTATCAGGAATAAGTTCATGATAAATTAAGTTCAATTAATCAAATTACTTAAGAATTCCACTAAGATAGACATCTCTCAAGTCATCTAAATGATACGTGATCCAAATCAACTAAACCATGTCCGATCATCACGTGAGATGGAGTAGTCATCAATGGTGAACATCTCTATGTTGATCATATCTACTATATGATTCACGTTCGACCTTTCGGTCTCCAGTGTTCCGAGGCCATGTCTGTACATGCTAGGCTCGTCAAGTTTAACCCGAGTATTCCGCATGTGCAAAACTGTCTTGCATCCGTTGTATATGAATGTAGAGTCTATCACACCCGATCATCACGTGGTGTCTCAACACGACGAACTGTCGCAACGGTGCATACTCAGGGACAACACTTATACCTTGAAATTTAGTTAAGGGATCATCTTATAATGCTACCGCTGTACTAAGCAAAATAAGATGCATAAAAGATAAACATCACATGCAATCAAAATATGTGACATGATATGGCCATCATCATCTTGTGCTTTTGATCATCATCTCCAAAGCATCGTCATGATCTCCATCGTCACCGGCTCGACACCTTGATTTCCATCATTGCGTCGTGGTCGTCTCACCAACTATTGCTTTTACAACTATCGCTAACGCATAGTGATAAAGTAAAGCAATTACATGACGTTTGCATTTCATACAATAAAGAGACAACCATAAGGCTCCTGCCGGTTGCCGATAACTTTTACAAAACATGATCATCTCATACAATAACTTATATCACATCATGTCCTGACCATATCACATCACAACATGCCCTGCAAAAACAAGTTAGACGTCTTCTACTTTGTTGTTGCAAGTTTTACGTGGCTGCTACGTGCTTCTAGCAAGAACCGTTCTTACCTACGCATCAAAACCACAACGGTATTTCATCAAGTTTGCTTTTTTAACCTTCTTCAAGGACCGGCCGTAGTCAAATTCGATTCAACTAAAGTAGGAGAAACAGACACCCGCCAGCCACCTTTATGCAAAACTAGTTGCATGTCCGTCGGTGGAACGGTCTCATGTTCGTGGACATGTAAGGTTGGTCCGGGCCGCTTCATCCCACAATACCACCGAATCAAAATAAGACGCTGGTGGTAAGCAGTATGACTATCACCGCCCACAACTCTTTGTGTTCTACTCGTGCATATCATCTACGCATAGACCTGGCTTGGATGCCACTGTTGGGAAACGTAGCATGGAAAACAAAAAAATTCTACGCACATGCAATGATCTATCCATGGAGATGCATAGCAACGAGGGGGGGAGTGTGTCTACGTACCCTCGTAGACCGAAAGCGGAAGCGTTTCATAACATGGTTGATGTAGTCGAACTTTCTTCGCGTTCCACCGATTGTGTACCGAACGTACGGCACCTCCGAGTTCTGCACACGTTCTACTCGATGACGTCCCTCGCCTTCTTGATCCAGCAAGGTGTCGAGGTAGTAGATGAGTTCCGTCAGCACGACGGTGTGGTGACGGTGATGGTGATTTGATCCGCGCAGGGCTTCGCCTAAGCACCGCGAGAATATGACCGGGGGTGTAAACTGTGGAGGGGGGCACTGCACACGGCTAACAATTGATGTTGTGTATTCTAGGCGCCCCCCTCCCCACATATATATAGGTGGGAGGGGAGGAGAGGCAGCCAGGGGGCGCCCCAAGTGGGATGCGAATCTTACTTGGGGTTTCCCCAAGTGGCGCCCCCCCTTTCTTTTTTTCACCGGAGAAGAAAGGGAAGGGGGAAGAGAGAAAGGAAGGGGGGTTGAACCCTCCTTTTTCCTTCTCCAATTCGGCCTCCAGCCATAGGGGGGGCGCGCCACCCCTTGTGGGCTGGTCTGCTCCCCTCTCATGGCCCATATGGCCCATATCTTCCCCCTGGGGTTCCGGTAACCCCTCCTGTACTCCGATAAATACCCGATACACTCCGGAACACTTCCGGTGTCCGAATACTATCGTCTTATATATCAAACTTTACCTCTCGACCATTTCGAGACTCCTCGTCATGTTCGTGATCTCATTCGGGACTCCGAACAACATTCGGTCACCAAATCACATAACTCATATAATACAATATCATCATCGAACGTTAAGCGTGCGGACCCTACGGGTTCATGAACTTTGTAGACATGACCAAGACACCTCTCTGGTCAATAACCAATAGCGCAACCTGGATGCTCATATTGGCTCCTACATATTCTACGAAGATCTTTATCGATCGAACCGTTATGACAACATACATTACACTACTAGGAAAAGGCTAATTAGTGGCGCACCTATTTTGGCCATTAATGGCGCACTACAGGTGCGTCACTATCATCACGCCACTAGTAACTAATACTAATGGCGCACCCCTGGTGCACCATTAGTATACCAGACAATAGTGGCGCACCAGGGAGTGCGCCATTAGTATGTCAAACGGTGTGCCATTACTATGCCTCCCATGGGGCCATATTTACCTTGTGCTCTGGGTTACTAATGGCGCACTTCTAGATAATGCGCCACTAGTGTGTTTATTGCAGTGCGCCACTAAAGTGCAGTATGGTGCGCCACTAGTATGAATATTAGGAATTTTTTTTTCTTTTCTGATATTTGCACAGGTTACAAAATATATTACTGCACAGAATATAGACAGCACAACATATAAACAGCAGATTTATCGAATACAATAGAAGATTAGTCTCCGAATACAATTCATCATATTAGTCTCCGAATTCAAAATACCGAACAAAGTTAGAACATTACAAGTCTCGAGACCGCGAGTAGCGAGTTTGTCTTCACATTACAAGTCGATATCGATCTTCTAAACTACCATCACATAGAAGAGAGCTGCGGTCACGATGAGCATCATCGCAATGAAACTGGTCTTCATCCGGTTCCTCCTCCGCTCCCTCCTCTCTCCCGCTAGATAGCACGCGTATCTAGCTTCCGCCTCCGCCCTAGTGGTGTACCCTTTGTAACTGTTACCGCTGAAACGGTGAACCTGTCTCTGACACTCCTCCCAGTCATCGTAGACTCCGGGAACCTTACCCTTGTACACGACATACGACGGCATCTCTATGCACTAGACAAACAAAATGTTAGTAGCAATTCACAGACAATACATAAGCAATATATAAGTATGCAACAAAAGGAACGGAAGAGAAAAGCAACACATTAATAGCACGATTCATGGTCCTACTAATAAATAGCATCGATTACATATAAGTTGAACGACTATCCAAACTAAAGAGACATACAAGTTCATTAAAGTTTAATTACAACATGAGCTAATCGATATTTCAGAACTACATAGCATCACTACTTTCGACTCGACTCAGGAACCGGAGCATGGATGAAGCCGCCGTCTTTCGTGATGGTCATGAAATCGCGGGCGTTGTCAGCCTGCATTTGTAGCGTTGTTTCTATCTCACTGTTGGACGGTTGATATCTGAGGTAGAACTGCCCCGAGGTACGAAGGACATCTTGATGGATGATTTCCGCAAACTCCGACTGGATGCGAAAGAATTCTTGTCTGATGTCCGCGTCCTAGATTGCCGACAAGCATGCGGCCCAATCTTTGAGATTATTTGATAGCAGAAGGTGATTATGGTCCCGTACGATCGCCCGCATGTGATGGAGGGCGTAGTAGGCATCCTTCTGACCGCCAGGCGGCTGCTAGACACAGGGGAACGTCGTATTGTGGGTGAACACGTGCTTGCCGTACCTACAAGTTGGCCTGCTGAAGGTGCCTCCAGATCTGGCGTAGCCGGGAAGAGCTTCATCAAGAACTTTCTTGATATTTGTGTAGTCTTTCTTCGACTGACGGTCCGAGTCGAAATACGTGGCCGTGGAATATTTCGGGCTTAAGAGGATGAGTGTGCAATGTGTGTCACTGCACAAAACACGGGAAGTTAGAAAAAAAAAGAAGGATCGAAATCTAAGAAATCATATGTTACGAGGCGGCGAGGGGATGACTTACTCGGGAAAGTAAGGCACGAGGAAGTTATCCTTATCTGGGTTTGCCAGAATGACTCCTTCGAGGTATGAACTCGCGACTTGCCGGTCCCCAGCGCTGCCCAAGATCATGGCACGCATGTAGAAGGGGTCGACTATCACGATGTTCAGGGTCTTGTCTCTAATGATCCGCATCTCCATACTCAGCGAAAATAGCCGAATGAAGGTGTAGTGCAGCGGATGAAGGTTAAACATAGCGAAGATGTCATCAAACCGCAGGACGATCATACCCCCAATGGTGCTATCGACAAAGCCCTTGCCCTCTGGCACCTTGGCCATGAAAACCGGGTATGCCACATCATTCTCGGAGAGACGCCGCTTCTCCAAAGAAAGAACACTGTCATGCAGACTCTGCATAGCACCGGTTGCAGCATTGAGCAAATTAGTCGGTAGCATCGGCCTACCCGCCACATGCACCCTTCCCGAGATATCCTTAGGTGAAGGTGGCGTTTCCTTTCTCTTTAAGTTGTTGTTTTATTCACCTTCATCATATGACTGGCGTTCTACTGGATCCCTCTCTCATCAGTCCAAAGCATAGTAAACACTTTACCAATAATTTGCAAAACAAACATTGCTTTGGATATCACATATCTTTTAGCCTTTGTTTGTGTCTGAAAATGATTTTCAATTCCATGAATATCACATAACTATCCCAAAACTTTTGAATTTTGGGTCTCATGGAAGCAAACATATTGCACTTGACCGTAACAGAATTCTAGCTTTTGGATCGAAGGACGAGAGTCACATCATCCATAGCATTAGCGGGAGAATACCGAAAGCATGCGATAGGACAAAATCCTTCTCGGCACTCTTGAGGACAATCCTCACATTATGTTACCAACCGTAAAGTTTTAACCAGATATTTAACAGCTATTCAATTTTAACAGGGAAGGTGGAAATGCGAGCCATTATTCTACAACTATTATGCAAATCACACTTAGACTGTGTTCATAATTAATAGCACTGAGAATTAAAGAAGTTAATTCTATAGTGCGCTCCCACTCAAATCAATATCTCTCATAATTGATTTTGAGTGATTCAAGATCCGCATTTCAATTCCATGCCATTGATGAGAACATCACTAATGACGGAACTTCAATCGGTAGGCTAACTTGCTAATCACATCTCTATGTGACTCTTGTTCATCTTTCGATGGGCGTGTTCTGAGCTCAGGACGATCAAGCCAGAACAACAAGAAAACCATGTGATCTCGCTGAGAGGTCTCAACTCACCCGCCTCACACTTCTCTAATCGTTTGTACTCATGGAAACATGACGCACTCCGAAAAGATAGGTGCCGTGACGGTGCTACACTTGCGAGAACACTAACTACTTGATATTTTTGTGAGAGATCACCCTAACAAAAAGCGACTACCACGCAATCAAAAGGGTGCATCATAAGGGATTAACATCTCAGGCAATTCATAATAGCATGATATGGTATAGCCCTTTCTGACGGAGAAGTCTTTAATTTCTTCGTCTTCGGCATTCGCGTCGGTGTTCACCTTCGCGAAGATTGCCACCGCCTTGTCGATGCACCAGATAATATTGCTATCTCTATAGCTAATAAAATAAGTGCATTACTTAAGGTTGACATGCAGGTCATTAAACTGACAATCATATGGCTCCAGCCATCATGCCGAATCATGACACGTAGGTCATGTTAATTAATTTACATCATATAGTCATCTCATACAAATCAAATTAATATGAGCACTACTATACCACATCACATGCACGTCTTATGTCATCCTGCAAAACCAAGTTAGACGCCTCTAATTGGTTTATGCAAAATTTTATTTTATGTGGCTTCTAAGGTTCTGAAACAAACCGAAGCTAGCAACATTCATCATCAAGTACGATTATTCAAGCCGCTAGATTAACTTTGCGGGGTGTATGAAATACAAGATAATAAAATCTCGAGCCCCATACTGAACTTCGTCATATGCATGACCCCATGCAGATCATATCTCCATTGCCCTTTTGTCTGCGAAACATCCATCTTTCTTTAACTAAAGTGTAACCCAAAGAACTGTTAGCACTTCATTGATCTATCAACCAGCATACTCAGGAGCAGCATGGAAGGATCGCGGATTGCATGAACTTTGTCAGATTCCACCATGCTGTCAAGATCAGGACTACACAAATTCAAGGGAAGCAATAGGAACATCCGGTAACAGATTTCATCTGCTACCCGCACAAATATTTTTCAGTCATAGAACTCATCTACTACAAATTATATTGTGCAATCACTACTAGGGAAAACTCTAGTAGTAGCGTGGGTAAAAGGCCTACCAGTAGCGCTGGGACCCGTGCTATTGCTACGGCACTACAGCTAAGTCTTAGCAGTAGCGTGGGTTTTTGCAGCGCTACAGCTACACTACCTAGCAGTAGCGTGGGTTGAGCCAGCGCTACTGATAACTACCTGTAGCGCGGCTATTTAGCCAGCGCTGCTACTGGTAGTTAACCCATGCTACTACTAAAATTTCCTCTCTTTTTTCTGCGTATTTATGCCATATTTGTACAGGTTTTATACACTAGTCTCATCATATCATACACAAATTTTTGTACAGTGGCAATGAAGAGGTTGTGGAAGAAACACGAATTAGATTAAAGTGGATGGATCCAAGTGACCAAGTTTAATATGTAGGAAGATATGATGTTGGGATGACACACAAGTGCTGAATCGACACTTGTGTGCTGTCCCACCATCATATATTCCTACATATTCAACTTGGTCACTTGGATACATCCACTTTAATCTAATATGTGTTTCTTCCACCCCAATGATATACAACTCATATCATCATCATAATGATATATATAACAACTCATCATCATCGTAGTCATACAACTCATCTTGATCATAGTGATATAACAATCTCACCATTATGATCATCATATGTTAACCACTACTAGGTAAGTGCTAGTGATATAACAATCTCACCATTATGATCATCATAAGTTAACCACTACTAGGTAAGTGCTAGTGATATAACAATCTCACCATTATGATCATCATAAGTTAACCACTACTAGGTAAGTGTTATCATCCTACATGACAAGTACTAGCAGGACCTACTACTCTCTCTCGGGTAGCATAGCATAAATTAGAAAAAAAACCTCCTTCTCCGTTATGGAGCATAGAGATCCAACTGTCTCCATTTTGTGGCCTTCGCTCAGCCACTATTTTTCTCCAAGCCTTGATTTTGAGGCCTCCATCTGTTTTAGAAGTCGAGTATGCATATTTGACATCCTCCGACCATGCTCGTACGCAAACAACTGTCATCTCACCTTCGACAACCATAAACGGAGGTACAACCACATCCGAGAGCTTCTGTTGAAAAACATAATAGTAATATATATAGTTAGCAATGTAGTTTACTTCAGAAGAATGTATGAAAAAGATGGACTAACTAGTGACACAATAGTAAAAATATTACCATGATACTTGCACGAATGTTAGCATCGCACAACTCGTGGACTAGTGGCACGTATCTACTATAATTTTTGCCAACTCCAAAGAGGATCATAAATTTCAGAACATCATTAACAAAGGAGATAAGATAATTCTTCTCCTCCCAACTTAGCTCTGAGCCATGACTGTAGTAGGTGTCGTCTATTATATTTTGTGTTTCTTTGGAAGAGAGAAAATAAGCTGTCAATTATAAAAAAAACAAATTCAGCAGGTATGAATAACAAGTATTTTTAGATAAGAAATATAGATCATTTAACAAATTTGTTTAACAAACTCAGACGGAGGCAGAATCGAAATCTTGTTCGGATCCAGCCAAATGTTTTCATCTTCAGGATTGCCAATATCGAATGTTATTTTCATATCCTCCTCAAATCCATAGGCCTTGCATAATCCTTCCCAATTTGAACATCCAAAATGAGTGTGACCTACTTCATTTATGATCTTAACCTCGAAATCAAAACCATGTTTAGTTTTAAGGTGAGCTATCTTCGTGTCCACCTTGTACATCTCTTCGAAACATAGCTTCTCAAGGACATATGGTCTTGCATAGCAGGGTATGCACTAGTCGAATTATAAAAAATGGAAATTATACATTAAAGCAAAAATCTTAAGCCATGCTTAATTAAGAAGAAACACGTGCCACTGAAGTTACATACCGTAAAAACTTCGAAGCCCTCCTTCAGCGTGAGGGAGAAGCATGTACCGTTATCTAGGTGCGGTCTATCGCACATACCCCCGTCGTCGGTGCAGTCATCGCACTCGGGGATCCTATCATCGTCAGACATTTCCTATGTTCATAATTCAAAGATTAAAAATTATGGCATGACCTTTGCTAAAATAGGACATATCGAGCGCCCGAAATTCGCCGGAATGGATATGAATCAACATTCCGGCAAAACATAGGCCACTTGGAGGTGTTCCCTGCAAAATCATACACATGTCCAAAGTGACAACCAATACATGTACAAATATCATCATACACATGTCCGAGGAGAAGATAAGGAGGAGGTGGACTTTTAGCTCACCGACTAGGCTGTAGAGGAAGTAGAGGAAGCTCTGACGACGATCACGACGTGACACTACTATGCTTCCATATTCCACCGAGTGAAAAATTTAGATCACCAAATGTCATATAGCATTCTTTGATGACAAAGTGATAATGACATAAAAAATAATTAAATTGTCAAATACTTTTCTATATTAAACAAATAATTACTAAAAATTTATATTCTATACCTAAAATATTTTTTATATTCAAAAAACCTATGCGATTACTACTTTACTATTCTATTCAAAAGACCATTCTACCTATGACATAAAAACCTATGCAAATCAACACTACTGCCTACTACCATTCTAACAATTTATTCTATTTTAAAAACCTATATTTTCTACTCTATTGTATTCAAAATACCTACATTCTATTCAAAACACCTGGATTTTCTATTCTATTCAAAAAACCTACATTTTACAAAAACAGAGGGAGGAGGGAGGAGGAGGAGCAAGGGAGGGAGGGAGGTGGAGGGAGGAGGGAGGGAAGGAGGGAGGGGTGGGAGGGGTAGGGAGGGGGGGGGAGGGAAGCTCGGAGGAGGGAGGGAGGTGGAGGGAGGAGGGAGGGAAGGAGGGAGGAGGGAAGAGCTACCTCGGTGGAGGAGGAGCGGGAGCGTCGGCGGTGGCGTGCGACGGCGGCGAGGAGAGGAGAGACCGCGATAGAGGAGTTAGAGTGATGAGAGAGAGAGGAAACAGACGGCTCCATTGGATAAGATAATCTTAGTAGTAGCGCGGGGTAGAGGCCCAGCGCTACAGATAAAATATTAGCAGTTGCGCCTGTTCCCTAGCCCACGCTGCTACTAAGGCTAGACCCGGGGGTGGCCTTGTGGCTCACTTAGCAGCAGCGCGACCTTGGTGTCCCACGCTCCTGCTACGGCCTTACTTATAGCGTCGGGGAAGGCCCAGCGCTACTGCTAATTAGCAGTAGTGTTGACCCATTACCCATCGCTACTGCTAAGATTCTACCTATAAGGTATTTCCTATTAGTGAATACCCATTCATCTCTATGTATTCTAGATCGTAACCTGCATCTTTGCATAGCACAGCTCTGATGCCACTATAGGGGAACACGACAGAAAACTAAAAACCGGTACAGCGAGCACACCCAGGATCACTATGGAGATGCATACAAGGTTTTTGATCTGATCGTTACCGACTCGTAGCGCAGCGGAAGTAGAGTTGATGAAGATCGTCGGTGCAGATCCCCGTAGCTACGATTTACAACCTCCCAAATGCGAGGATGTACTCCCTAGTCAGGCCCTCAGACAGCCCTTCGGGAGGCGGTCGGACAGTCCCCCTGACGGTGTCACGGACAGCCCTTCGGGAGGCACTACCAGAATCTCGGACGGTCACTCGGACAGCCCTTCGGGAGGCACTCTCGAACAGCCCCTCGGGCAAAAAGATCGATCCAACGACCTCTCTACGGGGTTGCACACATACGGTGTCATCTATCCGGCAGGGCATCGCCATCCAGAACTAGTTCCCACCAGAATCCAGACAGCCTTTCGGCTCTACGAAACTATTTTGCGGGGAGGGAGAGAGAAGGCCAGATCATGCATGGCATTTGTATGTGAGAAAGAGTGAGTGTGGAGAGCTCCTCTCCACCTCCTTTTATAGGAAATCCCAAGGGGTAGGGGGCACTTGAAAAACCCAAATACCCATGAATGGAGTCCTTCACAAGGGCATAAAGGGGAAGCTAAGTGGGCAAGTGGGGCTCCATGGAGGAGCCCCACCTTGGCCGGCCACACCCTTGTGGGTCCCCCACAAAAGGAGTTCCCATCCATCCATGTCATCCCCTAGATCTTTTGAGCAAAGCCCAAAATAATGGCTTTCCAAAAAGCAACCAAAAAGTGCTTTTCACTATTCATGGATACATTTTTCTGTGACCGTTAAATCCAAAAATATTTCTGTAGGTCTTAGAACATTTCTAGTACCCACCAAAATAATTATGGATGCGTTCAAAAACAATTCGGGATTAGTGATTTTCATCTGCGAAAAGCAACCAAATCGGTTCCGGTATCTCCGGAACATTTCCGGGTTTTTTCTCCAGAAAAATCCCAGAAGTTCCCAGAACAATTCTGGCACCCTCTAAGAATTTTCAGGCGTGTGCTGAAACCAATTTGACTTAATGGTATACCCCGAAACAACTTTTCAGTTTTACCAAAACTATTTCGGTATTCTCTCTCCGGAACTCTTCTGTTGTCTCCAAAACTTTTCCGGTGACTTTCTCTCAGATTCCCTGTCTTGTATTCAGCAGATAGATGACCCTTAAGCGTGTGACCCTATAGGTTCGGCGAAGTATAGACATGAGCGGAACACTTTCTGATCAATGATCAACATCGGAGCCGTGGACACCCATATTGACCCCTATACCCACACGAATAAATATTCGAGTGAACCTCCAGTTGCCGTGTGCTATTCCTGTTGCTTCGCGATATGTTATAGACACCCAAGGTGAGATTTATCGGCATCCCCGTGCATCAACAACTTGTCCACTATGCCAGTTACCTCGTTACCAGTTTTGTTCTCTTTTCTCCTTCCCGTGTTCCGGCACCCTGTGAGCAAATCACAATGTGTCTGGCCAGACGATGATGGATACCGTAATACCGAGAGGGCCCAAAGAATATGTCTCCATCGTCGGAGGAGCAAATCCCAATCTTGAGCTATCAAGTCCCTTGACATACTTTCCCATGAACCCGTATGCCGCCGTAATAGCCACCCAGTTACGGATGATGTTTAACAAACCTCAAAGTTCATGAATCAAGCATGAAGGAACTTGATACTCTCATGGTCTAAGGAATTATGCAAACGTTAACTTTCTCTGTGTTATTAATCATTAACTTGTGACGAAGATATCTCATAGCATAACACCAATTCGGGTCGATTCAACACAAGTGTTCTCCCAACATTGTGCCCTCAAAGTTGCCGGCATAGTCATGCCCGTGACCGGGAAAACAGAACCATCATGCAACACTTGAGCTAGTCTTAGAGGCCAGACTAGGAATACATTTTACCGTTTATTATTCCACACGTGCATATGAGTTTCCCTTCGAGCCTCGTGGTTATTGTAGACTCGAGAAACAAAGCAGTTATAGCACGGAATATAAACATAATTATGAACATGGAGATAAATAATATCATTTATTATTGCCTCTAGGGCATATCTCCTACACACCAGCCTCCCCACCTTTCTGCTACCACTGATCGCCGGCCTTCTCATGAGACGGTCGCAGGTGATCTAGACCTTGCCGGCCGGTGGCAATGCCTGGATGGACTGCATTAGTTCGAGGTTCGGTACAGCGACGCTGGTCGCCTCGCTATCGCTGATGGAGAGGACGGTCGCCGGTGGGGCCTTCCTCCACCATACCGAATCTAGACGCAACTCGCCAACCTCTCCACCCTTTCTCCCCGACACTAGATCTGCATCGGTCGGTTGCCGATGACACCTTCCACCCCTTGATCTAAATAGACCAGGGCTCAGTGCCGCCAAACATGGCCTCGCTACCACCGGCCACGCACGATGCTGATGTGAGAGAAAGAAAGTGTTGGGTGATGGGGGAAACAAAGTATGGTACATATATATGGTACACATAAGTATTCTTTCTATATTTCCTTGGTACAGATTTAAGTATTTCAGCTAGTTAATGCACATGGCATAGATCCCTAGGCCAATGGACAAACGTGATACCAAGCGACCTATCGCTCCTCTCCCAAAACGCCGCTTTCCATCTTAAGTCTCTATTTACCCCTTTGTAAAAGATTAACATATAAGTCCACTCCTCAATTATTAATTAATACATTGTCATGTAACTTAGTCCAATTGAGCCTCATGAATTTTTTTAAATGAAGTGATTAAAAATTGATTGGGACAAAAAAGATTGACACTTCACAATTAGAATTAGAACAAACATATAAACCAAGAGGCAGGCCCAATAATGCACTGTTTTTTTTTGGGCGTGTGTGTGTGTGTGTGTGTGTGGGGGGGGGGGGGGGGGGGGAGGGGGGGGGGTTGATTTATTGAGCCAATGGATATGGCTGTCGAGATTCAGTACTTTGAGCCGAACACATATGCATTTCTCGTTATGGACTTGGGCTGGACCAGTGCTAGAGCCCTCCCATCCTTGACCCTACATCTGCCCCTTTATAAACCCATTCTACCATATCCTGCAAAGACCTCCTAGAGAAATTTTACTTGTTGCGCAAGGAAATGATACAGTAGATCAAGCTTCACACTCTTCATCCAATTAATTATAATTCGAATATAATCATACTAAAAATAAGTTAGAAAATTTAAGAATAAATATTGTTTTTGTCAAATAAAAGTAGTTGTAACCCAATTTAAGAAGTTGAAATAAAAAGTTAGAAAATACAACTTCCCTAATTACACTTGTGTATAACTTGAGTTGCGAAAAAAAATAGGTATATTGAAATGCGCAACTTAGGTCTATTGAACCCAATGAAAAGACCTCTGGTATGATATGTAAGCCAAAAAAACAATCCACTGGAAAAACAACCTATAAGCACCCGTGTACTATGTGAGTCCAAGGAAAATGCTCAACGGAATTTAGATCCATGTGAACCCACTTTTTAAAATGTAGTTAAAATAGTACTTCTAAGTTTCTAAAATTTATGAAAAGAATCGCAGATGCAGGTATTAAGTAGAACCTTACCCTTGCAAATTTTCATCGAAAGTTTTGACCATTTGTGACCTGAGTGAAAATAAAAAAATGAGAAAGCTGTAGTTTAAGTTTCAAAACTTGCACTGTACCATTTTCATTTTCTGATTTTCACACAAGTCGCAAATGATCATAATGTTTTGTAAAAATTTACAAGTGTAAGTTTCTACTCTATACCTATGTACGTGTTGTTCTTCATAATTTTTTAAAACTTAGAAATATGATTTTCGCTAAGTTTCAAAAAGTGGGTTCGGATAAACCATGTTCTGAAAAATCTCTGGGTCAAGCGTCTCCGATGGTCAATAGAGAATTAGCAAATCTGTTCTTCCAAACACCGGTTATTGGGTAACAAGCATCGAATTACAAAGTAAGAGATTCAATTTACCCAAGAACAGAGTGCACGATAACATCAAGAACATCAAAAGAAAAGTGAGGTATGCCCAAAAGCAAGGAAATAATGAAGCTTATCTCATATCCCAATCCACGAATAAACGTGTTCTAATACTAACAAAAGAAACGTCTTTATTCTTCATGTCACTATCCCTTGAATCACTAGTAAGCGTGCACATGCAACGCAGTCTCGACTAATATTACATCCAGACGTGAGAATTCTCATGCGTAGAAAAGATAGTCTAATTAATAGTACTAGAAAACATTACAAACCAATCTGTTTCTTAAATTAGTTTCATGAAACGCTATAATTTAGCATCGTGTTCATAGAGTAAAGACCCAAGTAATTATCTCTTATCTCCTAATAACAAAGTTAACAAATAGACACGGACTGGATTTTTATTCATTGAGAAGAACACTGTCACACACAATAAAAATCGTTTGACACACAAGAATTCTGACCGACTCTAGTGACACCTGAAATTTAAAAGATTATTGCTTGAGGAGCAATGATGCAAACCATTCTAATTCTTATTTATTCTGGACCTGCATGCCTAGTCCTGGTCCATCCTGTTGACTCGCTCTAGCGAGGATGGGATATAGATCACCCCCGTGCCAAGCGGCACAACTCTACTATTCCCCTTGGATGCCCAGAAGAAGCAGGCATGGCAGGTGCGTGATAATGATAACCATCACCATCCATCAGATAGCTGAAAATGTGCTTCACCGAGGAAGATTGAGCAGATCCAGAACCATGTTGAGTCTTGAGCTTCTTGGGGGCAGGTAGTTCAAGAGGGTTGTCCTCGAGAATGACAAATTCATGACATGCCGATCAACGATGGAAAGTTAATGTGGTTGCCCCCGTGCTTAGAAGACTTCCGGTTATAAAAAAAACGCCATAAGACAAGATAACCAGAAAAAGCATACCTGGCCAGCGGCCTCCGGGCCCCAACCTTAGGACGTTGCCACGGGAACGTAGGGCAGACGGCTACGAGGGCTCGCGACTCCAGCACTGCCGCTCCGACGAATCCTCCTTCACACTAAATCACTAATTAAAAAGTACTACTTCCAAAGATCACTCCTACCTCTCCAGGTTGCGACAAGTAGCGCACATGCAGTGCATCACTTGTCGCAACGCAGTTGTCGCAATCTGGGAGTTTTTACTTTTTTCGTAGATCTGTTTATTCAAAACGTTTTATCTCTTAAACTATGCGTCCAAATCTCAAACCGATTTCACCATTGGATTCCTCGCGACGAGATCTTCAAAATTAGATCCCATGTTGATAGGTTTTGCCGAACTTTTTATCACGAAAAAAAGGGGACGAAAAACAAAACCGGGAGCACGTTTTTTTCCCCTTTCCGAAAGAGGCACGACTGTGCCTCTCACGAAAACAAATCCGTGCCTCTCGCGAAAGCAAAACCGTGCCTCTCGCGGAAGTAAAAAAAAGAAAATGCATTTTTTTTTGTTTTCGAGAGGCACGGCCGGGCCTTTCGTGAAAGCAAATCCGTGCCTCGCGTTTTTTTTCCTTTTCCGAGAGGCACGGCCGTGCCTCTCGCGAATGCAAATCCGTGCCTGTCGGAGAAGCAAAACCATGCCTCTCGCGGAAGGAAAAAAAACGGGTTTTTCGCGCAAATTTTTTTTGGATTTTTTTTTGTCTAAAACCGAAGAATGCATGCGGAAAAAAAAATCCGAAGGGAGCACCCAGAGCGCGACACGTGGCGGCGGCTGAGAGCGTGCCACGTGGCGGCGGCTGAGAGCGTGCCAAGTGGCGCGCTCTCAGCCCACCCCAAGTGATCATTGGGAGGCTCCCGAAGGAGCACTCCTTCGTTAGTTGCTCCCTCCTTCACACCCTTCTGGGCTTCCGGCACATCCTCCTGGGCCTCCGGCGCCTCCTTTCGGGACTCTGGCGCATGAAGGCGTTGCGCCAATGGACTCGCCACAAGTCTCTGCTGAGGTCCTGTCGTTTCGGCAGGCCGCGCAGATGTGCCTCCAACGACCTCTCTCTAGAGCTACACCTCACCCATGGACCGGGTAGCCGGAGCCGTCGATGACACTCGCCGGGGCTTCACCTCCCTCGCCAATGGTGGCGGGGTAGTTTTCTCCATCGACCTCTCCCGTGACCTCTTCAACTGCGGCGACGGCAGGGCTGCTGACGCTGTCGAAACTTCACAACGAGGCAAATGAGGCACAGAGGTCAGGGATTTGAAGGTCTGGATACAAGGCAGAAGAACATGTCAGCAAACACGGCCGACTGAAAGAAGGGCACCAAAATAGGACAGCCGAGCCGACCTCGCGTGGGCAGTTGCCCCAATGGTAGGGCTCTAAGATTTCATCTATGGGGACACTAGTCACAAAATGCATGTGAGACTTCAGCTCGGACTCTGAGACCTCCCGGTTGTGAAGACGGCAGGGGTGGTTCCGGCCTCTGTAATCATACATTGGGTGCTCCCGCCATGCAAGCAACTGGATGTTTCTCACTATCCACGTTTTAAAGATTTGCATGCCTGAGAGCCGGGCATCCTGAAGCTGATGAACCGCCCCCACGAGTCTGGCATTCTCTGAAGAGAGCTCGGTCACTGAGCTCCAAGAAGGCAACTCCCGGAGCAGCTTGTTAGACGAATAAGCCGCGGCTGCGGCCAGGGCGCGTCGGGCGCGCGTGCGTGCGTGTGCCAGATGAGTCGGGCATGGTCTGGTCCGTATCAGGCCTGTAGTTGTGTGTGTGTGTGATCCCATGTGTGTGTGCTTGTGTGATCGGGTTGGTTAGATGGACGCGCGCGGGGTGTGGCCGCGCCAGGCGCAGGACCCGGTCGCGTCCCGTTGGCGTACATGCGCGGCGGGCGCGGGAGCTGTGGAAGCGCGGGGCGTGGCGAGTGGGCAGCGAGGCTGCGGCGGGAGCGGACGTGGGCGTTCGGCGCGCGTGTATATGCCCCGTGCCCGCGTGTTGTAGACTTGTAGTCCGTGGCTGAGTTCGTGCTCAGGAAAGAAAGAAACAAGTGGCCGTTCGTGCGGCCGGCGGCGTTCATGCGCCGGGCATATCCTGCTGTGTTCTCCTCGTTCTTCCTCCTTCTTTCTTCTACGTCCATGCTAGAGAGAGAGAGAGAGCTCCGGCGAGAGGCAAGGCGAGGCTACGTCAACAACACAGCTCACGGGAAAAGACGGGCAGACCCATCTCTGTATAAGTCTTTGGTCGAGAGCATAGAACCAGTTTCGCTGCCATGACTTCTTCTTCTGGGGCATTGGGAGATCAAAATACTCAGAGTCCAGACGAGGTTAGATGACCGCCCCTCTGTGGTCCAGAATCCTGCCGTTTTCCCTATGCAAAGAAATAACACCAGAGGCCGAAGTGCAGCGCCATCCCAAGAAAGCACTCACACAGTGTAATGAAGCAGGCCAGATGCAGAACTTCGTTCGGGGTCAGATGATGAAGTTGGCACCCGTAATAAGTCAGGATCCCTCGAACGAAGTTGTTCACCAGAAGGGACAAGCCGCGACAGTTGCAGGAGGTATGAACAACTAAATTCCAAGGGAGGGGTTCGGAGCTTTATCTGACGGCCGCGCGGCAAGCCAGGATAAGACGCTTCGCTTGGGCAGGAATCCCCGAGCGACAGTGCTCCAGACGCTTGAAGCTGGTCTTAGAAGGTTTCCAGCTTCCCGGGCCCTTGGGCAGAATTTGCGCCTCGGCCGGGGGCGGCAGGATATCCAAAGGCTTCTCCGCCATGACGATCTCATGGCCGGCCGCCTCGCCGCTCCTGCTCTTCATGGAGTCCATGGATTGGTGTTTCCCCTGCCGTAACTTACGCTCCCACCTCGCCATCGTCCTTATCTCTGCCATTATTGGCTACCGCCACCTCGTCCGCCTCCTGTTCATGCGGAACCGCATCACCCCCCACTATAAAACACTATTCCAATCTAGTTTTGGTCCACTTCACCTCTCCTACCTCCTCCAGAAGCCCCCTCAGGCAGTCAATTGATCAGATGTTGTCTTCTTCCCTGACGAATTCCTGGATTAGGGGGTGCTCGCCATGTCGGTTAACACTCCTTTGCACATGGCCGAGGACCCCCTAAGCTCATCAACTGATGGGCCTCGTTCGTCTGGTCCAAGAACACCAAGAAGGAATGACCCAAAGACTTGCCACATAATCCAAGGTTTAGAGGTAGTCTGTCGCACGTTTGCCCCTGGATGCAACTGTCCTATGTGTAACCCTAGACACCTCTGGTAACTACATAAACCGGGGTGCCAGGGGCGTAGAAGGACGAACTCATATACATACGATCTCATGGTAGATCACCTGTACTTTGTACCCCATCCACATCATTACAATCAAAGCAAGACAAAGGATATTACCTCCTCGGGAGGGCCCAAACCTGGGTAAACAGTGAGCCTCCTGTTACCATCATGCCAAGGCTACCAGATCAGGATCCCCTATCCAAGATCTGCCTGATCTAGCTCCGGCATTGGTGGCCCATACAGGTCCATCTGCGTAGTTGAAGCGACCCGATGGCACGCCTCCACATTGACGATCGCATCGGCTATGGCTTGACATTTTTTCCAGGATAGCTTTTTGTCTTCGGTAGCATTACCCTCCATGCGGATTCGACTGGCCACCTCGGCCAGATCGAGACATTCACTCCATGCCAGATCATTAGATTTGGAAACCTGGAATACACCGCGGGTTCTCGTGGTGAACTTGCATTTTCGAGCTGGGTGTCAGACCAGATCGACGATCGCACCGACACACCCACCCAGACCTTGGAATTAATCCCAGACTAGGATGATGGTGATATACCTACCTCGGATCTGGCTCTGAGTCTAGAGCTGAGCACTACCATTGTGGACCAGGCATCTAGCCTAGCCGAGGAAAAGCCCGAGGCCAAGTTAGATCGGACCTCAGACAAATTCCCATTGGACCTGACGTTCGATCAGGCCATGGATGAAAACGAGAAGACTCCTAAATGAGATGTTAGATCGGATTCAAAAGCTCACAATCTCAGACTATCGAAACTCGGTTTACGATCATATCTGGGAGACACTGGGAGAGGTCAAAATTTTCAGCCCACCCACCACCCATCTAGTCGATAACGTCGAGGATTTAACCGACGTTTTAGCCACCGCCTCCGAGGAGGTAACCAACATGGATGAAGATATCGGTGAAACTTCAGATACTGCTCCATCACTAGCTATCAATCACACCGGCAAGTGGGCCACGACCTCCACCTACGATGTCTACATGGTGGACACCCCCAATAACAGCGGAGGACGAGGAAACCTAAAGCGCTGGCTCAAAGGCCGCCGTAATGGGGGCACTGGCAACGGTAATGCCAGCAATGGCGGTACCGGCAATGTCAACATTGGTAACGGCAAAGAAGCTAATGATGGTGCTAGTAACGGTTGTGACTGCAACAAACACGGTGACGACAAGGCCAACGGGGACGATGGCGATGACCCTGACGGCAGAGATTACAACCCCGACGAGGATCAAAGCCTCGAACCAGATGAGTATGGTGCTTTTGACGAATCCCTTGAGGGCCCTCAGCTCGAGAAACCGCGTAAGCGATTGACCAGCATGGCTAAAACATCAAAAGCAGATCTCAGCATCTTAAATATGACAAGGACTACATAAACGACAGGTGGACCGAGCTCCTCCGAGCAGAACAGGCATTCGAGGATAAGCTACAACAGACCGGTGCCAAACGGCCCTACCTCCATAGAAACTTGCAGGACGAGATGGATGCAGAGGCCAAGGATAGCGCTCTTTCAAAGCGTGAATGGGTTGAGGGCCATGATCGCCCCACTAGGGGCCGATCTCCTTGGATGGATAATCGGCCAGTTGGAACAGACAAGTACGCTCCCGTGGTGTCTGGTCACAGTGGAGGAAATAACCCACCGTGGATTACCTCAAGGCCGGACCCCAAAGAGAAGAGGCCTTTGAGGCCTGAAAACCCACCTCGGTCAATTTATAAATCCAAGCAACACTCGCCTGCTGGACATGCAGGATATTTGGCTTGGTTGGCCAAGAATGGCGATGTGCCCGACTACACCCTTGACCGTAATGTAACCATATCAGACGTACGCCACGCCACTGCAAGGGTCAGAGGAGCTGCTCATCCCCAGTGCTTTACAGATGAGATCATGCAGCACCAATTCCCCGAAGGGTTTAAACCCATAAACATTAAACAATATGATGGAACAACGGACCACGCAGTATAGATAGAGGACTTCCTCATGGCAGGTGGAGACGACTTCCACGCCATCAAGTACTTACCATTGGAACTGAAAGGTTTAGCTCGGCACTGGCTCAGCAGTCTTCAGAAAAATTCGATCGGCGTATGGGACGCCCTTGAGGACGAATTCAGGGCAAATTTCCGAGGCACTTACGTAAGCCCTCCCACTAGTAGAAAAAGATCCTTTTGTCTCGGTTCATAAGGGCCTTTAGTCCCGGTTCTGGAACCGGGACTAAAGGGTCGTTACTAAAGCCTCCCCCTTTAGTCCCGGTTCTTACACGAACCAGGACTAAAGGCCGTCCACGTGGCCGCTGCCTAGAGCTCCACCTTTAGTCCCGGTTGGTAACACCAACCTGGACTAAAGGAAATTTTATGATTTTTTTTTTGAAATTTTTTTTGAAATTTTTTTTTGAATTTTTTTCCCGATTTTCAAATTTCTGAATTATTTTAACCTCTAATCTCTAATCACCCCTCATCACTGCTCAATTTAACCTCTAATCTCTAATCACCCCTCATCATTCCAAATCATCTAACTTCCCGGACGATCACCCATCCTCTCACTACCCCAGCCTGAGCACGCTTAACTTCCAGGTTCTATTCTCCCTCGTTTCCAAGTCTGCACTTGTTGTTTTCCTGACAATAGTAAGATGTCAATCCTATTAACCCTCAGGAGTTTAGCTTGAGCATGAAGTCACAAATTTCACTGTTTGAGTTTGAAACTATTGTTCTCAAAAACAATAATTATTTAGTAACACTAATATTTCTTGAATAGTAGTTTGACCATTGTTTGACCATAGTTTGACCACAGTTTGACCAGATTTGACCAAAATTGAAATAATTATTTAGTTACACTAATATTCTTGAATAATTATTTAGTAACACTAATACTTCTTGAATAAGTAGTTTGACCAGATTTAATGAAAATTTAAAAAAAAACTGAAATTTGAGCATAACTTTTTTTCCTTTTAGAATTTGAGGATTCTAAAAATTTGCAAACAGGCCATAGGCCGTCAAAATTGGATGCGGATTTTCGTGCTGAACATTTTGATATATTATACATTTTTTTCTGACATCGTATGCAAAAGTTATAGCCGTTTTACATTTTCCCTACACTTTTTGCAAAACATGTCCAAATTTAAGTTTTTAAATTTTCCTAACTAGTAGATGTAGTAACATAACTACATCTCGAAGGATTTTAATTTTTGAAGTTTTTTCATTTCTTTTGCTTTTTACAAAACTGAAAAGCGATCCACGCCGGGGGGGGGGGGGGGGGGGGGTGGGTAGAGTTTGAAAATGGGACCTTTAGTACCGGTTTGAGACACGAACCGGGACTAAAGGGCATGGCACCCTTTAGTCCCGTTCGTGACTCAAACCGGACTAAAGGTCTAATCTTTAGTCCCGGTTTGAGACACACGAACCGGGACTAAAGGGCATCGCACCCTTTAGTCCCGGTTCGTGTCTCAAACCGGGACTAAAGGGCTCAGGTGAACCGGGACTAATGCCTTAGCCGCACGAACCGGGACCAATGCTCACATTAGTCCCGGTTTGTGACTGAACCGGAACTAGTGTGAATATTGCCCTGTGACCAAAGCCCTGTTTTCTACTAGTGTCTGGATGCCGATGACCTGGCACACGTTGTGCAGAAGCTAGGAAAATCGGGCCACAAATTGTGGAATCGCTTCCTGACAAAGAAGAACTAGATAGTGGACTGCCCCGACGCAGAAGCAATAGCAGCATTCAAGCACAGCATTAGCGATGAATGGCTGGCCAGAGAACTAGGGCCCGAGAAGCCCAGAACAATGGCAGGCCTCACTCAGCTCATGACTCAATTTTGCGTCGGTGAAGATAACTGGCTGGCTCGGATGAGTAGCTAAAATGGTAACCCCGGTAGCTCTGAGGTACGTGATGGAAACGGAAAACCATGGTGCAACAGGAACAATAAGCGCCCTAATAGGGGCAGCAATAGAGATGCTGAGGATGGCGAGGTCAATGCCGGTTTCGGCAACCAGCGTGGGGGTAACGTATACACTCATGGTGTATCCTTAGTGTCGTTCAATTCTAATCGCTACAACTCTCACATTGTCCTCGGGCTAATAACCATGTCGGACACCATCGAACGACCACGTGGATAGCCTGGGGGTTGTATAGTAACTCAGATAACAAATGTCGAGGTGCTCCGAGGAGTCATCGACGACTTCACGAACCTCACGCCATTATATGCATCAAGTTTGACTTGTGTCTTTGGTCAACAGCTGGGTTGCCTGGCTCCTATGTTTACCCCTTATGTTTCTGCTAAATTCGTCTAAGAGCATGCCGGAAGCACCTCTGTGATTGCTACCTCTGGTTTAACTAGTAAAGTACCTCAGGAAGGAGAAGCCAAAAGCTGACTATCACAACATGCGCTAACTTGATCGGCAGGTCAGAAGTATACAACCCACATAAAGGGTATATGTGTCATGCAAAGGATTTGTCCTCGGACAAATCACAACAAGCTGCTCCTCTTCCATAAGTACTCGGCATGATCGAGGAAAGGGAGTAGAAAGCAGTTCGGTTTCACAACTCAGAACCGGGGGCTATTTATTTGCCCCATCCCCACTACGCTCTCTGGCAAACGTATGTTTAAGCCCTATAGGTCGGGTTGTCTGGTTTTTCTGATATAGCCGCTTCTGAGCACCAAGACATCGGCTAAGGGCTATTATTGGAAAAACACTCTAAGAAAATTAACTTAGAGGTGGAAGCCGAAGACTGGCCAACTGCGTATTTATAAGTCAAGATTGAGTCAAAATTATAAGAAAAGGCAAAATTAATTCGCCTAAACAAAAGCACTAGATATAATTAGACCGTTGAGCCTAATATTGTCTTTACAAAATACTTCTTGGCATACCGAGAGTTAAAACACCCACCACAGGCTATCTACGATGGTTTTGAGCTTGCAGTCCTTCTCGGATATCCGGACAGCTAGCATGAATTGCTCAAAAAAATTGTCGGTCTCGACCTCCCGATGATCATCATTCAGGGGGCACTTCTCCGCAATTTTGACAAGGCCAAGGCCAGTATAATGAGCTTGTACCATTGCCCATGCCTGCCGAGCTCCCTCCCGGCACGCTAACACCTTGCACCTCCTGAACTGAGCCCGCCCCTCTTGAAGGCGGCGAACCAGCTCGAAGTAGCTGGTTGGCACGTGCTCTGGGCGCCAAAGGGCCTTGATCAAGTCCTTCATTGCCGAGCGCACCATCTTCTGCAACTCCTCGAGCTGCTTCAGCTTGTCCCCGAGGAGGACGGGACACGTCGGATCCTAGAATTGAAGCCAGAACAGCCGTGCTTCCCCATGGGACTCATCGGAACTGCCACTGTAAAAGCAGCAGGCCTCCGCAGCACTATGAGGCAGGTCGAGAAAGGCAGCTGGTGGGCGCCAAACTTGCGTCAGCCCCGGGAATGCTCAACGGCTGAAGATACACTACATAAGGTATGGCTTACCGGACGCGATCTTCGAAGCCTGCTGCAGCTCTTCCTTCGTCGAGGACACCCGAAACTCCACCTGTTGAACATCCCGGCCAAGTTTTTTTTGTCTCGACAGCGTCAGTGTCCTTGGCAGCCTTGAGTGCGTCATGTTCTGTGACACACTTGGTGAGTTCCTCCTCGGCGATGGTCACCCGCATTTGAGTGGCCTCACGATTATCCTGCTCCATCCAGAGCAGGTCAGCGCTCTCCCTGGCATTCTCCTTAAGCCTTGTCGAGCTTGGCCGAGAGGTGGGCCACCTGTTGCTCTGCACCTGCACAACAAGGTAGAGAATGAGCATGTCAAGACTAAGGAAACATGCGCATAAATTGCAATATCTCCACTTAATTACCTCGGGCAGCCTCCGCGTTGGCCTTGAGTTGCCGAGCTTCTTGCTCGACCTTCACGAGTCGGCGCTTGGTTTCCTCCAGCTCTGACGACCTCGTCGGGAGGCGAGAGGCAGCGCACTGCATCAAGTGCAGTATCATTTGTTAATATTGAGAGCCTAATACCGAGGTGATTCGATCCTCTTATCGGTTTCTTTGAAAACCAACATGATTCTTAGGGGCTACTGGATATTCGCGTACAAGTGAAAAACTGTTAAAGTACTAAGAATATGATTATTAGACAACCCTGAAGTCAGTTTGTTAAACTAACTTAAGGCTCGGGGGCTACTGTAAACCGCAGCTTTCCTAAAAGCTGCTCAAGCTACAGTTTCGTCGTCATCACATGCTAAAAATACAATGATTCAGGGATCTATAAAATCCTAAGCTACGCATCCTTTTTTTTTTTGTCGCACAGTGTCCTCGGATATTTAACACCAATGAACACCTCGAGGGCTACTGCGCACGTTGCTATGTTCGGTGTAAACATAAAGAACAAGGGGGAAATAGGACATCGTACCTCCACGCCTTTGACAAGGCAGACGAGCATCTCCATCATTCCCGACTCAACAAACCGGAATTGGGTCAGGGCGGCGCAGAGAACAACGAAGAAATAGCACGCTATTTCGGCGTTTAAACTTCGCTATAGGGTATCTGAGGGTGCCACGTTATATTTTAGCCATTTTACATTCTACGCCGCTATTCACGTTATAGGGTGCTGTAACGGCGCTAAACGCAAAAACGTTTCAGCATTTTTAGCGTGGAGCGATCGAAACACAGCAGGCGCTCAGCAGATAGCAGCCCATCGAGCATCGGTCCATTGCAATGCAACAATAGGCCCATTATCCATCCTTCTAATACCCTAACTTGCCAGGTCGTGGACAATGCAACGGATGCAACTCACTGTCCCTAGTTTTCCTCTTTCCTTTTCCCACCCAGGTCGTGGCGAGGTGTACTATGCTCCTGTTAGAATTATGTTCATTTAAATAATGCTCCTGTCTCCTTTGGTGATTGTAGGCCTTGGCGTGTCAAGCACAACATCAACAGTAGAAGGACGGGCTGCTGTTGTGAATGTGAAATCAAAAGATCCAGGATGAAAATATTGCATTTGTCAGGAAGAAAACAAGAATAATTCTCTAAAGTGCATCTAATGTCATAATGTGTACACCTAACACCAACTGTATGCATGTATAGCTCCTGGAGAAAATTTTAGATGTGTAGATCCTTAATTTCTACGATATATTTGGGATTTTTTTTAAACGCTATTTTGAATATAGCACGCAATAACTTTTATAGCATTTGGAGAAGGGCCACGCTATTTTAGATAGCACGCTATTTTTTTCGTTGGCAGAGACTGGCGCGCTGGTCGGGATGGAGGCTCGGGCTTGCGAGAGCTGCCTCCATCATCTGACGGCGTTCCGCCAGGTCGGCCTCGGATGTGGCCGAGTTCCGCGCCGGTGACTTCGGTGTAGTTTCTTTAGCCTTGGGATGCGTGGCGGCTGATGGTTGCTCACGTGGGCTCGGGGCCACATGAGCCGAGGAGGCCGGACTGGCGGCTGACCTCTCTTCACCGTGCCAAGAGGGATTACCTCCTCGGTCCATGTCATTGTCTGCCAACCTCGGTCGTGGTATCGACGGCCTCACCCTCAATATTGGATGTCAAGGGTGGGGGATTAATCTCGCTCTCCTGAACCTCACTTTGGACGAGAGGGGAGCAGCATCTACATCGGGGGTGGCTGTGACGGCCGCCCCACCAGAGGATGGTGGCGGCCTCACGCGAGTGGAGGACAGTTCATCCTCAATGGTGCGCTGCATCCTAGAAAAAGATGATGAAAGGGCTGAAAGTCAGCATTAAAAAAGCGAGACTAGCCATGGAATCGATGTTTTTAAACTTACTTGTCAGTGGGTGGTCGGACTCGTGGACCTTGGCCCGAAGACCAAGACTCAGAAGGGGGATCCCTAGCTATATGGGGGACCTGGGTGGTCGGAGCCGAGGACGGGCCTGGTGCCTGGGTATCTGGCACCCGTCGGCACTTGACGCCTTGCGTCGGAGACGATGACTCCTCGGCTTCCGGGGTGGCCGCCTGGCTCGCCCCTCCACCCCCAGCAGGTGAAGGAAGGCTTTGACTTTCCTGCTGGTCGCCGGTGCTGGATCTTGCATCCGAGCTCTCCTGGTTGAGGACAGGGAGCACCGAGGCACTGCCGCGCGTGGCCGCACACTTGGAGTTTTTTGTTTGCTTGGCCTTGGCTGGAGCCAATGAATTATCTACGGCCAATAAGCCAGCAAGGATGGCATCCATTGGCTCCTCGGGCTGAGGAGCCGGTGACTTGACTCCTGCCGTGAACTCACGGCAGTCCTGGGAATTATCAAAAATGCAAAGACTCTGTTAAGAATAAGCATCAGGGAATACGTCGCAAGCTAGAAAAAGGGTAAGTCCTCAGATCTTACCCGGGGTGCGCTTCACCTGATAGCCGATGTCAGCCCCCTCAATCCTGAAGGACTGGTCCTTGCTAGTAAAAAGGAGAGTTTGCATGGAGGCAATGGTTCTCCTCCCATGAAATCCTTGGATGACCAAGGTCTCATCACCCTCCCCGGTGAACTGCCACATCGGGTGACCTTGGGCCTAAAGGGGTTGCACGCCGTGATAGAGCGCCACGTGCTCACATCAATCAGGGTGACCTTCTTGTTGATGAAGTGTTTTACCCTCTCCATGAGCTTGGGCAGCTCCTCCGCATCCTCCCAACCGTTGTTCTTGAGGATCTAGGAGTGGAGTTGTTCTGGGGGAATGGGAGTGAAGGGGGTGGTGATGCCTTCTTGGTTTCCCAAGGAAACATCTGCCATGTAAAACCACTCCTCTTGCCAGTTTTTTACAGTCTCGATAAACTTGCCTTTTGGCCATATTGAGCCCGGTATCCTGCTTATCATGGTGGCCCCGCACTCGGTGGGCTGGGCATCGTTCGTCTGCATCTTGATGCAGAAGAGCTTCAACCAGAGCCCAAAGTGAGGCTCGATGCAGAGAAACGCCTCGCAAAACGTGACATAGCAGGCGATGTACAAGATGAAGTTAGGGGCAAGGTGGGGAAGTTGAAGACCGTAAAAATAAAGGAGTCCCTGAAGAAAGGGATGAATCAAGAACCCCAGATCCCGAAGAAGATGGGAAAGGAAAATAACACGCTCACTGGAGCAGGGTTCCGGTACCCTGACCGAGGTAGGGACACCCATCGGTCCCTTGGCCACGGGGGAGCGAGTGGCGGCCACCTCAGTTGATGACAAATACTCGCCGCCCATGAGCACGCGAATCTCCTCTTGAGTGATATAGCCCTCTGGTGCTCGAGGCCTTCTAGCTATCACCGGCGGCCTTCTGGCTATCTGCGGCGACCTTCTTGCCGCCCTTCGCGGCCTTCACTACGGCGGCAAAGGCACCCTCCCCGGCCATCTCCTAGGGATGGGGGAGAGAAGATGAGCTGGAGGTTTGTTTTGGGCTCTGTGGTTCTTGGGCGCTGGAGCTTGAGGACGGCGGAGGCAAGGGGGAATCGGGCGCGTAAAGCCAAACAACCCTCACCTTTTAGCCTCTTATAGCAAGCAGGGATGCCCATCACGCACACCGATGGCAGTAATTTCTTGGGTTCCCCATGCGTTGTGCATTAAACTTGCGCAAGGATCGAGGGGTTTGTTGATAGTGCCGCTAGAAATCTGGCGCATGACCTCCTTTTTGCTGATTTAACATATCAATGGTAGAGGCCTCGAGCCACGTTCCCACATCATGATGGTATTTGAAATGACTGCACGAAGTAGTAGTACAAGGCGACGCATCTGGTCGATCAAGGCTGTCAGGGCTGGACCTGACCATGATCCTTATCTTGACTAGAGAAGGCTTCATCACTAAGGCAACTCACTTTGGGAGGTGGTCCTTGATTCCAAGGCTTTGTCCGGCCATTGAGAGAATCTTTTATTTAAAATAGGTACAAAAGTGCTATGGGGCTCCTCGGATGCCCGAGGTATATGACTCTTCGGCCAAGATGAAGTCATTTTAGAAATTGCATAAGGTTGAACCAGCTTGCAAGGCCAAAGACCGAATATTGAGAGCAGCTCTGAGGGACTAAGGAGCATCCTCGGCTTGAAGACCGGCTCAGGGGCTACTGACGGAGTCCTGGATTAGGGGGTGCTTGGCATGTCGGTTATCGCTCCTTTGGGCCGGGCCGAGGACCCCCAAAGATCATCAACTGAGGGGCCTCATTTGTCTTGTCCAAGAATACCAAGAAGGAATAACCAGAAGACTTGGCGGATACTCCAAAGTCTAGAGGTAGTCTCCGGTATGTTTGCCCCTAGATGCAACCGACATATGTGTAACCCTAGGCGCCCCTGGTATCTATATAAACCGGGGTGTGCTAGGCACATAGAAGGACAATCTCATTCACATACAATCTCACCGTAGATCACCTGTACTTTGTACCCCATCCACATCAATACAATCAAAGTAGGACGTAGGGTATTACCTCCTCGAGAGGACCCGAACCTGGGTAAACACCATGCCTCCTATTAAAATCGTGCCAAGGCTACCTGATCGGAACCCCATACCCGAGATCTGCCAGATCTAGCTCCGACATTCCCAACCCTAACGAGGTCGTCCTCTGCCACCCCTCGGAAGAAACCGAGGAATTGAGCCATCCATTCTTCGAATGACATAGCCATTACCGTCCTCTGTACTCCACCTCTCTACTCCCTACTTCAATTTCTCCTGAGGAGGCCCGTAACCAAAACGCCCATCTCAATGGCCGCCACCGTCCGCTAAAGACCTCACAGCCGGTGATTTGGAGATCGCCGGAGTTTGTGTCCTACTCCCAGAAATGGGCCAGAAACCTTTGATCCCATATCTATGCTCAGCCTACTAGGGGATGCCACCGTTTTCCCTTGAGGAAGGATACCACCGGGTTGGAACTGGTCAAACCATCTTTTTAGAGGTTTACGCCTTCATAAATTCATTGTACATCTTCTATTCGGAGAAACATATTTCTTACCGATTCACTTTCTATTAAAACTGCTGAGGACCTAGATGTAGTCATTTTAATTACAGACATGTCCCTAGAAGTAAAATCCTTATACCTTTTTCATTTTAACTCCTTTTTACTTGATTATTTTTCTATTTTTCTTTATTTTTTCTCTAGTTTTTATAGTATTTATTTAAAAATATTTCCAAACACTTTTTGAGTACTATTTTGAATTTAAGAGGTTTCTGTATGTTTTTTTGAAAATAGGAAAAGAGGTGCTATATTTTTTCCAGCTTGGTGAAGTGTACCCAACCTTTCTAGATCCGAAGGCAAGCATCTTGAACACTTGATATGGTGATTGCTTGGTTGTTGTGTTGCTAGATGTATTGACATGCTTATGGTTGAAATTGAATGATTCCCTAGTAAGTGGCATACATAGTTTTGATCATGACATGTATGCATGTTAATATATTTCCTATTATGACTTCAGTGAGGTATGCTATGTGGTGTTGACATGTTCTGCTATATACAAGATGGTACTTTTTAAGTTTAACTGGCAGGAGCAGGTACAAAAGAAGTCATGTTGTAGCATTACGAGTAGAAGGGTGATCACGTCGGAGCATGATCATGCCTTGATGTTTACGCACGCCGGAGCATGATGGGGGTTGTGGCCCTATTTTGGTGCTAAATTTAAAGATAACAATTATCGTGCTAACCACTATAGGAAACATAAATTCTCCAGAGTCGATCGTAGATCGGGTCTTGTTACCAAAATCTCCCAAACTTGTTTCGTGGTACCACATGTCCCTCATATGGGTAGGGCATGGTTTAGTAAGTTGTTAACCCCTTCCCTGCACACACCTACAGAGGGGCCAAGTGAAATGGTACCACGGCGATCCGAGGGTAATTCATGTCACTTAGTCTGGGAGCATTGACATCCCGGTTGTAGCCGAAGACGGGTAGCTCCCCTATTGTGACCCGACGAGGGTTCCTTGCGCGATATAAATATATCTTGTTCATGCTATTCGAGGTTGGAACCTCCCCACTTAATGTTTTATTTGTCCGTTGCTTTGGGTGATTCCTGGCTCGGAGAATTAAAGCAAGTGTGTTTAGGTCAAGCATGTTGCAACCCAAAGGCCGTAATTGGAAATCTCTCACCAACACCTCGGTGATGGCAAAGGAAATCCATTACATGTGGGTAAAGAGTGTAACCTCTGCAGTATGTAAAACCTATTCGAATTGCCATGTCCGCTGTTAAGGACTTCAGTTGGGAAGGGTCAAGTGTCGGTCTTAGTGTCGTTCTTCGGAGGAAATAAACAAATAAAGAATTGATCATGAATCACTCATAACTTGATTATTATTGTTATTATTATCATTACTAATATTATTGTGGACTAACCCTTTCTCTAATATTAGCAGAGTAATATTCTGCACACACTTCCGAACTACATGCTCAACATAAGTGCATGACATTTTAGAAGCAAGAGTACAACAATTCTGAGTCGAGTGAACTTCTCGTCGCAAAAAACTGCACACTATTTTTTTGTTACTATTTTTTATCCAGTTTTATAACCGTTTGTTAGAACGATGCGTATGATAAGCCGTTGGAAAGCTATGGATTATGTGCAACTTTGCCATGTTGAACACTTTTCGAGATTCCTCGCGGTTTAAGAGCAGTTTCGAAAATGGTACGACGCCCGACGAGTGGCAGCGAGTGTATTTTCACTTTTTTTTCAAACCACTCGTCGGAACGATGCAAATGATACGCCGTTGGAAAGATATCGTCGAGGCGGAACTTTTACATATAGAATACTCTCTCTAACTTCTTACGGTTTAAGAACAGTTTCAAATTTACTCAAACACAAAAACTCTGTTTTTTAAATTTGTGATTTGTTCGGTACAATTTTCACTGTAGTTTTTTAACCTTTGTCGAAATGAGGCGTGTGATATGGCGTTAGAAACATATGGAAGAGGTGCAACTTTCATATGTAGAACATGTTTTGAGATTACTTACGGTTTTAAATTAATTTTGAATATAGTGCGGCAGCCGACGAGTGACAGCGGCTGTTTTTTCTTGATTTTTTCCAAACCTCTTGTCGGAATGATGCAAATGATACGCCGTTGGAAAGATATCGACAAGGCACAACATTTTCATGTAGAACACTCTCTCTAATTTCTTACGATTTAAGAGCAGTTTTGATTTTTCCGAAATGCGGACACTCTGTTTTTCGCGACACCAAAATCGATGAGTGAACTGCATCAAACAGAAAACCGCACTGCTTCAGATTGAAAACCACACTGCATCCGACGGGCAAACGAACTGCTTGATTTCATTTTATCAGGCGGTAAAGTTTCCCAGGCGAGAAAGTGGAATGCAGTTCACATCGGGTGTAAGTGAACCGCAACACTATCGAGAAGTGAACCTCATTACTTTTTTGTGTCGTTTACTTAACAATTTGCTATACTTCACATTTGGGAGTAAGTGAACCGTGACACTACTGAAAGTGAACAGCGACACTACCCGAAAGTGACCCGCGTGAGTTTTTGTTGTCTTTTTTTCTAACATTTTTTATGAACGAAAGTGGACCACATGGACGAGGGCAAGTGAACCACAACATATCGAAAAGTGAACTGCATTAGTCTTTTTGTTGTTTCCCTAACATTTATTCGCACTTCCCGATGGGCGCTAGTGAACATCATCACTCTCGAAAGTGAACCGCGGGGCAAAAACTAGTGAACTACATCTAAAAACAAGTGAACTTCTTGCGATTTTTTCTTTTTTCCTCGTTTTACAAAGTGAAGTACGGAGGATGTTTACACTGAACCGCAGCCGAAGTAATCTTTTTTTGTCAATATGGACCGCATCCCACCAAGTTTGGATTTTTTGGTACTGCATACGAAAACTGCATTTTTGAGCAATGAGTAATGAACCGTGGGGGTTTCCCACATTTTTTTTCTTGTTTTATCGGAGCGAATGACATAGTTGTGGCAAATGAACTACACTTGTGTTTTTTATTAGTCAGCATGGAATCAAAATGAACCGCATGAGTTTTTTTGTCCTTTAAAAAAATACAAACATATGTGAACTTCATGGTCAAACTTAGTGAACCGCAATTGTTTTTCATGATTCTGTACTATGGGGATCATTTATATTTTTTCACTTTTAGTATTTTATATAGAGGAGAAAGTGAACTGCAATGCTTCTTTTTTCTCATGGGTATGTACTGTAAAAAAAGGACCTAAAACAAATAATCAAGATTACAATCCGGTCCTTTTGGACACGCATTGGACTTTGACTACTCGTCACCATCCTCAGCTGCCATCGTGGCCGAACACCATGCCCCAAACTGGACGACTTAGCGCCAGGAAGTGCACTGTGCCATGCCGAGTTCAAACTACAACCAGTGGCGTATCCAGGAATTCAAGTTTGGGTGTTCAATTTTTTTTTCACCCTAACATCTATTTTTCTTGCTGTTCCAGCTTACCATTAGCCTTCAAAAATTCATTTCTTCTTTTTTTACTAATGAAATCAATCAATGCAGCAGTGGCTATATCTCTGTAAATCCAAACCAAAACTACACATGTACATGTCAAGGAATGTAATTTCATATTGGAATTTTGCAGGGGATTGACCTTAGGGTGGCAGATAGAAATTGTTGGCAGCTGGAACAAGACTGAGACCTACCCCGAGTTCTCCTACTGATGTCTGCTAGAACTACGTCGGTTTTTCCCCAGAGAGGGAGGGATGATGCAGCACAGCGACGGAAGGTATTTCCCTCAGTGATGAGACCAAGGTTATTGAACAAGTAGGAGAACCAAGCAACACCACGTAAACAGCTCCTGCACACAAAGAACAAATACTTGCAACCCGACGTGTTAAAGGGGTTGTCAATCCCTTTTGGGTAATGAGATAGATAAAATTGTAGTAGATTGAATGATGCAAATAAAAGCAAATAAAATTCAGCGAGGTATTTTTGGGTTTTTGGATAAATAGATGTGAAAATAAAAGTTGCAAATAAATAAAAGAGCGAATAGCAAAATAGATCTTGAAGGCAAATATATTAAAGAAGAGACCCGGGGGACGTAGTTTTCGCTAGTGGGTTCTCTCGAGAAAAATAGAAAACTGTGGTAACAAATTTTTGTTGGGCAATTGATAGAACTTCAAATACTCATGACGATATCCAGGCAATGATCATTATATAGGCATCACGTCCAAGATTAGTAGACCGACTCCTAACTGCATCTACTACTATTACTACACACATCGACCGCTATCCAGCATGCATCTAGTGTATTAAGTTCATGGAGAAACGGTGTAATGCAATAAGAACGATGACATGATGTAGACAAGATCTATTTATGTAGAAATAGACCCCATCTTGTTACCCTTAGTGGCAACGATACATACGTGTCGTTTCCCTTTCTGTCACTGGGATCAAGCACCGTAAGATTGAACCCATCCCAAAGCACCTCTTCCCATTTCAAGATAAATAGATCAAGTTGGCCAAACAAAACCCAAATATCGGAGAAGAAATACGAGGCTATAAGCAATCACGCATATAAGAGATCAAAGAAGACTCAAATAACTTTCATGGATAAAAAGAAAGATCGGATCATAAACTCAAAGTTCATCGGATCCCAACAAACACACCGCAAAAAAGAGTTACATCATATGGATCTCCAAGAGACCATTGTATTGAGAATCAAACGAGAGAGAGAGAAAGCCATCTAGCTACTAACTACGGACCCGAAGGTCTACAATGAACTACTCACGCATCATCGGAGAGGCACCAATGAGGATGATGAACCCCTCCGTGATGGTGTCTAGATTGGATCTGGTGGTTCTGGAATTTGCGGTGGCTGGAATTGATTTTCGGCGACTTACCTAGGATTTTCGGCGACTTACCTAGGGCATTTATAGAGCAAAGAGGCGGCGCGGGAGGCGGCCAAGGTGGGCACAACCCACCTGGGCGCGCCTGGGCCTCCAGGCGCGCCCTGGTGGGTTGTGCTCCCCTCGGAGCACCCCCTTGGTGCTTCTCCGGCCCACTGGATGTCTTCTGGTCCAAAAAAAATCCACAAAAAGTTTTGCTGTGTTTGTACTCCGTTTGGTATTGATTTCCTGCGATGTAAAAAACATGCAAAAAATAGCAACTGGCACTGGGCACTATGTCAATAGGTTAGTACCAAAAAATGATATAAAATGATTGTAAAACATCCAAGAATGATAATATAACAGCATGGAACAATCAAGAATTATAGATACATTGGAGATGTATCAGCATCCCCAAGCTTAATTCCTGCTCGTCCTCGACTAGGTAAATGATAAAAACATAATTTTTGATGTGGAATGCTGCCTAACATGTTCATCACATATTATTTTCTTAATAGCATGGATATTTGGACTTTTATATGGTTCAAAGCAATAGTCTAGTTTTGACATGATAACTTAAATACTCAAGCATATCAACAAGCAACCATGTCTTTCAAAATATCAACGCTAAAGCAAGTTATCCCTAGCCCATCATGCTCAATCATTGATCTATTCATGAAACACACTCGAATATTAGCTACACCCAATGCTCAAGTACGATCATAGTGCCCCTTAGTTGGTACTTTATAAGAGAAGATGGAGACTCAAATTAAAAATAAAAATTGCATAAAGTAAAGAAAGGCCCTTCGTGGAGGGAAGTAGGGATTTGTAGAGGTGCCAGAGCTCTTAAATTGAGAGATAAAAACATTTTGAGAGGCATACTTTTCCCACCAACAAAAATGACTTAAAGCTCCCAACACTTTCCAAGCTAGATATATCAAAGGCGGTTCCCAACCAGAAAATAAAGTTTATTCCTTTTTCCACCATTTCTTTCACTTTCCATGGCTAGCCGTATCCACGGGTGCCCTCCATACCAACACTTTCTAAGGAATTTATTATTTGACAACATAAAGTAAATTCATTTTTTATTTCAGGACTGGGCATCCCTAATACCTTTGCCGTACTCTCATGCAATGATAAGTGGATAAACACTCATCGTGAGAATAACATATCTAGCATGGAAAATATCGGCCACCCCTCACCGCCTCGCTAGCGGTACGAGCACACAAAAGAGAAATTTATTTTGAAAATTAGAGATGGCACATACAAATTTGCTTAGAACGGCATGGAAATACCGCATATAGGTAGTTATAGTAAACTCATATGGCAAAACTGGTTTAAAGGGTTTTGGATGCACAAGTAGTGATCATACTTAGTGCAAAATGAAGGCTAGCAAAAAGATTGAGAAGCGCCCAAAAAAGAAACGAATAATCTAGTAAGCAAGCATTAAGCATAAGTAACACCGAATAAAGCACCATAAGTAAGATATAATTTCATTGCATAACTATTGACGTTCGTACTTGCATAGGGAATCACAAACCTTAACACCAATATTCTTACTAAAGCATAATTACTCATTAACATGGCTCTCATATTATATCGTCATATCTCGAAACTATTACTAAGAACCAAGTTTATTTTGTCCAATGATCTTCATGAAAGTTTTTATTATATCCTTCTTGGATATCTATCACTTTGGGACTAGTTTCAAATGTTACTTTTAATAAGCTCAAACAAATATAAGTGAAGAACATGAGCATAATATTTCTTTCTCTCAAATTAATCTAAGTGAAGCAAAAGAGAATTTCTTCAAAATTTTACTAACTCTCAAATAAATCTAAGTGATGCATGAGAGCATTTCTTCAAAAATAACAAAGCACACCTTGCTCAAAAAGATATAAGTGAAGCACTAGAGCAATTCCAAAGCTCTAAAAATTTAAGTGAAGCATAGGAGCAGGCATAGCATAATTTTTGGCTATCTCAAAAAGGTGTGTCCAGCTAGGATTCAAGACTTAAAATAAAAAGCAAAACAAGCAAAGACTCATATCATACAAGACGCTCCAAGCAAAACTCATAATATGTGACGAATAAAAATATAGCTCCAAGTAAAATACCGATGGTCGTTAGAAGAAAGAGGGGATGCCACTCGGGGGCATCCCCAAGTTTAGTTGCTTGATACTTCTTGAATATTATCTTGGGGTGCCTCGGGCATCCCCAAGCTTAGCCTTTTGCTAATCCTTATTCCTTCATCCATCGTAATCTCACCCAAAACTTGAAAACTTCAATCACACAAAACTCAACAAAACCTTCGTGAGATCCGTTAGTATAAGAAAACCAATCTTTACTTTAAGTACTGTATGAAACCCATTCAATTTTTTTTCTTGCATTATATCTACTGTATACTAACTTTTCCATGGCAAAAATTCCTCAAAGGAAACCATAGATTCATCAAAATAAGCACACAATGCAAAGAAAATAAAATCTGTCAAAAACAGAATAGTCTGAAAAGATACGTATTGTTCTCATACTTCTATAACTCCAAAAATTATAGATACGTATTATAAAATGATTGTAAAACATCCAAGAATTATAATATAACAGCATGGAACAATAAAAAATTATAGATACGTTGGAGACATATCACCTACCCGACGTCAATGACCTCGGCGGCGGCCGTCGCGCCGGTCATCCCCACAACCTGACCCTTATGTGTGCATTCGGAGTTTTGGACTGAAGCTGAGCAGAGTAGTTTCTCGTGCGTGAGGACATTGGCCTCTTGGCAAAAGTTACTAGTTGCTGCTCCTGGGCTGCTGCGTAGTGGGCTATTGGCCAATTTTTCACCGATGGGCTGCTCTCATGCCTGTATGCTAGTAGTCTTTTTTGCCATATACCTCTATATACGAATTTTTTATAGAAAAATTTGGGTGTACATCTATACACCCATGACCTGTGCTGGATCCGCCCCTGACTGCAACGTTGTTGAACACAGAGCTCGCTGGAAACCAAGCCGTTGTTTGCCGTCGTCGCTCAGTGTGCCCACCAACTGCATAGAGACGCACACTGAACCGCATCTCATGCCCCTGCTCCACCAGCATGTACAAATTGCACGACACATGAACACCATCTTAACGCAGACGGAACTGCACTCAAAATAAGAAGCACACCGTACTGAACATTTCCCAAATCAAAAATTGCGAACTGGAGAAAATCATTTTTTGGGAAAAGGTGACGCACGAACTGCACTTGGGTGTCCCGGCGCACTGCATGTCCGGGACGCTTGGACTGCAAGGGGAGGTGGGGCAACTCGCCGAAGCCGTACTGCATGGACGCACGGTGATGATCAACGAACTGCATGTGGCGCGCCGCGGAGTTGCACAAGAGAAAAAAGGGGATGGAGGTCAGCAAGATGCAGCGTTCGTGAATCCAAGCTGAACTGCACGGCAGGAGTAACCAAATTGCCTGCGAATCCAACAGGAACCTCGCCGGAATCGATGTGGAGTTCTTCTCTCTCCCCTGCCTGCACTGGGGGCGATAGGTGGCTAGTGGCATGGGTGACAGGGGCGATAGGTGGCTGGGAGCGTGGGTGGACTGACGGAGACGAAGAAGATGGTGGGGATTTTGGGTGCGGCTGCGAGGGTCTGTGGGGAGTGGGGAGTGGGGGTTGGGGACAACCGTGTGGGGGGAGGAGAGTGAGAGCGTGGGAGGAGTGGGTCGGGTGGGGTGGGTTTTTTTATCTTTCTTTTGGTGCGCCTCGGGGTCGGTTCGGTGGGGGTGTGTGCGGAATAACTTTTTTGTGGTTAGAATAAAGTCTTAAGAGTATTGTTAGAATAGACCCGCCCTATATATGTATGTGTGTGTGTGTGTGTGTGTATATATATGAATATTGCGTGGGTATCTCCTGGGAAGGTTCTACCTCCTTTATACTCTTAAACTGTGTGCTAATCATTTGTTGTTCTTTCTTATTGAACTAAAGCTCTTTATGAGGCGTCGCAGAGACACCCGACTGTGGCATTTATTTTCAAGACCTTTGAATGCGTTGCACAAACACCCAATTGGCTTTTCTTTTCAAGACCTTTTGAGGCGTCGCACAGACACCCAATTGGCATTTCTTTTGAAGACCTTTCGAGGCATCGCGAAGACACCTGACTAGCTTGTTTTTTATTTTCTTTTGGGATTCTCGGGACGGTCCTACCTCCTGGAACCCCCTTTGCCTTTGGTTTTATTGGGATTAAAGCCCTTTGTGTGGCATCACGAAGACACCCAACTGTGGCATTCTTTCAGTTTTTCTCTTGGGATTTTTGGGACGGTTCTACCTCCTGATACCCGGCTTTATTTTTGCGTGACAATATATTTATTTATACCTCATTGATATTAGTTGGCTAACCCTTACTTTCTATGCAGATATAATATTCTTATATGATCGCAGACTGATATCTTTTTGTTTATATATTTGGAACGATTGATGTTATGTTTTGTTATTGAATTGATGACAGGAACGTTCGAAGGAAGTAGTTGATCATGTTTGAATTGCTTGTCATAATCCATGATTAATATGAAGTTGGATTTCCATCACAAGTCTGAGATCACCTAAGATTTGGATATGATTGTATAGTTATGACGGAATGCTACCCCAAATATGATTTTTGAAACCATTTTTTCTTCGCTAGTTCATGTACCGATAGTTCAAATTTGAATTATTTCCATTAAATGCCTAGAAATGCACTTAATGACTCGAAAATAGCAAATGAACCATTTCTTTTTTTGCGAATAAATAGCAAATGAACCCTGAGCAAGGCCAAATTTGAACATGGATGATTCAATGGTGTATGTTGATTGTGGTAAAAAAATCATGGTCAAAACACGAAGGAAATGTCGATTACACTTCAAACATATGGCATTCCCTCTCAACAACCATATTCTTCCTCGGAGATTGTTTGGCTTTTAAAGAGTGTAGATGTGAACTTTGTCTAAATATTCTCAAATTTTAACCACGACATTCTGAGGTCATACCATGACACCATGCCAAGTATCGAGTTTTTTAGACTCTATTTGCATTTTCCAGAATTAAGAAAACAATAAACTCCATGTTTGTGGTGGAGCCTTTGCAACATTGATCTTTCAAATTTCTTTTCATTTCTTGTGTGAGGCATACACACCTGTACAATACCCCAAATATGATTTTAAAACCATTTTTCTTCCGTAGTTCAGGTACCGGTAGTTCAAATTTGAATTATTTCCATTAAATGCCTAGAAATGCACTTAATGACTAAAAAATAGCAAACGAACCCTGAACAAGGCCAAATTTGAACATGGATGATTCTATCGTGTATGTTGATTGTGGAAAAAAAAACTCACGGTCAAAACACCAAGGAAATGTCGATTCCACTTCAAACCTAATGAAAAACTGCAAGACATCGCCCACGGTTCGTCTATTTTAACTCTTTGTGACTGTGGTCTTCTGAAATAAATATCCTCAGCCCCCTCCATCCAAGCCACTTCCCGCATTCCTCCTTCCTCGCCGCCGGCTACAAATCATCCTCCTCGCACATGACCCATGGCCACCGAAAGGCAAACCTGGCTCGCATGCACTGGAGAGTCCCCTAATGCGTTGGCTTGCGTGGAAGTGGGCGCGGTCGCATGCATGGACGAGAACGTGGCAGCGGCGGCGGCATGCATGGAAGAGGTCGCCGCGGCCGCTGAGGCACTAGCGTATATGAGGCTGCTGCCGAGCTGAGACGCGCGGAGGCGGCTGCAGCCGCTGCGCGTTCGCACTTGAGGTTAAGGCCATGGCCGCGGTCTTACATGCGGATTTGGCCACTAGTAACGAGGTCGTTGCCTTTTCCGTGCTCGCCGAGAGTATGAGTGGGGAGCGGGGGAATGAACGGGCTTATGCGGTGTTCAAGGGCAGGGCCGACACCGACAATGATCTGGATCCTTCCTCCAGAGAAAGGACGCTGCAGTAGTGTAGGAATTATTTCAACATTGCACGACAGTCGAGAACTCCGACAATGATGAGGTGTAGCTCGTTTCAGTTAATTATTATGCATTCTGGTCTATTATGCATTCAAGTTAAGTATCCCTCGTTTAGGTAATTTGCAACGAGTTGAGCAACATGATCCCTTGTGTTGAGTTAATTATGTATGAGAATGAACGACAATGTGTGCAATCAATTTTTAAGTTTGGTGCTTTGCAATGATTTCTCAACATCCCACACATTTCTACCAAACAACTCATGACCATTGGATGCACGTACTCAATGAACGAAATCTAAAATTTGGAGAGTTCGGTATCGAGTGATTACTATCGCACACGATTATTTTGTTTTAGTCGTGTCCGATAAGTATTTCGCCCGCGGCAATTTTCCCACTTCAGCGAATTTTTTTGCCATTTCCCTCCCTCCACCGCCCCCCGCCTCCAAAGTCCAAACCCCTTCCTCCAATTCTCCCCCTCGAGATATCCTCCACACTTCTCCTTGGTCGCGAGGTACGTAAGCCCCCCCCCCTCCTCAAGATCCACCCTGCTCCCGGTCCTCCAAACAGTCGCCGGCTAGATCTATAATAATGCCACCTGTGAAATACCCTCTAGCCACCAGATCACCATCCCCTCCCCAAAAGCATCGCTCTGTCTTGGGGAGCTCGACGAGCATATGGCCGCCGAGAAGCAAATCGTTGCTGGACCCGCTGATGAAGGCATGGTCGCCTCCATGCGTACCGACCCAAAGATCCTGGAAGACCATCTCGCCTTCAAGGCCACCGTGCGCGAGGAATACTTTGCGCGGTTGAAAGCACACGCAGCCATGGTCTTGCATATATACATCTTGCTAGGGTTGGCTACGACATCGAGGTCGTCAACGACGATATCTTGCAGAGTGCTATTGAACATTTGGAATCGGTGCCCTCCGAGGTCGATTTCTTCAATAGCGGGCCCGCGGAGAGGGCTACCACTTTCTTGAAGGCCCGGGCCATCTCCGGCGGCTCGAGCTACTCCGCCATCGAGGACACCGGCAGGGTCGAGTACGCCGTTGAGCCCATTTTGGCTAAGTTGAAGGCAAATTTCGTCGCCGGTGCCTTTGGATCCTCACCCGTCGAGGCAGATCCCATTGTCTTTTCCGTTCAGGACGAGGAGGTCACCCACGATGTGGAGGCCTCCTTCCATGCACTCTTTTGCTGATTAAGCCGTACTTACTTGTAGCTTTGCCGTAAAAAAAAGCCCTCCTTCTATGCACTCTTTTGCTGATTATGCATTGCCCTGTTTAATTATATGACCTCTATTGTTGAATCATGCACAATATGTGTTCAATGGGGCAGCCAGCTCTATTTACAGTATGTATTGTCTGGTTCAGATGTTCCTTCACTACTGCAGGATGGTGCTAACGCGACACATGTATTGGAGACCCTTCGACCAAACTGTGTGCAATGCATGAATCACAAACGGTATCGTAACAAAACCATCACTAATAAAATGAACTATGTGCGATGGCAGAGACATCAAATACGATTCAGAAAAGAGTCGCTTGTGCGATACGTGGCATAGAGTTGATCCATACGAACTGTTTGCGACGAGCGAAACAACAGAAACGTTTAGCCAAATCAAGTTGTATGCGATAGACGTCATACAGTTCACTCGGATGAACTGTTTGTGATGAGCCAAAACAACAGAAACGGCCAGCCAGATCAAGGTGTGTGCGATAGACGGCATACAGTTCACTCCGATGAACTGTTTGCAATGAGTAAGAACAACAGAAACGGTTAGGCAGATCAAGGTGTGTGCGATAGAAGGCATACAGGTTAGTCGAATAAACTGTTTGCGATGAGCCAAAACAACAGAAAAGATTTGGATTAACAAGATGTGTGTGATACCCAGGTCAGTAATCAGAATTGTGTGGGAAGACCGATAATAACACAGACAGTTCCTGCTAATAAGCTGTATTAGTGCATGTTAACAGTACAAAAAAATTCAAATTTCAAAAGGTCAAAATAGCCCTGAAAATTTCCAAATTTTAACATGATAGTTGTATTAGCGCATGTTAACGGTACAAAAAATTTCGTACAATTTCCATCACCATCCGTTGCCACTGTACTCCAAATTAGTCTTTTGCAGCTAATAAAAAAATGAACTACATCGCATACAGTTGGTTATAGGAACAGTTTGCGATGAAAATTCATGGGTCTTTTTATGTCTTCCTCCGTTAGCTTCGCCGGCTTCGTCTGCTCAAGCGCCGTTCACTCCCGAATCCTCGAATCCCCGATCCCCATTCCCCAACCACTTCTTGCAAAGAATGACGCCGTGGAGACGCTTCGTGAGGGCCCGTACGGTCGCCACGTCCGCCCCGAGCTGCTCCGCCTCTGCCGAGAGCGCGGCCGCCTACACCGAGAACGCGGCCGCATCCGCATTGAGCGCGGTGGCATCCAGCAAGGGGGCGTCTATGGCAACCGACAGGGTAGCTGCAGCAGCCGAGACGGGTGCAGCAGCTGCTGCGACGGCGGCTGGAAATGCCGAGAGTGCTCGAGCAGCTGTGCATGCCGCAGAGGTTGCCCTTGCCCGGGTCGAGGCCATCCACGCCCAGATCGAGGACGCCCACACCAAGATATTCCAGGCCTCCGCGGAATCCAGCATGCACCCCACGTCTGAAAAGGTGGCGGAGATGCTTGCCATGGGGCCCCTACTTCCTCATGAGATCGACGAGTGGGAGCTAGGGATGTAGGAGGCAGCGGAGATCGAGGAGCGCCGGGAGGAGGAGTTGCGCGTGGCTAAGGAGGAGGTAGAGAAGCGCCTGTCCGTCGAGGAATCGGCGGTAAAGTAACAACGCGAGCTCTGGCGTCGCCACTACTACGAGTACTACAACCTTGAGGTCGGTGCCGAGGACAAGGACGAGGACGACGACGTGGTCGACTTCATCCTGGGGGACGCAGAGTCCACCAGCGGTGGCATGTCGCCAGGACAAGTCATCGACATCTCATCTTACACCGGCGAGGCATAGGGCGGCGCATTGGCGGCTTTGTTAAAATTTTGCGTACTTAGCCTTTGTTTATAACTCTGGTCTTTTGTTAGCTCAATGTTTAGGTCAACTGGCTTTATTTAATTACTAAAATTGCTTGATTCAATAAGTGTGGTCTGTGTGCTGTAGGCTCTTTTGTGTACCCAAATTAGCAAGTGCTGTTAAATTATGCAATGACGTGGATGAGCACTATACCCAGGGATATTTCGACCAAATTTTGAGTGCTCAAACTCATCTCATGCGCGTAAAGCAGAATAATCATTTGCGATGCACACATTTGTTCAAAGTGAATGGTGTCCGATGACACTGCGCGCCTGGTTTTCCTCCACCTTTCGATTTTTTTTGCCTACCACCGAAATATCTAACTCCCCCCTCCCCATCCCCATTTCTTCCCAACCACGAGTCACATTTCACTTGTTTCCTCCTTCCTTCCTTCCTAAGCTATAGCCACTTCCTCGCTTGCTTCCTCGCTCTTGCCGTCTCGCATCCGACCGCCGCGGACACCATGGTCTTCTTCTATGACCTCTCTAGCGGTTCCTCCTCCTCTGACGACTCTGTCACCAGCTGGGTATGCCTCTCTCCTCTCTCTCGTCCCCCTAGGTTTAGCGTTATGATTTGGAGTAAAGGATTTTAACCCGGTGACCGATTTGAGTCATTTCTTCCTCTTGTAGCTACCTAGGACTATCACTTGCAAGGAATAGAGCGGGGTAGCTAAAGAACTGCCTCGTTGTCACCATCAATCTCCATGCATGAAGTTAGTGGCTTTTAAATCTGTGGATAGTGGGAGGAAGTTTCTGACATGTGCAGAGAAGGTTAGCCTTAGTTTCGTTGTTACAAATCATTTGTTAGATGTGATTCACACACTGTCACTGTGCTATGTTAATCTCGATGTGATTAAGACACTATAGTTTCTACCTAGTATCTAAACGTATTGCCATCTCATCCGCGGTGCCCTGAGAAAATTATTTGGCACCGCTTCAGCAGTTTGTGCAGCCAGCTTTGCACCACACATCCGAGCAGGCAAGCAGTAAAATACTAATACTTTATGGCACGAAGAAACTGGGCATCGGAGTAACTAGGTGCTCCGGTTCCCTAAATTTTTCCTCTGGCATCGGCTCGGCAGTGCAGGGCACCGGTGCCAAATGTAGCAACAGTTGATTTGACACCGGTTTTGGCGAACATAGAAGAGGGACTTAGTGCTATTAGTTCTATGTTAGTAAATTTGTGCATGTACATACCTGTTAGTATTAATTTGATGTCATTCAAACACCGTCGCTATGCTGTTGCAGTTATATTTAGCTTTCTCATAAAATGATCAATTTGTTATTATAGTACATGACTAAGAACTTCTAGCGTTGTTGCAGTTAATTATAGCTTGTGATATTCCTGAATTTGATTGTTGTCTCAGTAGCAATTAATTCATTTGCACATTGATCTTTTTGAGAAGATATGTTATAATTAACGTGTTTCTTCAGTTTTTAAAAATATGTAAGTGATGATTTTCTATATTGCTTGAAACCCATTTTCCCTACAATTGTAACTGATTTTGTTTTAAATATTATAGGATGAACGAAAGTATTCTTAACTGGAGTGGGTTGATCAAGAGTGGTCATAGTCTTTGAAGATGTGCCTCTGGAGCATGTATGAGGAAGAGAATAGAGATAGGCTTAGAGAAAATATTGTCAAAGCTGAAGAATATTTCAAGATGCGGGAAAAAAGAGAAAGATGGAGAATGAGCTCAGATTTTTCAAATTAGACTTTGCTAATATGGTGTTTGCGAAGGAGGAGTCACTTTTTCAGTTGGTCAGTGCAAAACAGGCTCTTACTGAACTGAAAGCAGAGGTGGAGAAGACGAATTTGGCTAATCATGCATCAGTCGATTAGGGAAATGAATATATTTTTCTAATATTGTGCTCAACATACTTTGTGCTTATGAAGGTGAACTAGCTATATATTGTATTGTGCGGTATTCACGTACCTATCATACTGTGTTGTTAAAATATATCTGTGTGCCTGATATGAAAGTAATAAACAGCTGTTCGATACGAAATATGAATTTGCTTAATACTTGAGGTATTAATATTAAACTAATAAACCTGCTAAATGGGTCATAGCACTTTACAAATGCTTCTAGCAGTAAAAGCGTGTGTGATGGATAACCCAATGTCATACAGTTTTCTTAATCGAATCGTGTGTAATATACTAACTGAGACAGAGCATGTGTGATCGCTACACCTACCATAGACGAGGTAATACAGAAAACTATGTGTGATGTCGTATGCCACACAAACATTTGTTCCATAATTACTGTGTAGGATGGCAAGACGATCTCCCACGGCTTGTCCTACGAAAGCGTTTGAGTTATCTCCCCCGATCGCACACGAACAGAAAATTGTGTGTGATACACATACTAACGGAAATGTTTGTCTGGGATTCACAGTGTGGGATGTACATATGATCGGAAACGTTTGTCTGGAATTCACTGTGTGGGATGAACATACGAATGGAAACGATTTGGCTTGTATTATTGTCTGCGATGGCTCGCCCGATCGCACACGAGCTCTTTTTGCCCCGCGTGTGTGACCGGAGGAGCTACGCCGACGGTTTCTGGGTCGTGTGGGATGGACCCCCCCCCCCTATCTTACACAGAGGCAAGGCGACGGTTTAAAACTCTGTCGTGGAAAGGGGGTAAAAATGTTTGTATAGCACGTCGCTGCACCGGTGCTTCATGCAATGTCATTATATTTGGTGTCTGTTTGTAAGCTTGCTGAATTGAACAATCAATGGAAATCTTGAACTATTTTGACATGCTTTGTTCCATATGAACTATTTTGGTATACTAGTGTGCTAAATCTTCATAATGAAGATATTATTGATAGTCTGCTAATTCTCGTTTCACCTCAACATGGCTGTACTTCTTGCAAGGTCACAATGGGAGATGCTGCTCTTTACCATCAAGGTTAGCTTCAAGTTCTTATGGCTTATTGTATATTGCTGTGCGATTTCCAAGTACCTTTGTAATTTTTACGATGTCGTGCATGTAGGAACATATGTCATAGGTACTTATCCATGCTTCCACCTTTCTGTGTATGGGGCAATGAGATATTCCTGAAACAAGGCCAAGTGAAGAAACTAAAAAAGATTGTTACGCTAAACAGAGGGGCGATCAAAATCAAACTCTTTGTTTGCGCATTATCGAAGACAACTGTGAATTTCAGGATGGTAAGAACTATAGATTTTCCCATTCACGATGTATTTGCAGACCACAATATCTGAATATCTGAATATTCCTGTTTTTAGTAGTTTTCAAAGCAGATCACTAAGGATAACCTCTCAAACTACGTGATTCCTGGTGAGGCAAGAAAAATTAAAGTATCTCACCAAGACTACCATGATGAAGAACTTGATGTCTTTCTCAAGATGGTGAAGGATGGGCGGGACAGTCATCACAAGGGGTTGGACTAAGTTTGTTAAAGCCTTCCACATGAAGGAAGGCACAATATTGGTCTTCCGCTTCTTCAACAACGAGAGCGACCCGAATGTCTTTCGCCTCGCTCTTTATCATCTCTAAAGCTGTTGTTGCTAAGTGTTTAATGTCAAATTGGTGCTAGCAATTGTATTTCGATCCTTTTAAGTAGTTTGATGCTTATAATTCTTGAACATATGTTGATCTGTATGTTTGTTAATATATGTGAAAGACATTCAGTTATGCCTGCATTCAAATTGGAATAAAGTTTCTGGTGTATTAGCTATTGCAATAATTAAATTATATATAATCTAATACCGTGGTGTTGGACATAACATTGCACACGGTTCTTGATGAAAAGTCATGAGCCTTGAACTCGAACAAAACACACGCTTCATTTAAACTGCTCGACTGCGAAATACAACTTCATCGCACACATTCGTACAAAGATAATCGTCTGCTATTGGCGGACACATTACACACAGTTTGCCCTGCCAAACTGTTTGCGAACTACGACAACATCAAACATGATTGACAAAAAGATAATTGTCTACGATGCATCTCCTTTCGCAAACGATTCTATTTTATACAGTGTGTGCGGACCTTACATGAATCGCACACGATTACGCTTTGCGGGCCGTTTGGGAACCCAAGCGCATCATAGTTGTTTTCTCATTGATCAGTGATGGACCCCCATCCCCAACACACTTGAGCACACAGTTCCCAAAACTGTGTGCGATTGGTGGTCCGAACCATTTGAATAGCCCTTAACTATACCAGTGGCAGAATGTGATGAAGATTGCCATGATGGAGGATAGTGTAGGGATTCCAGTTGTGAAGCTAAATCCCATAGGAGTCCATCAACCCACGCACGAACGGGTGGATCGCCTGCGACAGACCATACAACATGAACAGGGTGAATAAGACCACATCTCCAACTTCGTGAGCGGGGCCGCGTGACCAGAACGCCCACTGGCAATAGTGCCACATCTTGAAGATCATCGAGCTGGTCAACGCCGACGACTGACTCCAGCCAGTTCGACATCATGAAGTCTACTAGGTCATAGGCCTCGCATGGAATCATCTCCTCCTCATAATCTCATAGTTGCATCTCCTCGATGTCAAGTTTCAGCTTCTCCTCGCCCTTATCGCAGTGCATCCAGATCTAGAGCAGAGTCATTGTTGGGAAAAACTGGAGGAGTGGGGAGGGCAAAGTTTTAGGGGGCGCAGAAAGCTCGAAGCTTGCAATGGCGGAGAGCAAGAATCGTGAAGATGGCAATGAGTGCAATGGGGAAAGAAATCAATCTCCCCACTGCCTTATACCAGAAGGAACAGAAGAGGCCACCGCGGCCCGCTCGACATGGGTCCCACTTCCCTTCGAAACGTCCCATGGGCACGAGAATCAAGGGATTGATGGACGTGTGTGGCATCCCACACGCCACCGTTACAGTTGGCGCGGCTCTTCATTCTCCCGTTGACTGGATTTGACCTGTTCGAACCAGACCAGGTGATTCTTCATACTCTCAGTCGCTTGGAATGGGCTCAGACTGGTTTGGGCTGTTCGAGCCTAGTCCTATATCACTCGTGCTCTTGGTCGCTCTGTGCAGACAGAATTGGGCCTCATGGTCACTCAACGATACCGCAATTATGGGAGCATCACTCGGTCCGAATTGCAGATGCCGGAGCATCACTCTGACGGCAACATAGTTACCTAAGAATCACTCTGTAAGGATGGAGGCAGCTATGATAGCCCCTCAGCCGGTTATTAGTCTGACATTGGGGCTTAATGTTCCAGTCTATCGACATTCTTCGATAGTGAGCCTCCATATGTTCATAAGTCACTCTGACAAAATCTGGAGTGAATGGAAATTATGGTGCGCTCCAAACGGGTTATTGGTCTGATGACTTAGGTCAGTCAGACTAAAGCACTAAGTTTGTTCTTGTTCAGACGAGATTTCTTAAGGTGTACCTCCACGAGGTGCTAGCTCGGATAGCAAGGTATCTTTCAGTGAATTAGTCTGAATTAATGGAATGCCTCGAGTTAGGCCCCCAGCTGACCCCGCCAGTCAAAATAGTATCAGATGTCACCAGAATTTGCCCATTACTCACTCAAACACTGTGACTCCTCTATCTACCAGGATAGGCGCCACTATGGCTTATAGTTCTTTAACTATTTATTGTAGGAACTTCATGAGTCCATCAAGACCAGTCTGCACATGACAAGACGGTGTGCTCAGTCTGGTTATCACTCTGAAACTTCTGTTCAGGAGGAAGAGGAGTCAAGCCAGCAGTTAGATCCTAAAGGGCTCGGGGCCTACTGACGATGCCATGCCCCGGGGTATAGCCACGGAGGACAATGGAGGCCCGGCAACCACGGGGTGATCCAAGCCCATGACTCGGAGTCCACCGGCTATACGGGGCGCATTATCACCTTGGCGCACAAGAGAAAGACTCTACCAAAGATCTCGCGTAGTTACCTTAGATTAGACAAATCATAACCGACTCGGATCCATGTAACCTAGCCTCAGCCACCTATAAAAGGCCAGGCAGAGAACCACCACCCCCTCCCTCGAGGGGCATAACCTGATCTCACAGCCTACACCATCATATATCGCGGTATACCCTTTGTACGGAATGCAACCCCTAGTTCTCATATGAGACTAGAGAAATATACATCCAGACAAGTAGGAAGTAGGGGTATTACAATGCCGAGGGCCCGAACCTGGGTAAACTCTCCTCGTGTGGACCATCCGGATCACCAGTACGTGGGCTACCCCATCATGAATACCGTTGGGACATTACCACGATACCTTTCCCAAGAATTACCGTGAGGTCCTCGAAGGAACCTAAATTTACAGGTGGCCCCCTAAATTTTCCTGATATTGCAAATTGGGCCTCGGTTTTCCAAAAACCGTCAGGAGGCCCGATTTCGCAAAGGAAAATTTACTTTTGGCCCGGCAAACTTCTAAAAATTGTAGAATAACCCCCCTTTTTCAAAAGAATTGCTCCAAAAAATTAGAAAAAAACCAAGAAAATGCTGTAATGCTCCAACAAAACGCAAGAGGCCCGCAAAAATTCAGAAAAATATGGGAAACTAGAGAAAAATCCTGGGAATTGGGAGAAAAATATGGAGCCACTTGGAGACCTATTCTTTCAACTTCGCGTCAGGCTTCCTTCTCTACCCCTCGCTCCGCCACGAGGAGCAAGTCCAACCCTTCACGCCAGCACAAGGAGCAAGTCCAACCCATTGTTCCGGCACGAGGAGCAAGTCCAAACCGTCACTCCGGCACGAGGGTCAAGACCAACCCCTCGTTTCGGCGGGAGGAGCAAGTCCAACCCTTCATCTTGATGTGTGGAGCAAGTTGCACCCTACCTTCTGACATATCAAGAAGAATATAAGCCAAACCAACATGCAAATTCTAGAGCATCCCCTATCACGAGCAATAGTTGACCCGCACTCACTGGTAGTGACCTTTGTGACTCCGGCTTAAGGGGACTCATGTTGGTTAAAAATAAATAATCCCATTTGGGGGTCCCACCAGTCCTACGTGGCTAGTCAACAAAACTCCAAGGCAGTTGCCATGGTCAACGAGTCAAAGGGGAAGGGAAAACCAAAAGGCCAAGGTGAACAATGAATGCAAGAAGTAAAGAACCCCAACACTAGATATGGCCCATCTATCCGAAGGCCCATTCATGCATGAATGAAGGGGAGTGGTGCACCATGGACTATGGACATCCCCAACTCTAACTAGTCTTCATGGACTCATAGGCAGGCTTTAGCATAATACCCCTCCTATCTACCACCATCATGGGTAGCCTTGGACATTTGTCAAGGCACCCTCACCTATATAAGCTCCCCCATGGGCATGTTACTCATTCACTCTCACTTGAATAAACTCAAGGGAAGGGCACTTGAGTGTTGGGAAACGTAGCATGGAAAACAAAAATTTTCTACGCACACGCAATGATCTATCCATGGAGATGCATAGCAATGAGAGGGAAAGTGTGTCTACGTACCCTCGTAGACCGAAACCGGAAGTGTTTCATAACGCGGTTGATGTAGTCGAACTTTCTTCGCATTCCACCGATCGAGTACCGAACGTACGGCACCTCCGGGTTCTGCACACGTTCAGCTCGATGACGTCCCTCGCCTTCTTGATCCAGCAAGGTGTTGAGGTAGTAGATGAGTTCCGTCAGCACGACGGCGTGGTGACGATGATGGTGATGTGATCCGCGTAGGGCTTCGCCTAAGCACCACGAGAATATGACCGGGGGTGTAAACTGTGGATGGGGGCGCCGCACACGGCTAACAATTGATGTTGTGTGTTCTAGGCGACCCCCTCACACATATATATAGGTGGGAGGGGCAGAGAGGCAGCCAGGGGGCTCCCCAAGTAGGATGCCAATCCTACTTAGCGTTTCCCCAAGTGGCGCCCCCCTTTCCTTTTTTCACCGGAGAAGAAAGGAAAGGGGAAGAGAGAAAGGAAGGGGGAGCCGAACCCCCCTCTTTCCTTCTCCAATTCGGCCTCCTGCCATAGGGGAGCGCGCCACCCCTTGTGTGCTGGTGTGCTCCCCTCTCATGGCCCATATGGACAATATCTTCCCCCCGGCGGTTCTGGTAACCCCTCCTGTACTCCGATAAATACCCGATACACTCCGGAACACTCCGGGTGTCCGAATAATATCGTCCTATATATCAATATTTACCTCTCGACCATTTCAAGACTCCTTGATATGTCCGTGATCTCATTCGGGACTCCGAACAACATTCGGTCACCAAATCACATAACTCATATAATACAATATCGTCATCGAACGTTAAGCGTGCGGACCCTACGGGTTCGAGAACTATGTTGACATGACCGAGACGCCTCTCTGGTCAATAACCAACAGCGGAACCTGGATGCTCATATTGGCTCCTACATATTCTACGAAGATCTTTATCTGTCGAATCGTTATGACAACATACATTATTCCCTTTGTTCATCGGTATGTTACTTGCCCGAGATTCGATCGTCGGTATCTTCATACCTAGTTCAATCTCGTTACCGGCAAGTGTCTTTAATCATTCCGTAATACATCATCCTGCAACTAACTCAGTAGTCACTTGGCTTGCAAGGCTTCTTATGATGTGTATTACCGAGAGGGCCCAGAGATACCTCTCCGATACTCAGAGTGACAAATCCTAATCTCGATCTATGCCAACTCAACAAACACCTTCGGAGATACCTGTTGAGCATCTTTATAATCACCCAGTTATGTTGTGACGTTTGATAGCACACAAGGTATTCCTCCGGTATCAGGGAGTTGCATAATCTCATAGTCGAAGGAATATGCATTTGACATGAAGAAAGCAATAGCAATAAAACTGAACAATCATAATGCTAATCTAACGGATGGGTCTTGCACATCACATCATTCTCCTAATGATGTGATCCCGTTATCAAATGACAACTCATGTCTATGGTTAGGAAACCTTAACCATCTTTGATCAACGAGCTAGTCAAGTAGAGGCTCACTAGGGACACAGTGTTTATCTATGTATTCACACATGTATTTAGGTTTCCGATCAATACAATTCTAGCATGAATAATAAAAATTTATCATGAATAAGGAAATATAAAATAACAACTTTATTATTGCCTCTAGGGCATATTTCCTTCAGTCTCCCACTTGCACTAGAGTCAATAATCTAGATTACATTGTAATGATTCTAACACCCATGGAATCTTGGTGCTGATCATGTTTTGCTCGTGGAAGAGGCTTAGTCAACGGGTCTGCAAATTCAGATCCGTATGTATTTTGCAAATCTCTATGTCTCCCTCCTTGACTTGATCACGGATCGAGTTAAAGCATCTTTTGATGTGTTTGGTTCTTTTGTGAAATATGGATTCCTTCGCTAGGGCAATTGCTCCAGTATTGTCACAAAAGATTTTCATTGGACCCGATGCACTAGGTATTACACCTAGATCGGATATGAACTCCTTCATCCAGACTCCTTCATTTGCTGCTTCCGAAGCAGCTATGTACTCCGCTTCACACGTAGATCCCGCCACAACGCTCTACTTGGAACTGCACCAACTGACAGCTCCACCATTCAGTATAAATACGTATCCGGTTTGTAACTTAGAGTCATCCGGATCAGTATCAAAACTAGCATCGACGTAACCATTTACGACGAGCTCTTTGTCACCTCCATAAACGAGAAACATATGCTTAGTCCTTTTCAGGTACTTCAGGATGTTCTTGACCGTTGTCCAGTGATCTACTCCTGGATTACTTTGGTACCTCCCAGCCAAACTTATAGCAAGGCACATCAGGTCTGGTATACAGCATAGCATACATGATAGAACTTATGGCTGAGGCATAGGGAATGACTTTCATTTTCTCTCTATCTTCTGCAGTGGTCGGGCATTGAGTCTGACTCAACTTCACACCTTGTAACACAGGCAAGAACGCTTTCTTTGACTGATCCATCTTGAACTTCTTCAAAACTTTATCAAGGTATGTGCTTTGTGAAAGTCCTATTGAGCATCTTGATCTATCTCTATAGATCTTGATGCCCAGTATATAAGCAGCTGCACCGGGGTCTTTCATTGAAAAACTCTTATTCAAGTATCCTTTTATGCTATCCAGAAATAAAAGAGCGAATAGCAAAATAGATCTTGAAGGCAAATATATTAAAGAAGAGATCCGGGGTCCGTAGTTTTCACTAGTGGCTTCTCTCGAGAAAAATAGCAAACGGTGGAAACAAATTACTGTTGGGCAATTGATAGAACTTCAAATACTCATGACGATATCCAGCCAATGATCATTATATAGGCATCACGTCCAAGAGTAGTAGACCTTCTCCTGCTTGCAACTACTACTATTACTCCACACATCGACCGCTATCCAGCATGCATCTAGTGTATTAAGTTCATGGAGAAACGGAGTAATGCAATAAGAATGATGACATGATGTAGACAAGATCTATTTATGTAGAAATAGACCCCATCTTGTTATCCTTAATGACAACGATACATACGTGTCCTTTCCCTTTCTGTCACTGGGATCAAGCACCGTAAGATCTAACCCATCACAAAGCACCTCTTCCCATTGCAAGATAAATAGATTAAGTTGGCCAAACAAAACCCAAATATCGGAGAAAAAATACGAGGCTATAATTAATCATGCATATAAGAGATCAAAGAAGACTCAAATAACTTTTATGGATAAAAAGATAGATCTGATCATAAACTCAAAGTTCATCGGATCCCAACAAACACACCGCAAAAAAGAGTTACATCATATGGATCTCGAAGAGACCATTGTATTGAGAATCAAACGAGAGAGAGAAAGCCATCTAGCTACTAACTACGGACCCGAAGGTCTACAATGAACTACTCGCGCATCATCGGAGAGGCACCAATGAGGATGATGAACCCCTCCGTGATGGTGTCTAGATTGGATCTGGTGGTTCTGGAACTTGCGGTGGCTGGAATTGATTTTCGTCGACTCCCCTAGGGTTTCTGGAATATTGGGGTATTTATAGAGCAAAGAGGTGGTGCGGGAGGCAGCCGAGGTAGGCACAACCCATCTGGGCGCGCCTGGTCCTCCAGGCGCGCCCTGGTGGGTTGTGCTCCCCTCGGAGCACCCCCCAGGTACTTCTCCGGCCCACTGGATGTCTTCTGGTCCAAAAAAAATACACAAAATGTTTCGCTGCGTTTGGAGTCCGTTTGTTATTGATTTCCTGCGATGTAAAAAACATGCAAAAAATAGCAACTGGCACTGGCACTATTTCAATAGGTTAGTACCAAAAAATGATATAAAATGATTATAAAACATCCAAGAATGATAATATAACAGCATGGAACAATAAAAAATTATAGATACGTTGGAGACATATCACCTACCCGACGTCAATGACCTCGGCGGCGGCCGTCGCGCCGGTCATCCCCACAACCTGACCCTTATGTGTGCATTTGGAGTTTTGGACTGAAGCTGAGTAGAGTAGTCTCTCGTGCGTGAGGACATTCGCCTCTTGGCAAAAGTTACTAGTTGCTGCTCCTGGGCTGCTGCGTAGTGGGCTATTGGCCAATTTTTCACTGATGGGCTGCTCTCAAGCCTCTATGCTAGTAGTCTTTTTTGCCATATACCTCTATATACGAATTTTTTATAGAAAAATTTGGGTGTACATCTATACACCCATGACCTGTGCTGGATCCGCCCCTGACTGCAACGTTGTCGAACACAGAGCTCACTGGAAACCAAGCCGTTGTTTGCCGTCGTCGCTCAGTGTGCCCACCAACTGCATAGAGACGCACACTGAACCGCATCTCATGCCCCCGCTCCACCAGCATGTACAAATTGCACGACACATGAACGCCATCTTAACGCAGACGGAACTGCACTCAAAATAAGAAGCACACCGTACTGAACATTTCCCAAATCAAAAATAGCGAACTGGAGAAAATCATTTTTTGGGAAAAGGTGATGCACGAACAGCACTTGGGTGTCCCGGCGCACTCCATGTCCGGGACGCTTGGACTGCAAGGGGAGGAGGGGCAACTCGCCGAAGCCGTACTGCATGGACGCGCAGTGATGACCAACGAACTGCATGTGGCACTCCGCGGAGTTGCAAAAGAGAAAAAAGGGGATGGAGGTCAGCAAGATGCAGCGTCGTGAATCCAAGCTGAACTGCACGGGAGGAGTAACCAAATCGCCTGCGAATCCAACATGAACCTCGCCGGAGTCAAGGTGGAGTTCTTCTCTCTCCCCTGCCTGCACAGGGGTGGTGGAGGCATGCTGGTCGTCGACGCATTTTTGGAGGAAGCCTAGGATCTGTGGTAGCATGCACACGCAGCAGGATCCACCGAAGAAGGGGGAACCGGTAAAGGTTGCTGGAGAAGGGAGGTGAGACGGGGCCGACGGTGGGCGGCGCGCTCGGATCCGTGCCGGCAACAGTGCGGGGTGCCTGAAGGCGGCGCACCAGGATCCACGCCGGCAGCCATGTCGGGCGCGTTGGGGAGGCGCCAACTGGATCGGCACTGGTAGCCACGCGAGGCGCCTGGGGGTGGCATGCCTAGATCCGCGCCGGTAGCCACGGGAGGAGCCTGGGACGGTGCGGCCGGATCTGCGCCGGCATCCTGGCAGGGACGGTTGGTGGTGGGGCGGTGGTGGGAGGTGGGGGGTAGGGGGAGGGGCCGGATCTGGTGGCGTTGGTGACAGGGGGCGATAGGTGGCTGGGACCGTGGGTGGACTGACGGAGACGAAGAAGATGGTGGGGATTTTGGGTGCGGCTGCGAGGGTCTGTGGGGAGTGGGGAGTGGGGGTTGGGGACGACCGTGTGGGGGGAGGAGAGTGAGAGCGTGGGAGGAGTGGGTCGGGTGGGGTGGGTTTTTTTATCTTTCTTTTGGTGCGCGTCGGGGTCGGTTCGGTGGGGTTGTGTGCGGAATAACTTTTTTGTGGTTAGAATAAAGTCTTAAGAGTATTGTTAGAATAGACCCACCCTATATATGTATGTGTGTGTGTGTATATATATATATGAATATTGCTTGGGTATCTCCTGGGAAGGTTCTACCTCCTTTATACTCTTAAACTGTGTGTTAATCATTTGTTGTTCTTTCTTATTGAACTAAAGCTCTTTATGAGGCGTCACAGAGACACCCGACTGTGGCATTTATTTTCAAGACCTTTCAATGCGTTGCACAAACACCCGATTGGCATTTCTTTTCAAGACCTTTTGAGGCGTCGCACAGACACCCAATTGGCATTTCTTTTGAAGACCTTTCGAGGCATCGCGAAGACACCTGACTGGCTTGTTTTTTATTTTCTTTTGGGATTCTCGGGACGGTCCTACCTCCTGGAACCCCCTTTGCCTTTGGTTTTATTGGGATTAAAGCCCATTATGTGGCATCGCGAAGACACCCAACTGTGGCATTCTTTAAGTTTTTCTTTTGGGATTTTTGGGACGGTTCTACCTCCTTATACCCGGCTTTATTTTTGCGTGACAATATATTTATTTATACCTCATTGATATTAGTTGGCTAACCCTTACTTTCTATGCAGATATATGTATGATCGCAGACTGATATCTTTTTGTTTATATATTTGGAACGATTGATGTTATGTTTTGTTATTGAATTGATGATAGGAACGTTCGAAGGAAGTAGTTGATCTTGTTTGAATTGCTTGTCATAATCCATGATTAATATGAAGTTGGATTTCCATCACAAGTCTGAGATCACCTAAGATTTGGATATGATTGTATAGTTATGATGGAATGCTACCCCAAATATGATTTTTGAAACCATTTTTTCTTCGCTAGTTCATGTACCGGTAGTTCAAATTTGAATTATTTCCATTAAATGCCTAGAAATGCACTTAATGACTCAAAAATAGCAAATGAACCCTTTCTTTTTTTTAGGAATAAATAGCAAATGAACCCTGAGCAAGGCCAAATTTGAACATGGATGATTCAATGGTGTATGTTGATTGTGGTAAAAAAATCAAGGTCGAAACACGAAGGAAATGTCGATTACACTTCAAACATATGGCATTCCCTCTCAACAACCATATTCTTCCTCGGAGATTGTTTGGCTTTTAAAGAGTGTAGATGTGAACTTTGTCGAAATCTTCTCAAATTTTTACCACGACATTCTGAGGTCATACCATGACACCATGCCAAGTATCGAGTTTTTTAGGCTCTATTTGCATTTTCCAGAATTAAGATAACAATAAACTCCATGTTTGTGGTGGAGCCTTTGCCACATAGATCTTTCAAATTTCTTTTCATTTCTTGTGTGAGGCATACACACCTGTACAATGCCCCAAATATGATTTTTAAAACCATTTTTCTTCCCTAGTTCATGTACCGGTAGTTCAAATTTGAATTATTTCCATTAAATACCTAGAAATGCACTTAATGACTAAAAAATAGCAAACAAACCCTGAACAAGGCCAAATTTGAACATGGATGATTCTATCGTGTATGTTGATTGTGGAAAAAAAAAACTCAAGGTCAAAACACCAAGGAAATGTCGATTCCACTTCAAACCTAATGAAAAACTGCAAGACATCGCCACGGTTCGTCTATTTTAACTCTGTGTGACTGTGGTCTTCTGAAATAAATATCCTCAGCCCCCTCCATCCAAGCCACTTCCCGCATTCCTCCTTCCTCGCCGCCGGCTACAAATCATCCTCCTCGCACATGACCCATGGCCACCGAAAGGCAAACCTGGCTCGCATGCGCGGGAGAGTCCCCTGATGCGTTGGTTCGCGTGGAAGTGGGCGCGGTCGCAAGCATGGACGAGAACGTGGCAGCGGCGGCGGCATGCATGGAATAGGTCGCCGCGGCCGCGGAGGCACTAGCGTATATGAGGCTGCTGCCGAGCTGAGACGCGCGGAGGCGGCTGCAGCCGCTGCGCGTTCGCACTTGAGGTTAAGGCCAAGGCCGCGGTCTTACATGCGGATTTGGCCACGAGTAACGAGGTCGTTGCCTTTTCCGTGCTCGCCGAGAGTATGAGTGGGGAGCGGAGGAATGAACGGGCTTATGCGGTGTTCAAGGGCATGGCCGACGCCGACAAGGATCTGGATCCTTCCTCCAGAGAAAGGACGCTACAGCAGTGTAGGAATTATTACAACATTGCACGACAGTCGAGAACTCCGACAATGATGAGGTGTAGCTCGTTTCAGTTAATTATTATGCATTCTGGTCTATTATGCATTCTAGTTAAGTATCCCTCGTTTAGGTAATTTGCAACGAGTTGAGCAAAATGATCCCTTGTGTTGACTTAATTATGTATGAGAATGAACGACAATGTGTGCAATCAATTTTTATGTTTGGTGCTTTGCAATGATTTCTCAACATCCCACACGTTTCTACCAAACAACTCATGACCAATGGATGCACGTACTCAATGAACGAAATCAAAAATTTGTAGAGTTCGGTATCGAGTGATTACTATCGCACACGATTATTTTGTTTTAGTCGTGTCCGATAAATATTTCGCCCGCGGCAATTTTCCCACTACAGCGAATTTTTTTGCCATTTCCCTCCCTCCACCGCCCCCCGCCTCCAAAGTCCAAACCCCTTCCTCCAATTCTCCCCCTCGAGATATCCTCCACACTTCTCCTTGGTCGCGAGGTACGTAGGCCCCCCCCCCCTCCTCAAGATCCACCCTGCTCCCCGTCCTCCAAACAGTCGCCGGCTAGATCTATAATAATGCCACCTGCGAAATACCGTCTAGCCACCAAAGCACCATCCCCTCCCCAAAAGCATCGCTCTGTCTTGGGGAGCTTGACGAGCATATGGCCGTCGAGAAGCAAATCATTGCTGGGACACGCTGATGAAGGCATGGTCGCCTCCATGTGTACCGACCCAAAGATCCTGGAAGACCATCTCGCCGTCGAGGCCACCGCGCGCGAGAAATACTTTGCGCGGTTGAAAGCACACGCAGGCGTGGTCTTGCATATATACATCTTGCTAGGGTTGGCTACGACATCGAGCTCGTCAACGACGATAACTTGCAGAGTGCTATTGAACATTTGGAATCGGTGCCCTCCAAGGTCGATTTCTTCAATAGCGGTCTCGCGGAGAGGGCTACCACTTTCTTGAAGGCCCGGGCCATCTCCGGCGGCTCGAGCTACTCCGCCATCGAGGACACCGGCAGGGTCGACTACGCCGTTGAGCCCATTTTGGCTAAGTTGAAGGCAAATTTCGTTGCCGGTGCCTTTGGATCCTCACCAGTCGAGGCAGATCCCATTGTCTTTTCCGTTCAGGGCGAGGAGGTCACCCACGATGTGGAGGCCTCCTTCCATGCACTCTTTTGCTGATTAAGCCGTACTTACTTGTAGCTTTGCCGTAAAAAAAGCCATCCTTCAGTGCACTCTTTTGCTGATTATGCATTGCCCTGTTTAATTATATGACCTCTATTGTTGAATCATGCACAATATCTGTTCAATGGGGCAGCCAGCTCTATTTACAGTATGGATTGTCTGGTTCAGATGTTCCTTCACTACTGCAGGATGGTGCTAACGCGACACATGTAATGGAGATCCTTCGACTAAACTGTGTGCGATGCATGAATCGCAAACGGTATCGTAACAAAACCATCACTAATAAAATGAACTATGTGCGATGGCAGAGACATCAAATACGATTCAGAAAAGAGTCGCTTGTGCGATACGTGGCATACAGTTGATCCATACGAACTGTTTGCGACGAGCGAAACAACAGAAACATTTAGCCAAATCAAGTTATGTGCGATAGACGTCATACAGTTCACTCGGATGAACTGTTTGCGATGAGCCAAAACAATAGAAACGGCCAGCCAGATCAAGATGTGTGCGATAGACGGCATACAGTTCACTCGAATGAACTGTTTGCAATGAGCGAGAACAACAGAAACGGTTAGGCAGATCAAGGTGTGTGCGATAGAAGGCATACAGGTTAGTCGAATGAACTGTTTGCGATGAGCCAAAACAACAGAAACGATTTGGATTAACAAGATGTGTGTGATACCCAGGTCAGTAATCAGAATTGTGTGGTAAGACCGATAATAACACAGACAGTTCCTGCTAATAAGCTGTATTAGTGCATGTTAACAGTACAAAAAAAATTCAAATTTCAAAAGGTCAAAAGAGCCCTGAAAATTTCCAAATTTTAACATGATAGTTGTATAAGCGCATGTTAACGGTACAAAAAATTCCGTACAATTTCCATCACCATCCGTTGCCACTGTACTCCAAATTAGTCTTTTGCAGCTAATAAAAAAATGAACTACATCGCATACAGTTGGTTATAGGAACAGTTTGCGATGAAAATTCATGTGTCTTTTTATGTCTTCCTCCGTAAGCTTCGCCGGCTTTGTCCGCTCAAGCGCCGTTCACTCCCGAATCCTCGAATCCCCGATCCCCATTCCCCAACCACTTCTTGTAAAGAATGACGCTGTGGAGACGCTTCGTGAGGGCCCATACGGTCGCCGGGTCCGCCCCGAGCGGCTCCGCCTCTGCCGAGAGCGCGGTCGCCTACAACGAGAACGCGGCCGCATCCGCATTGAGCGCGGTGGCATCCGCCGAGGGGGCGTCTATGGCAGCCGATAGGGCAGCTGCAGCAGCCGAGACGGGTGCAGCAGCTGCTGTGACGGCGGCTGCAAACGCCGAGAGTGCTCGAGCAGCCATGCATGCCGCAGAGGTCGCCCTGGCCCGGGTCGAGGCCATCCACGCCCAGATCAAGGACGCCCACACCAAGATATTCCAGGCCTCCGCGGAATCCAGCATGCACCCCACGTCTGAAAAGGGGGCGAAGATGCTTGCCGACGATGCGGCGGCGGAGGCCATGGGGCCCCTGCTTCCTCATGAGATTGCCGAGTGGGAGCTAGGGATGTAGGAGGCGGCGGAGATCGAGGAGCGCCAGGAGGAGGAGTTGCGCGTGGCTAAGGAGGAGGTAGAGAAGCGCCTGTCCGTCGAGGAATCGGCGGTGAAGTAACAACGCGAGCTCTGGCGCCGCCACTACTACGAGTACTACAACCTTGAGGTCCGTGCCGACGACAAGGACGAGGTTGACGACGTGGTCGACTTCATCCTGGTGGACGCGGAGTCCATGTAGGAGATATGCCCTAGAGGCAATATGCAATGTTATTGATTATCTCCCTGTTCGTAATTTGGTTTATGTTCCATGCTATAACTGCTATGGTTCTCGAGTCTACAATAACCACGAGGCTCGGAGGAAGACTCATATGCACGTGTGGAATAATAAACGGTAAAATGTATTCCTAGTCTGGCCTCTGAGACTAGCTCAAGTGTTGCATGATGGTTCTGTTTTCCTGATCATGGGCATGACTATGCCGGCAACTTTGAGGGCACAATGTTAGAAGAACATTTGTGTTGAATCGACCTGAATTGATGTTATGCTATGGGATACTTTCGTCACAAGTTAATGGTTAATAACACAGAGATGGTTAACGTTTGCATGATTCCTTAGACCATGAGAGTATCGAGTTTCTTCATGCTTGATTCATGAACTTTGGGGTTTGTTAAACATCATCCGTAAAATGGGTGGCTATTACGGCAGCTTACGGGTTCATGGAAAAGTGTGTCAAGTAACTTGATAGCTCGAGATTGGGATTTGCTCCTCCGATGATGGAGAGATATCTCTGGGCCCTCTTGGTGTTACGGTATCCATCATCGTCTGGCCAGACACTTTGTGATTTGATCACGGGGATGCCGGAACACGGGAACGAGAAAAGAGAACAAATACCGGTAACGAGGTAACTGGCATAGTGGACAAGTTGTTGACCCACGGGGATGCCATCATGTCTCACCCCGGGTATTTGTAACATATCACGAGGCAACAGGAATAGCACACGGCAACTGGAGGTTCACTCGAATATTCATTCGTGTGGGTATTGGGGTCAATATGGGTGTCCACGGCTCCGATGTTGATCATTGATCGGAAGGGGTTCCATGTCATGTCTATACTTCACCGAACCTATAGGGTCACACGCTTAAGGGTCACCTATCTGCTGAATACTAGACAGGGAGTCTGAGAGAAAATCACCGAAAAAGTTTCGGACACCGAAAAAGTTTCGGACAGCGGAAAAGTTCCGCAGAGAGAACACCAGATGAGTTTCGGTGAAACTGAAAAGTTGTTTCGGGGTATTCCATTAGGTCAAATTGGTTTCGGCACATGCCTGATAATTCTTGGAGGGTGCCAGAATCATTCTGGAAACTTCTGGGAATTTTCTGAGATGAAAACCGAAAATGTTCCGGAGCTGCCGGAACCGCTTCAGATGCTTTTCGCAGATGAAATCACTAAACTGGAATTGTCCCAGAATGCATTGAAAATTATTTTAGTGGGTACTGGAAATGTTCTAAGCCCACATAAATATTTTCAGTTCGAATGGACGCTGAAAAATGTCATCATGAATAGTGAAAGTGCTTTTTGGGTTACTTTTTGGAAAGCCATTATTTTGGGTTTTGTCCCAAGATATTTTTTTGGGGGTGACATGGATGGATGAGGCTCCCATGGGGGGGCCCCTCCTAGGTGTGGCCGGCCACATGGGGGCTCCTCCTTGGAGCCCCCTCTTGTGCCTTGGTTTCACATTTGGGTCCTTGTGGAAGGGCTTCATTCATGTGCTTTTAGGTTTTCTTGTAAAACCACCCTACCCCTTGGGATTTCCTATAAATAGAGGTGGAGGGGCAGCCCTCCACACTCACTCCTTCTCACATACAAGTGCCATTGCATGATCTGGCTTCTCTCTCCCTCCCCGCAAAATAGTTTTGCTGAGCCGAAAGGTTGTCTGGGTTCCGGTGGGAACTAGTTCTGGACGGCGAAGCCCTGCCGGATAGATGACACCGTATGTGTGCAACTCTGTAGAGAGATCGTAGTTTCGATCTTAGTGCCCGAGGGGCTGTTCGTGAGTGCCTCCCGAAGGGCTGTCCAAGTGATGGTCCAAGTTCTATGAGTCCTCCCGAAGGGCTGTCCGAGTGACCGTTCGAGTTTCGAAGGTCCTCCCGAAGGGCTGTCCGCGACACCGTCCGGGGGACTGTTCGACCGCCTCCCGGAGGGCTGTCCGAAGGGAAGACGAGGGTATACATCCTCGCGGTTGGGAGGTTGTAAATCCTAGCTGCGGGGATCTGCACCGCCGATCGTCATCGACTCTACTTCCGCTGCGCTACGAGTCGGTAACGAAAAGATCAAACCTTGTATGCAGTCTCCCTAGTGGTCCTGGGCTGGTGCGTAGGTCGGAAATTTTTGTTTTCTGCTGCGTTACCCTAATAGTGGCATCATGAGCCGTGCTATGCGTAGATGCAGGTTGCGATCTAGAATACATGGAGATGTATGGGTGTTGCACAATATAATTAGGTAGTAGATGAGTTCTATTACTGAAAATTATTTGTGCGGGTAGCAGATGAAATCTGTTACCTGATATTCTTGTTGCTTCCCTGAATTTGCGTATTTCTGATCTTGATAACAGCATGGTGGAGTTTCAATGTTCTGGCAATCCGCGATCCTGATTGATCAACGAAGTGCTAACAGTTCATTGAGTTCCACCGTAGTTAAAAAGAAAGATGAAATTTCGCAGACAAAAGGGCAATGCAGATATGATCTGCACGGGGGTCATGCGTATGACGAAGATTAGTATGGGGTTCAAGATTTTATTATCTCGTGCTTCATACACCCCGCATTGTTAATCTAGCGACTTGAATTATCATACTTGATGATGGACGTTGGTAGCTTCGGTTTGTTTCGAAACCTTAGAAGCCACGAAAAACAAGTTTTTGCATGAACCAATTAGAGGCGTCTAACTTGGTTTTGCAGGAGGGTTTGCATGTGCATGTGATGTGGTATAGCAGTACTCATAATAATTTGATTATGTATGAGATGACTATATAATGTAAATTTATTAACATGACCTGCGTGTCATGATTCGGCATGATGGCTGGAGCCATATGATTGCACTTTAATGACCTGCGTGTCAACCTTGTTGTAATGCATTATTTTATTAGCTATAGAGATAGCAATATTATCTGGTGCATCGACAAGGTGGTGGCAATCTTCGCGAAGGTGAACACCGACGCGAATGCCGAAGACGAAGAAATACAAGACTTCTCCGTCAGAAAGGGCTATACCATATCATGCTATTATGAATTGCCTGAGATGTTTATCCCTTATGATGCACCCTTCTTGATTGCGCGGTAGTCGCTTTTGTTAGGGTGATCTCTCACACAAAATTATCAAGTAGTTAGTGTTCTCCCAAGTGTAGCACCGTCACGGCACCTAACTTTTCGGGGTGCGCCATGGATGCATGGTTACGAACGATTAGGGAAGTGTGAGGCGGGTGAGTTGAGACCTCGCAGCGTGATCACTTGGTTGTCTTGACGTTCAGGCATGAAAGTCATGAGCTCGGAACACACGCATCGAAAGATGAACAAGAGTCACATAGAGATGTGATCGGCAAGTTGGCCTACCGATTAAAATTCCCGTCATGAGATGATGATTCTATGGCGATGAATTGAAGTCTGGATCTTGTATCACTCAAAATCAATTATGAGAGATATTGATTTGAGTGGGAGTGCACTGTTGAATTAACTTGTTTAATTCTCAGTGCAATTAATTATGAACACTGTCTAAGTGTGGTTTGCATAATAGTTGCAGAATAATGGCTCGCGTTTCCACCTTCCCTATTAAAATTGAATAGCTGGTAAATATCTGGTTAAAAACCTTTACGGTTGGTAATGTGAGGATTGTCCTCTAGAGTGCCGAGAAGGATTTTGTCCTATCGCATACTTTCGGTATTCTCACGCTTATGCTATGGATCATGTGACTCTCGTCCTTCGATCCAAAAGCCAGAATTCCGTTTCAGTCGAGTGCAATACTTTGCTTCCATGAGACCCGAACTTCGAAAGTTTGGATAGTTATGTGATATTCATGGAATCTGAAAATCATTTTCAGAGACAGACAAAGGCTAAAAGATATGAGATATCCAAAGCAATGTTTGTTTGCAAACTATTAGTAAAAGATTTTACTATGCATTAGACTGATAAGAGAGGGATCCAGAAGACCGCCTGTCATATGATGAAAGGTGAATAAAACAACATCTTAAAGAGAAAGGAAGTGTCCGAAGGGTGTTAGTGAAACTTTCACGCCTAGGAAGTCCGGGGCTAACACCACTCTTAAGTTAGGTGTTTCTTCTGAGAGTAGGAGAAATACTAAAAGTTAAACTGTTAGAAGTATAATGGCAGAAAGAAAGAAGACTGGAATATCCAGCTCATGTATGAATGTCATACAAGTTTTTGATGTATAGAAGGCTAGTCAAAGATATAGTTCTTGGGAATTATGATTAATTTGTTAATCACTGATTCTTGGGTATTGTGAGTTAATCATAGAGATACCCGCTCGATTGCATTCTGTTGCAACTCGATGTAAGAACTACTATGGCCTGAAAAACTAGCCAGGAATGAGGTTTAGGTATACATAGGGAACATAGTAAATGTTACTATACCTTCCATCGGTGTATTACCATCTGTATTTATTTTCATAATTCATTTAGAGTTTTACACACTCTAGCCCATTGCACAATGTTTGTTGCAAAAGAGTTGTTCATAAAAGAACAATTGTTGTTCAGTATTGTGAATAACATAAAGGGCCATGCTTCCATCCGAGATTGGATGTATGTTATGAATATTGATGGTAATATGATACATTTATAACACTGACGCTAAATGTCGCAAGACTAAAAGAATACCACACAAGTGTGGCACTGCATTTGGTCACATTGGAGAAACCCGCATGGAAAACTCCATTATGATGGATTTTGAAGTCGTTTGATTTTGAATCATTTGACACTTGCAAATTTCCTCCGAAAAGTGAAGTGACTGAAATACCGTTCACAGGCCATAAGGAATGAGCAACAAACTTATTGGTGATCATACATTTTGATGTGTGTAGTTCAATAAATGTTGTTGCAAGTAGTGGATTTATCTATCTTCAGAAATGACTCAAGGAGATATATGGATATTTACTTGATGAGACGAAAGTCTGGATCTTTTTGAAATCATTCAAAAGGTTTTCAAATATGAAGTAGAAGTTATTGTAACAAGAAAATTATGTTTCTACAATTCGATTGCAGAAAGGAATATTTGAGTTACAAGTTTAGCGAATGTCTGATGAGTTGTGAAAGGGGTTTCATAACTTGCACCTCCCGGAGCACCACTGCAAGTGGAAAGTCCGTGAAGATGTAATCGAACCATTTATGACATGGTAAGATCAAAGATGACATAAATAAATTTTCCATTATCCCTTTTAAAGAGTGATGCTTTAGAGACTGCGGCTTTTACACTGAAAAGAGCTCCATCTGGTCTGTTGAAATGACACCATGGTATGGTACGCCCAACCATGTTACATCTTTTCTTAACATTTGGAATATGGGGCTTGTGTAAAAGGTTACAAACCTATTCCAAATTACACAAGTGCTACTTTGTAGGTTATCCCAAAATGTTGGGTATTCCTCCCTCACTATGCCGAGGCAAATAGGTTTGCCACTAAGAACGGTATGCTTTTTGAAGAAAATGGTTCTTTCAAAAAGGTGAGTGGGAGAATAGTACAACTCGACGAGATAAACAGTATCTTCGTCATCAGATCAAAGGAAAGAGACCTTGGAAGTAATTCCAGGTTTTCCTACTGCGACTGATACGGAAGTCTCTACAATAAAATGTATGGACTTCGGTCGAACTTGCAGCTGAACCACGTAGGCAAGGCTCGTGCAAACCTCTCAGGTGCGCAAACGAGATATTGTTGTTAGACAACAGTATACCTACGATACACAAGGAAGCGTTGATGGGCCCTGACTTCGGAATTGGCTAAATGCCAATACAACCTGAGTTAGTTTCCATATAAGTGATTCAAGATTAAAACCTTGATACACCTTTCGGAAGACTTAGAGTCTAACGAATATTTATGGAACTTAAAACTGATATGGATAAAATGTTTTATCCATAAAGCTCGACTTGTTACAAAAACAAGTTCAAGGAGTTGACTACGATGAGATTGTCTCACCGTAGCGATGCTTAAAGTCGGTTCGGGTTGAACTAGCAATTAATACATATTTCAATCATGACATATAAAACAAGGATGATAAAAGGATTTCCATCTGATGGAAATGAAACCAAGGACTTGCATGTGTTACAGTCCAAGGTATTTTGTCTATCCAGATGATGCTAGTAAGGGTGCAAACTTCAGAGTTCCAGCAATGGACAGAAGAGAGCAAAATGGAGTTGGAATCTTCGTGTTTTGATGAAATGGTCAAAGGGGTTTGACTTCATCAATGGGTCACGAAGATGCTTGTAATTCAAGAAAGTAAGTGGGTGCATAATAAAATTTCTAAAAAAACGTTGTGTGCTTGACACATTGTTAATTGGAAATAAATTTCTTGACATGAATTAGGACTTCATTTGAAAATAGTTTTTCAATGAAGTTCTTGGGCTAAATAGCCTTGATATTTGGCATGATGATCTATGGAGATAGATTTACCTGATGGGGCTGAGCAAAGATACATATTGACAAAATGCTAAAACTTTTTAGCATTAAAAACGTCAAGGAGTGATTCTTGCCGAAGTCACATGGAAAGAGTTTTTGCAAGACTCGGTGTCCCAAAAAACTTATGAGCAAAATACATGATGGAGATTCCACACACTCTTCTGTTTGGATTAATCATGTATTCCATGGTATGTAAAAACAAACCAGATTTGTCCAATACTCCCAAAGTTGTTGCGAGTATAGATACCAAAGTGATCAAAAGTACTGATCATGGGACAACAGTGAAAAAGGGTCATTGAGTACTATAATAGCACTGATGACATGTTTTCTCGCAAGCGGAGATCATGAAGAGTTCGTTGTAAAAGGTTACATCGATACAGTCTTCATCCATGCTCCATGCGATTTTCGATTTAAATTGAGGGTTTTGTGTAACACACAATCTGGTGGCACAGTTAGTTGGAATTGTTCAAACAAGTTACTGTGGCGAATTCTATAACAGAGGCGAAGTATGTTGCCGCTTTTAAGCGACAAAGAAGATGTTGAATCATATAGTTCATTCATGAACTTAGTATGGTTCCAAGATGGCTTTTGTCAATGGGACACTACTGCGGGTAGTAGCTCCATAACTCAGTCTGAGGAATCCAGGTTTGACCTGTGATTCACATACATACAAAGCCAAGTCCACACAAAATATGAATTTTGTGAAAGCGTAAAAACGCGAGGATACGCAAAGATACACACGGAGCTGAAGTCGTCAGATCCGTTGGACATCAGGCTATACCACATGCGAAGCATATTTACACCGGTGTGCCACAGGTGTGAAGTGCATTAGCATTAACTAGATTATTGACTCTAGTGCAAGTGGGAGTCTGTAGGAGATATGCCCTAGAGGCAATAATAAATGTTATTGATTATCTCCCTGTTCATAATTAGGTTTATGTTCCATGCTATAACTGCTATGGTTCTCGAGTCTACAATAACCACGAGGCTTGGAGGAACACTCATATGCACGTGTGGAATAATAAACGGTAAAATGTATTCCTAGTCTGGCCTCTGAGACTAGCTCAAGTGTTGCATGATGGTTCTATTTTCCTGATCATGGGCATGACTATGCCGGCAACTTTGAGGGCACAATGTTAGAAGAACATTTGTGTTGAATCGACCCGAATTGATGTTATGCTATGGGATACTTTCGTCACAAGTTAATGGTTAATAACACAGAGATGGTTAACGTTTGCATGATTCCTTAGACCAATAGAGTATCGAGTTTCTTCATGCTTGATTCATGAACTTTGGGGTTTGTTAAACGTCATCCGTAAATGGGTGGCTATTACGGCAGCTTACGGGTTCATGGAAAAGTGTGTCAAGTAACTTGATAGCTCGAGATTGGGATTTGCTCCTCCGACGATGGAGAGATATCCCTGGGCCCTCTTGGTGTTACGGTATCGATCATCGTCTGGCCAGACACTTTGTGATTTGATCACGGGGATGCCGGAACACGGGAACGAGAAAAGAGAACAAATACCGGTAACGAGGTAACTGGCATAGTGGACAAGTTGTTGACCCACGGGGACGCCATCATGTCTCACCTCGGGTATTTGTAACATATCGCGAGGCAATAGGAATACGACACGGCAACTGGAGGTTCACTCGAATATTCATTCGTGTGGGTATAGGGGTCAATATGGGTGTCCACGGCTCCGATGTTGATCATTGATCGGAAGGGGTTCCATGTCATGTCTATACTTCACCGAACCTATAGGGTCACACGCTTAAGGGTCATCTATCTGCTGAATACTAGACAGGGAGTCTGAGAGAAAATCATCAAAAAAGTTTCGGACAGCGGAAAAGTTCCGCAGAGAGAACACCGGATGAGTTTCGGTGAAACTGAGAAGTTGTTTCGGGGTATTCCATTAAGTCAAATTGGTTTCGACACATGCCTGATAATTCTTGGAGGGTGCCAGAATCATTCTGGAAACTTCTGGGAATTTTCTGAGATGAAAACCGAAAATGTTCCGGAGCTGCCGGAACCGCTTCAGATGCTTTTCGCAGATGAAATCACTAAACTGGAATTGTTCCTGAACACATTGAAAATTATTTTAGTGGGTACTGGAAATGTTCTAAGCCCACATAAATATTTTCAGTTCGAATGGACGCTGAAAAATGTCGTCATGAATAGTGAAAGTGCTTTTTGGGTAACTTTTTGGAAAGCCATTATTTTGGGTTTTGTCCCAAGATATTTTTTTGGGGGTGACATGGATAGATGAGGCTCCCTTGGGGGGGCCCCTCCTAGGTGTGGCCGGCCACATGGGGGCTCCTCCTTGGAGCCCCCTCTTGTGCCTTGGTTTCACATTTGGGTCCTTGTGGAAGGACTTCATTCATGTGCTTTTGGGTTTTCTTGTAAAACCACCCTACCCCTTGGGATTTCCTATAAATAGAGGTGGAGGGGCAGCCCTCCACACTCACTCCTTCTCACATACAAGTGCCATAGCATGATCTGGCTTCTCTCTCTGTCCCCGCAAAATAGTTTTGCAGAGCCGAAAGGCTGTCTGGGTTCCGGTGGGAACTAGTTCTGGACGGCGAAGCCCTGCCGGATAGATGACACCGTATGTGTGCAACTCTGTAGAGAGGTCGTAGTTTCGATCTTAGTTCCCGAGGGGCTGTTCGTGAGTGCCTCCCGAAGGGCTGTCCATGTGATGGTCCAAGTTCTGTGAGTCCTCCCGAAGGGATGTCCGAGTGACCATTCGAGTTTCGAAGGTCCTCCCGAAGGGCTGTCCGCGACACCGTCCGGGGGACTGTTCGACCGCCTCCCGGAGGGCTGTCCGAAGGGAAGACGAGGGTATACATCCTCGCGGTTGGGAGGTTGTAAATCCTAGCTGCGGGGATCTGCACCGCCGATCGTCATCGACTCTACTTCCGCTGCGCTACGAGTCGGTAACGAAAAGATCAAACCTTGTATGCAGTCTCCCTAGTGGTCCTGGGCTGGTGCGTAGGTCGGAAATTTTTGTTTTCTGCTGCGTTACCCTAACAGTCCACCAACGGTGGCATGTCGCCAGGACAAGTCATCGACATCTCATCTTACACCGGCGAGACATAGGGCGGCGCGTTAGCGGCTTTGTTATAATTTTGCGTACTTAATCTTTGTTTATAACGCTGGTCTTTTGTTAGCTCAATGTTTAGGTCAACTGGCTTTATTTAATTACTAAAATTGCTCGATTCAATAAGTGTGGTCTGTGTGCTGTAGGCTCTTTTGTGTACCCAAATTAGCAAGTGATGTTAAATTATGCAATGACGTGGATGAGCACTGTACCCAGGGATATTTCGACCAAATTTTGAGTGATCAAACTCATCGCATGCGTGTAAAGCAGAAGAATCATTTGCGATGCACACATTTGTTTAAAGTGAATGGTGTCCGATGACACTGCGCGCCAAGTTTTCCTCCACCTTTCGATTTTTTTTGCCTACCGCCGAAATATCTAACTCCCCCCTCCCCATCCCCATTTCTTCCCAACCACGAGTCACATTTCCCTTGTTTCCTCCTTCCTTCCTTCCTAAGCTATAGCCGTTTCCTGGCTTGCTTCCTCGCTCTCGCCGTCTCGCATCCGACTGCCGCGGACACCATGGTCTTCTTCTATGACCTCTCTAGCGGTTGCTCCTCCTCTGACGACTCTGTCACCAGCTGGGTATGCCTCTCTCCTCTCTCTCGTCCCCCTAGGTTTAGCGTTATGATTTGGAATAAAGGATTTTAACCCGGTGGCCGATTTGAGTCATTTCTTCCTCTTGTAGCTACCTAGGACTATCACTTGCAAGGAATAGAGCGGGGTAGCTGAAGATCTGCCTCGTTGTCACAATCAATCTCCATACATGAAGTTAGTGGCTTTTAAATTTGTGGACAGTGGGAGGAAGTTTCTGACATGTGCAGAGAAGGTTAGCCTTAGTTTCGTTGTTACAAATCATTTGTTAGATGTGATTCACACACTGTCACTGTGCTATGTTAATCTCGATGTGCTTAAGACACCACAGTTTCTACCTAGTATCTAAAAATATTGCCATCTCATCCGTGGTGCCCTGAGAAAATTATTTGGCACTGCTTCAGCAGTTTGTGCAGCCAGCTTTGCACCACACATCTGAGCAGGCAAGCAGTAAAATACTAATACTTTATGGCACGAAGAAACTGGGCATCGGAGTAACTAGGTGCTCCGATTCCCTAAATTTTTCCTCTGGCATCGGCTCGGCAGTGCAGGGCACCGGTGCCAAATGTAGCAATAGGTTATTTGACACCGGTTTTGGCGTACATAGTGGAGGGACTTAGTGCTATTAGTTCTATGTTAGTAAATTTGTGCATGTACATACCTGTTAGTATTAATTTGATGTTATTCAAACACCGTCGCTATGCTGTTGAAGTTATATTTAGCTTCCTCAGAAAATGGTCAATTTGTTATTATAGTACATGACTAAGAACTTCTAGTGTTGTTGTAGTTAATTATAGCTTGTGATGTTCCTGAATTTGATTGTTGTTTCAGTAGCAATTAATTCATTTGCACATTGATCTTTTTGAGAAGATATGTCATAATTAACGTGTTTCTTCAGTTTTTCCAAATATGTAAGTGATGATTTTCTATATTGCTAGAAACCCATTTTCCCTACAGTTGTAATTGATTTAGTTTTAAATATTATAGGATGAACGAAAGTATTCTTAACTGGAGTGGGTTGATCAAGAGTGGTCACAGTTTTTGAAGATGTGCCTAGCAAAGCTCTGGAGCATGTATGAGGAAGAGAATAGAGATAGGCTTAGAGAAAATGTTGTCAAAGCTGAAGAATATTTCAAGATGCGGGAAAAAAAGAGGAAGATGGAGAATGAACTCAGATTTTTCAAATTAGACTTTGCTAATATGGTGTTTGCGAAGGAGGAGTCACTTTTTCAGTTGGTCAGTGCAAAACAGGCTCTTACTGAACTGAAAGCAGAGGTGGAGAAGACGAATTTGGCTAATCATGCATCAGTCGATTAGGGAAATGAATATATTTTTCTAATATTGTGCTCAACATACTTTGTGCTTATGAAGGTGAACTAGCTATATGTTGTACTATGCGGTATTCTCGTACTTATCATACTGTGTTGTCAAAATATATCTGTGTGCCTGATATGAAAGTAGTAAAAAACTGTTCGATATGAAATATGAATTTGCTTAATACTTGAGGTATTAATATTAAACTAATAAACCTGCTAAATGGGTCATAGCACTTTACAAATGCTTCTAGCAGTAAAAGCGTGTGTGATGGATAGCCCAATGCCATACAGTTTTCTTAATCGAATCGTGTGTAATATACCAACTGAGACAGAGCATGTGTGATCGCTACACCTATCACAGACGAGGCAATACAGAAAACTCTGTGTGATGTCATATGCCACACAAACATTTGTTCCATAATTACTGTGTGGGATGGCAAGACGATCTCCCACGGCTTGTCCTACGAAAGCGTCTGAGTTATCTCCCCCGATCGCACACGAACGGAAAATTGTGTGTGATACACATACGAACGGAAATGTTTGTCTGGGATTCACTATGTGGGATGTACATACGATCGGAAACATTTGTCTGGAATTCACTATGTGGGATGATCATACGAATGGAAACGATTTGGCTTGTATAATTGTCTGCCATGGCTCGCCCGATCGCACACGAGCTCTTTTTGCCCCGCGTGTGTGACCGGAGGAGCTACGCCGATGGTTCCTGGGTCGTGTGGGATGGACCCCCCTCCCTATCTTACACACAGGCAAGGCGACGGTTTAAAACTCTGTCGTGGAAAGGGGGTAAAAATGTTTGTATAGCACGTCACTGCACCGGTGCTTCATGCAATGTCATTATATTTGGTGTCTGTTTGTAAGCTTGCTGAATTGAACAATCAATGGAAATCTTGAAATATTTTGACATGCTTTGTTCCATATGAACTATTTTGGTATACTAGTGTGCTAAATCTTCATAATGAAGATATTATTGATAGTCTGCTAATTCTCGTTTCACCTCAACATGCCTGTACTTCTTGCAAGGTCACAATGGGAGATGCTGCTCTTTACCATCAAGGTTAGCTTCAACTTCTTATGGCTTATTGTATATTGCTGTGCGATTTCCAAGTACCTTTGTAATTTTTACGATGTCGTGCATGTAGGTACATATGTCATAGGTACTTATCCATGCTTCCACCTTTCTGTGTATGGGGCAATGAGATATTCCTGAAACAAGGCCAAGTGAAGAAACTAAAAAAGATTGTTAGGATAAACAGAGGGGCGATCAAAGTCAAACTCTTTGTTTGCGCATTATCGAAGACAACTGTGAATTTCAGGATGGTAAGAACTATAGATTTTCCCATCCACGATGTATTTGCAGACCACAATATCTGAATATCTGAATATTCCTGTTTTTAGTGGTTTTCAAAGCAGATCACTAAGGATAACCTCTCAAACTACGTGATTCCTGGTGAGGCAAGAAAAATTAAAGTATCTCACCAAGACTACCATGATGAAGAACTTGATGTCTTTCTCAAGATGGTGAAGGATGGGCGGGGCAGTCATCACAAGGGGTTGGACTAAGTTTGTTAAAGCCTTCCACATGAAGGAAGGCACAATATGGGTCTTCCGCTTCTTCAACAACGAGAGCGACCCGAATGTCTTTCGCCTCGCTCTTTATCATCTATAAAGCTGTTGTTGCTCAGTGTTTAATGTCAAATTAATGCTAGCAATTGTATTTCGATCCTTTTAAGTAGTTTGATGCTTATAATTCTTGAAGATATGTTGATCTGTATGTTTGTTAATATATGTGAAAGACATTCAGTTATGCCTGCATTCAAATTGGAATAAAGTTTCTGGTGTATTAGCTATTGCAATAATTAAATTATATATAATCTAATACCCTGGTGTTGGACATAACATTGCACACGGTTCTTGATGAAAAGTCGTGAGCCTTGAACTCGAACAAAACACACGCTTCGTTTAAACTGCTCGACTGCGATATACAACTTCATCGCACACATTCGTACAAAGATAATCGTCTGCTATTGGCAGACATATTACACACAGTTTGGCCTGCCAAACTGTTTGCGAACTACGACAACATCAGACACGATTGACAAAAAGATAATTGTCCACAATGCATCTCCTTTCACAAACGATTCTATTTTATACAGTGTGTGCGAACCCTACATGAATCACACACGATTACGGTTTGCGGGCCGTTTGGGAACCCAAGCGCATCATAGTTGTTTTCTCATTGATCAGTGATGGACCCCCATCCCCAACACACTCGAGCACACAGTTCCCAAAACTATGTGCGATTGGTGGTCCGAACCGTTTGAATAGCCCTTAACTATACCAGTGGCAGAATGTGATGAAGATTGCCATGATGGAGGATAGTGTTGGGATTCCAGTTGTGAAGCTAAATCCCATAGTAGTCCATCAACCCACGCACGAACGGGTGGATCGCCTGCGACAGACCATACAACATGAAGAGGGTGAATAAGACCACCTCTCCAACTTTGTGAGCGGGGCCGCCTGCCCTCGTCCGGACCGCCGCATGACCAGAACGCCCACTGGCAATAGTGCCACATCTTGAAGATCATCGAGCTGGTCAACGCCGACCACTGACTCTAGCCAGTTCGACATCATGAAGTCTACTAGGTCATAGGCCTCGCATGGAATCATCTCCTCCTCATAATCTCATAGTTTCATCTCCTCGATGTCAAGTTTCAGCTTCTCCTCGCCCTTATCGCAGTGCATCCAGATCTAGAGCAGAGTCATTGTTGGGAAAAACTGGAGGAGTGGGGAGGGCAAAGATTTTAGGGGGCGCAGAAGGCTCGAAGCTTGCAATGGCGGAGAGCAAGAATTGTGAAGATGGCAATGAGTGCAATGGGGAAAGAAATCAATCTCCCCACTGCCTTATACCAGAAGGAACAGAAGAGGCCACCGCGGACCGCTCGGCATGGGTCCCACTTCCCTTCGAAACGTCCCATGGGCACGAGAATCGAGGGATTGATGGACGTGTGTGGCATCCCACACACCACCATTACAGTTGGCGCGGCTCTTCATGCTCCCGTTGACTGGATTTGACCTGTTCGAACCAGACCAGGTGATTCTTCGTACTCTCAGTCGCTTGGAATGGGCTCAGACTGGTTTGGGCTGTTCGAGCCTAGTCCTATATCACTCGTGCTCTTGGTCGCTCTGTGCAGACAGAATTGGGCCTCATGGTCACTCAACGATACCGCAATTATGGGAGCATCACTCGGTCCGAATTGCAGATGCCGGAGCATTACTCTGACGGCAACATAGTTACCTAAGAATCACTCTGTAAGGATGGAGGCAGCTGTGATGGCCCCTCAGCAAGTTATTAGTCTGACCTTGGGGCTTAATGTTCCAGTCTATCGACATTCTTCGATAGTGAGCCTCCATATGTTCATAAGTCACTCTGACGAAATTTGGAGTGAATGGAAGTTATGGTGCGCTCCGAACGGGTTATTGGTCTGATGACTTAGATCAGTCAGACTAAAGCACTAAGTTTGTTCTTGTTCAGACGAGATTTCTTAAGGTGTCCTTCCATGGGGTGCTAGCTCGGATTGCAAGGTATCTTTCAGTGAATTAGTCTGATTAATGGCATGCCTCCAGTTAGGTCCCCAGCTGACCCCGCCAGTCAAAATAGTATCAGATGTCACCAGAATTTGCCCATTACTCACTCAAACAATGTGACTCCTCTATCTACCAGGATAGGCGCCACTATGGCTTATAGTTCTTTAACTATTTATTGTAGGAACTTCATGAGTCCATCAAGACCAGTCTGCACATGACAAGACGGCGTGCTAAGTCTGGTTATCACTCTGAAACTTCTATTCAGAAGGAAGAAGACTCAAGCCAGCAGTTAGATCCTGAAGGGCTCGTGGCCTACTGATGATGCCATGCCCCGGGGTATAGCCACGGAGGACAATGGAGGCTCGGCAACCACGGGGTGATCCAAGCCCATGACTCGGAGTCCACGGGCTATACGGGGCGCATTATCACCTTGGCGCACAAGAGAAAGACTCTACCAAAGATCTCGCGTAGTTACCTTAGATTAGACAAATCATAACCGACTCGGATCCATGTAACCTAGCCCCAGCCACCTATAAAAGGCCAGGCAGAGAACCCCCACCCCCTCCCTCGAGGGGCATAACCTCATCTCACAGCCTACACCATCATATATCGCGGTATACCCTTTGTACGGAATGCAACCCCTAGTTCTCATATGAGACTAGAGCAATATACATCCAGACAAGTAGGAAGTAGGGGTATTACAATGCCGAGGGCCCGAACCTGGGTAAACTCTCCTCGTGTGGACCATCCGGATCACCAGTACGTGGGCTACCCCATCATGAATACCGTTGGGACATTACCACGATACCTTTCGCAAGAATGATCGTGAGGTCCTCGAAGGAACCTAAATTTACAGGTGGCCCCCTAAAATTTCCTGATATTGCAAATAGGGCCTCGGTTTTCCAAAAAACCGTCAGGAAGCCCGATTTTGCAAAGGAAAATTTACTTTTGGCCCGGCAAGCTTCTAAAAATTGTAGAATAACCCCCCCTTTTCAACAGAATTGCTCCAAAAAATTAGAAAAAACCAAGAAAATGCTGTAATGCTCCAAAAAAATGCAGGAGGCCCGAAAAAATTCAAAAAAATATGGGAAACTAGAGAAAAATCCTGGGAATTGGGAGAAAAATATGGAGCCGCTCGGAGACCTATTCTTTCACCTTCGCGTCAGGCTTCCTTCTCTACCCCTCGCTCCGGCGCGAGGAGCAAGTCCAACCATTCACGCCGGCACAAGGAGCAAGTCCAACCCATTGTTCCGGCACGAGGAGCAAGTCCAAACCGTCACTCCAGCACGAGGGTCAAGACCAACCCCTTGTTCCGGCGGGAGGAGCAAGTCCAACCCTTCATCTTGATGTGTGGAGCAAGTTGCACCCTACCTTTTGACATATCAAGAAGAATATAAGACAAGACCAACATGCAAATTCTAGAGCATCCCCTGTCATGAGCAACAGTTGACCCGCACTCACTGGTAGTGACCTTTGTGACTCCGGCTTAATGGGACTCCTATTGGTTAAAAATAAATAATCCCATTTGGGGGTCCCACCAGTCCTACGTGGCTAGTCAACAAAACTTCAAGGCGGTTGCCATGGTCAACGTGTCAAAGGAGAAGGGAAAACCAAAAGGCCAAGGTCAACAATGAATGCAAGAAGCAAAGAACCCCAACACTAGATATGGCCCAACTATCCAAAGGCCCATTCATGCATGAATGAAGGGGAGTGGTGCACCATGGACTATGGACATCCCCACCTCTAACTAGTCTTCATGGACTCATGGGCCAGGCTTTAGCATAATACCCCTCCTATCTACCACCATCATGGGTAGCCTTGGACATTTGTCAAGGCACCCTCACCTATATAAGGTCCCCCATGGGCATGTTACTCATTCACTCTCACTTGAATAAACTCAAGGGAAGGGCACTTGAGTGTTGGGAAACGTAGCATGGAAAACAAAAATTTTCTACGCACACGCAATGATCTATCCATGGAGATGCATAGCAACGAGGGGGAGAGTGTGTCTACGTACCCTCGTAGACCAAAAGCGGAAGTGTTTCATAACGCAGTTGATGTAGCTGACCTATCTTTGCGTTCCACCGATCGAGTACCGAACGTACGGCACCTCCGGGTTCAGCACACGTTCAGCTCGATGACGTCCCTCGCCTTCTTGATCTAGCAAGGTGTCGAGGTAGTAGATGAGTTCCGTCAGCACGACGGCATTGTGACAGTGATGGTGAAGTGATCTGCGCAGGGCTTCGCCTAAGCACCACGAGAATATGACCGGGGGTGTAAACTGTGGAGAGGGGCGCCGCACACGGCTAACAATTGATGTTGTGTGTTCTAGGCGCCCCCCTCACACAAATATATAGGTGGGAGGGGCAGAGAGGCAGCCAGGGGGCTCCCCAAGTAGGATGCGAATCCTACTTGGGGTTTTCCCAAGTGGCGCCCCCCCATTCCTTTTTTCACCGGAGAAGAAAGGGAAAGGGGAAGAGAGAACGGAAGGGGGAGCCGAACCCCCCTTTTTCCTTCTCCAATTCGGCCTCCTGCAATAGGGGGGGCGCGCCACCCCTTGTGGGCTGGTGTGCTCCCCTCTCATGGCCCATATGGACAATATCTTCCCCCCGGGGGTTCCGGTAACCCCTCCTGTACTCCGATAAATACCCGATACACTCCGGAACACTTCCGGTGTCCGAATACTATCGTCCTATATATCAATATTTACCTCTCAACCATTTCGAGACTCCTCGTCATGTCCGTGATCTTATTCGGGACTCCGAACAACATTCGGTCACCAAATCACATAACCCATATAATACAATATCGTCATCGAACGTTAAGCGTGCGGACCCTACGGGTTCGAGAACTATGTTGACATGACCGAGACGCCTCTCTGGTCAATAACCAACAGCGGAACCTGGATGCTCATATTGGCTCCTACATATTCTACGAAGATCTTTATCGGTCGAACCGTTATGACAACATACATTATTCGCTTTGTTCATCAGTATGTTACTTGCCCGAGATTCGATCGTCGGTATCTTCATACCTAGTTCAATCTCGTTACCGGCAAGTGTCTTTAATCATTCCGTAATACATCATCCTGCAACTAACTCATTAGTCACTTGGCTTGCAAGGCTTCTTATGATGTGTATTACCGAGAGGGCCCAGAGATACCTCCCCAATACTCGGAGTGACAAATCCTAATCTCGATCTATGCCAACTCAACAAACACCTTCGGAGATACTTGTAGAGCATCTTTATAATCACCAAGTTATGTTGTGACGTTTGATAGCACACAAGGTATTCCTCCGGTATCAGGGAGTTGCATAATCTCATCGTCGAAGGAATATGCATTTGACATGAAGAAAGCAATAGCAATAAAACTGAACAATCATAATGCTAATCTAACGGATGGGTCTTGCACATCACATCATTCTCCTAATGATGTGATCCCGTTATCAAATGACAACTCATGTCTATGGTTAGGAAACCTTAACCATCTTTGCTCAACGAGCTAGTCATGTAGAGGCTCACTAGGGACACAGTGTTTGTCTATGTATTCACACATGTATTTAGGTTTCCGATCAATACAATTCTAGCATGAATAATAAAAATTTATCATGAATAAGGAAATATAAAATAACAACTTTATTATTGCCTCTAGGGCATATTTCCTTCAGTCTCCCACTTGCACTAGAGTCAATAATCTAGATTACATTGTAATGATTCTAACACCCATGGAGTCTTTGTGCTGATCATGTTTTGCTCGTGGAAGAGGCTTAGTCAACGGGTCTGCAACATTCAGATCCGTATGTATTTTGCAAATCTCTATGTCTCCCTCCTTGACTTGATCATGGATCGAGTTGAAGCATCTTTTGATGTGTTTGGTTCTTTTGTCAAATCTGGATTGCTTCGCTAGGGCAATTGCTCCAGTATTGTCACAAAAGATTTTCATTGGACCCGATGCACTAGGTATTACACCTAGATCGGATATGAACTCCTTCATCCAGACTCCTTCATTTGCTGCTTCCGAAGCAGCTATGTACTCCGCTTCACACGTAGATCCCGCCACGACGCTCTACTTGGAACTGCACAAACTGACAGCTCCACCATTCAGTATAAATACGTATCATGTTTGTGGCTTAGAGTCATCCGGATCAGTGTCAAAACTAGCATCGACGTAACCATTTACGACGAGCTCTTTGTCACCTCCATAAACGAGAAACATATGCTTAGTCCTTTTCAGGTACTTCAGGATGTTCTTGACCGCTGTCCAGTGATCTACTCCTGGATTACTTTGGTACCTCCCTGCCAAACTTATAGAAGGCACATCAGGTCTGGTATACAGCATAGCATACATGATAGAACCTATGGCTGAGGCATAGGGAATGACTTTCATTTTCTCTCTATCTTCTGCAGTGGTCGGGCATTGAGTCTGACTCAACTTCACACCTTGTAACACAGGCAAGAACCCTTTCTTTGACTGATCCATTTTGAACTTCTTCAAAACTTTATCAAGGTATGTGCTTTGTGAAAGTCCTATTAAGCATCTTGATCTATCTCTATAGATCTTGATGCCCAATATATAAGCAGCTTCACCGGGGTCTTTCATTGAAAAACTCTTATTCAAGTATCCTTTTGTGCTATCCAGAAATTCTACATCATTTCCAATCAACAATATGTCATCCACATATAATATTAGAAATGCTACAGACCTCCCACTCACTTTCTTGTAAATACAGGCTTCTCCGAAAGTCTGTATAAAACCATATGCTTTGATCACCTCATCAAAGCGTATATTCCAACTCCGAGATGCTTGCACCAGTCCATAGATGGATCGCTGGAGCTTGCACACTTTGTTAGCAAATTTAGGATCGACAAAACCTTCTGGTTGCATCATATACAACTCTTCTTTAAGAAATCCATTAAGGAATGCAGTTTTGATGTCCATTTGCCAGATTTCATAATCATAAAATGCGGCAATTGCTAAAATGATTCGGACAGACATAAGCATCGCTACGGGTGAGAAAGTCTCATCGTAGTCAACTCCTTGAACTTGTCGAAAACCTTTTGCGATATGTCGAGCTTTGTAGACAGTAACATTACCATCAGCATCAGTCTTCTTCTTGAAGATCCATTTATTTTCTATGGCATGCCGATCATCGGGCAAATCCACCAAAGTCCACACTTTGATCTCATACATGGATCCTATCTAAGATTTCATGGCCTCAAGCCATCTGTCGGTATCTGGGCTCATCATGCTTTTTCATAGTTCGTAGGTTCGCCTTGGTCTAGTAACATGACTTCCAGTACAGGATTCCTGTACCACTCTGGTGCGGATCGTGTTCTGGTTGACCTACGAGGTTCTGTAGTAAAATGATACGAAGTTTCATGATCATCATCATTAGCTTCCTCTCTAGTTGGTGTAGGCATCACGGGAACGGTTTTCTCTAATGTGCTACTTTTCAATTCGAGAGAAGGTACGATTACCTCATCAAGTTCTACTTTCCTCCCACTCACTTCTTTCGACAGAAACTCCTTCTCTAGAAAGGTTCCATTCTTGGCAACAAACATCTTGCCTTCGGATCTGTGGTAGAAGGTGTACCCAATTGTTTCCTTAGGGTATCCTATGAAGACACACTTCTCCGATTTGGATTCGAGCTTATCAGGCTGAAGCCTTTTGACATAAGTGTCGCAACCCCAAATTTTAAGAAACGACAGCTTAGGTTTCTTGCCAAACCATAGTTCATACAGTGTCGTCTCAATGGATTTAGACGGTGCCCTATTTAACGTGAATGAAGCTGTCTCTAATGCATAACCCCAAAACGATAGTGGTAAATCAGTAAGAGACATCATATATCGCACCATATCTAATAAAGTACGGTTATGATGTTCGGACACACCATTACGCTGTGGTGTTCCAGGTGGCGTGAGTTGTGAAACTATTCCGCATTGTTTTAATTGAAGCTCAAACTCGTAACTCAAATATTCGCCTCCGCGATCAGATCGTAGAAATTTCATTTTCTTGTTACGATGATTCTCCACTTCACTCTGAAATTCTTTAAACTTTTCAAATGTTTCAGACTTGTGTTTCATTAAGTAGATATACCCATATCTACTCAAATCATCTGTTAAGGTTAGAAAATAACGATACCCGCCGCGTGCCTCAACACTCATCGGACCGCATACATCGGTATGTAGTATTTCCAATAAGTCATTAGCTCGCTCCATTGTTCCGGAGAACGGAGTTTTAGTCATCTTGCCCATGAGGCATGGTTCGAAAGTATCAAATAATTCATAATCAAGTGATTCCAAAAGCTCATCTACATGGAGTTTCTTCATGCGCTTTACACCAATATGACCTAAAAGGCAGTGACACAAATATGTTGCACAATCATTATCAACTTTGCATCTTTTGGCATCAATATTATGAATATGTGTATCACCACAATCGAGATTCAACAAAAATAGACCACTCTTCAAGGGTGTATGACCATAAAAGATATTACTCATATAAATAGAACAACCATTATTCTCTGATTTAAATGAATAACCGTCTCGCACTAAACAAGATCCAGATATAATGTTCATACTCAACACTGGCACCAAATAACAATTATTCATATCTAAAACTAATCCCGAAGGTAGATGTAGAGATAGCGTGCCAACGGCGATCACATCGACCTTGGAACCATTCCCGACGCGCATCATCACCTCGTCTTTAGCCAATCTTTGTTTAATCCGTAGCCCCTGTTTCGAGTTACAAATATGAGCAACCGAACCAGTATCAAATACCCAGGCACTACTACGAGCATTAGTAAGGTACACATCAGTAACATGTGTATCAAATATACCTTTGTTCACTTTGCCATCCTTCTTATCCGCCAAATACTTGGGGCAGTTCCGCTTCTAGTGACCAGTCTCTTTGCAGTAGAAGCACTCAGTTTCAGGCTTGGGTCCAGCTTTGGGTTTCTTCCCGGGAGTGGCAACTTGTTTGCCATTCTTCTTGAAGTTCCCCTTCTTTCCCTTGCCCTTTTTCTTGAAACTAGTGGTCTTGTTAACCATCAACACTTGATGTTCCTTCTTGATTTCTACCTCCGCAGCTTTGAGCATTGCGAAGAGCTCGGGAATTTTCTTCTCCATCCCTTGCATAGGGAATTGTCTTCTCCATCCCTTGCATATTATAGTTCATCGCAAAGCCTTTGTAGCTTGGTGGCAGTGATTGAAGAACTCTGTCGATAACACTATCATCTGGAAGATTAACTCCCAGCTGAGTCAAGTGATTATGATACCCAGACATTTTGAGTATGTGTTCACTGACAGAACTGTTCTCCTCCATCTTGCAGCTATAGAACTTGTTGGAGACTTCATATCTCTCAACTCGGGCATTTGCTTGAAATATTAACTTCAACTCCTGGAACATCTCATATGGTCCATGACGTTCAAAATGTCTTTGAAGTCCCGATTCTAAGCCGTAAAGCATGGTGATACGTCTCCGTCGTATCTACTATTCCTAACGCTTTTCCTCTTGTTTTGGACTCTAATTTGCATGATTTGAATGAAACTAACCCGGACTGATGATGTTTTCAGTCGAACTACCATGGTGTTGTTTTTGTGCAGAAATAAAAGTTCTCAGAATGGAACGAAACTTTGCGAGGAATTTTTATAAAATAAAAGAAAAATACTGGAGCCAAGAACCACCGGAGGGGGCCACCTGGGTGGGCACAACCCACCAGGGCACACCACCCCTCCAGGCGCGCCCAGGTGGGTAGTCCCCACCTGGTGGGCCCACTGACCCTGAAACCGACGCTATAAAATTCTATTTTTCCAGAAAAAAATCAGGGAGAAAGAATTATCGCGTTCCGCGAGACAGAGCCGCCGCCACCTCCTGTTCTTCATCGGGAGGCCAGATCTGGAGTCCGTTTGGGGCTCCGGAGAGGGGGATCTTCGATCTTCGTCATCACCAACCCTTCTCCATCGCCAATTCCATGATGCTCCCCACCGGGAGTGAGTAATTCCTTCGTAGGCTTGCTGGTCGGTGAGGAGTTGGATGAGATTCATCATGTAATTGAGTTAGTTTTGTTAGGGCTTGATCCCTAGTATCCATTATGTTCTGAGATTGATGTTGCTATGACTTTGCCATGCTTAATGCTTGCCACTTTGGGCCCGGGTGCCATGATTTCAGATCTGAACCGTTTATGTTATCATCATGATATCCATGTTCTTGATCCGATCTTGCAAGTTATAGTCACCTACTACGTGTTATGATCCGGCAACCCCGGAGTGACAATAGTCAGGACCACTCGCGGTGATGACTGTAGTTTGAGGAGTTTATGTATTCACCATGTGTTAATGCTTTGTTCCGGTTCTCTATTAAAAGGAGGCCTTAATATCCCTTAGTTTCCAATATGGACCCCGCTGCCCCGGGAGGGTAGGGCAAAAGGTGTCATGCAAGTTCTTTCCAAAAGCACGTATGACTATTTACGGAATACATGCCTACATTATATTTATGAACTGGAGCTAGTGGCGTATCACTCTAGGTTATGACTGTCACATGATGAATATCATCCAACAATTTACCGATCCAATGCCTACGATTTTTCTTACATATTGTTCTTGCTAAGTTACTACTACTGCTGTCACTATTGCACTTGCTACAAAATCACTGCTATCACTGTTACTGTTACTATTGTTGTTGCTACTACCATCAAAACTATCATTCTACTTTGCTACTGATCACTTCGCTGGAGATAATTAATCTCCAGGTGTGGTTGAATTGACAACTCAGCTGCTAATACTTGCAAATATTCTTTGGCTCCCCTTGTGTCAAATCAATAAATTTGGATTGAATACTCTACCCTCAAAAACGGTTGCGATCCCCTATACTTGTGGGTTATCACATGGCACACTGAACTATCGAGTAGTCATCAGATTGAGCTTGCCAGATGTTCAAAACATCAGCATCTGCTCCTGCAGCAGGCCTTTCACCTAGCGGTGCATCAAGGACATAATACTTCTGTGCAGCAATGAGGATAATCCTCAAGTTACAGACCCTGTCCGTGTAGTTGCTACCATCATCTTTCAACTTAGCTTTCTCTAGGAACGCATTAAAATTTAAGGGAATGGTAGCATGGGCCATTGATCTACAACATAGATATGCAAATACTATCAGGACTAAGTACATGATAAATTAAGTTCAATTAATCAAATTACTTAAGAATTCCACTAAGATAGACATCTCTCAAGTCATCTAAATGATACGTGATCCAAATCAACTAAACCATGTCCGATCATCACGTGAGATGGAGTAGTCATCAATGGTGAACATCTCTATGTTGATCATATCTACTATATGATTCACGTTCGACCTTTCGGTCTCCAGTGTTCCGAGGCCATGTCTGTACATGCTAGGCTCGTCAAGTTTAACCCGAGTATTCCACATGTGCAAAACTGTCTTGCATCCGTTGTATATGAATGTAGAGTCTATCACACCCGATCATCACGTGGTGTCTCAACACGACGAACTGTCGCAACGGTGCATACTCAGGGACAACACTTATACCTTGAAATTTAGTTAAGGGATCATCTTATAATGCTACCGCTGTACTAAGCAAAATAAGATGCATAAAAGATAAACATCACATGCAATCAAAATATGTGACATGATATGGCCATCATCATCTTGTGCTTTTGATCATCATCTCCAAAGCATCGTCATGATCTCCATCGTCACCGGCTCGACACCTTGATTTCCATCATTGCGTCGTGGTCGTCTCACCAACTATTGCTTTTACAACTATCGCTAACGCATAGTGATAAAGTAAAGCAATTACATGGCGTTTGCATTTCATACAATAAAGAGACAACCATAAGGCTCCTGCCGGTTGCCGATAACTTTTACAAAACATGATCATCTCATACAATAACTTATATCACATCATGTCCTGACCATATCACATCACAACATGCCCTGCAAAAACAAGTTAGACGTCTTCTACTTTGTGGCTGCTACGTGCTTCTAGCAAGAACCGTTCTTACCTACGCATCAAAACCACAACGGTATTTCATCAAGTTTGCTTTTTTAACCTTCTTCAAGGACCGGTCGCAGTCAAATTCGATTCAACTAAAGTAGGAGAAACAGACACCCGCCAGCCACCTTTATGCAAAACTAGTTGCATGTCCGTCGGTGGAACGGTCTCATGTTCGTGGACATGTAAGGTTGGTCCGGGCCGCTTCATCCCACAATACCACCGAATCAAAATAAGACGCTGGTGGTAAGCAGTATGACTATCACCGCCCACAACTCTTTGTGTTCTACTCGTGCATATCATCTATGCATAGACCTGGCTTGGATGCCACTGTTGGGAAACGTAGCATGGAAAACAAAAAATTTCTACGCACATGCAATGATCTATCCATGGAGATGCATAGCAACGAGGGGGGGAGTGTGTCTACGTACCCTCGTAGACCGAAAGCGGAAGCGTTTCATAACGCGGTTGATGTAGTCGAACTTTCTTCGCGTTCCACCGATTGAGTACCGAACGTACGGCACCTCCGAGTTCTGCACACGTTCTACTCGATGACGTCCCTCGCCTTCTTGATCCAGCAAGGTGTCGAGGTAGTAGATGAGTTCCGTCAGCACGACGGTGTGGTGACGGTGATGGTGATGTGATCCGCGCAGGGCTTCGCCTAAGCACCGCGAGAATATGACCGGGGGTGTAAACTGTGGAGGGGGGCACTGCACACGGCTAACAATTGATGTGGTGTATTCTAGGCGCCCCCTCCCCACATATATATAGGTGGGAGTGGAGGAGAGGCAGCCAAGGGGCGCCCCAAGTGGGATGCGAATCTTACTTGGGGTTTCCCCAAGTGGCGCCCCCCTTTCTTTTTTTCACCGGAGAAGAAAGGGAAGGGGGAAGAGAGAAAGGAAGGGGGGCCGAACCCTCCTTTTTCCTTCTCCAATTCGGCCTCCAGCCATAGGGGGGGCGCGCCACCCCTTGTGGGCTGGTGTGCTCCCCTCTCATGGCCCATATGGCCCATATCTTCCCCCCGGGGTTCCGGTAACCCCTCCTGTACTCCGATAAATACCCGATACACTCCGGAACACTTCCGGTGTCCGAATACTATCGTCCTATATATCAAACTTTACCTCTCGACCATTTCGAGACTCCTCGTCATGTTCGTGATCTCATTCGGGACTCCGAACAACATTCGGTCACCAAATCACATAACTCATATAATACAATATCATCATCGAACGTTAAGCGTGCGGACCCTACGGGTTCAAGAACTATGTAGACATGACCAAGACACCTCTCTGGTCAATAACCAATAGCGCAACCTGGATGCTCATATTGGCTCCTACATATTCTATGAAGATCTTTATCGATCGAACCGTTATGACAACATACATTACACTACTAGGAAAAGGCTAATTAGTGGCGCACCTATTTTGGCCATTAATGGCGCACTACAGGTGCGTCACTATCATCACGCCACTAGTAACTAATACTAATGGTGCACCCCTGGTGCGCCATTAGTATACCAGACAATAGTGGCGCACCAGGGAGTGCGCCATTAGTATGTCAAACGGTGTGCCATTGCTATGCCTCCCATGGGGCCATATTTACCTTGTGCTCTGGGTTACTAATGGCGCACTTCTAGATAATGCACCACTACTGTGTTTATTGCAGTGCGTCACTAAAGTGCAGTATGGTGCGCCACTAGTATGAATATTAGGAATTTTTTTTTCTTTTCTGATATTTGCACAGGTTACAAAATATTTTACTGCACAGAATATAGACAGCACAACATATAAACAACAGATTTATCGAATACAATAGAAGATTAGTCTCCGAATACAATTCATCATATTAGTCTCCGAATTCAAAATACCAAACAAAGTTAGAACATTACAAGTCTCGAGACCGCGAGTAGCGAGTTTGTCTTCACATTACAAGTCGATATCGATCATCTAAACTACCATCACATAGAAGAGAGCTGCGGTCATGATGAGCATCATCGCGATGAAACTGGTCTTCATCCGGTTCCTCCTCCGCTCCCTCCTCTCTCCCGCTAGATAGCGCGCGTATCTAGCTTCCGCCTCCGCCCTAGTGGTGTACCCTTTGTAACTGTTACCGCTGAAACGGTGAACCTGTCTCTGACACTCCTCCCAGTCATCGTAGACTCCGGGAACCTTACCCTTGTACACGACATACGACGGCATCTCTATGCACTAGACAAACAAAATGTTAGTAGCAATTCACAGACAATACATAAGCAATATATAAGTATGCAACAAAAGGAACGGAAGAGAAAAGCAACACATTAATAGCACGATTCATGGTCCTACTAATAAATAGCATCGATTACATATAAGTTGAACGACTATCCAAACTAAAGAGACATACAAGTTCATTAAAGTTTAATTACAACATGAGCTAATCGATATTTCAGAACTACATAGCATCACTACTTTCGACTCGACTCAGGGACCGGAGCGTGGATGAAGTCGCCGTCTTTCGTGATGGTCATGAAATCGCGGGCGTTGTCAGCCTGCATTTGTAGCGTTGTTTCTATCTCACTGTTGGACGGTTGATATCTGAGGTAGAACTGCCCCGAGGTACGAAGGACATCTTGATGGATGATTTCCGCAAACTCCGACTGGATGCGAAAGAATTCTTGTCAGATGTCCGCATCCTGGATTGCCGACAAGCGTGCGGCCTAATCTTTGAGATTATTTGATAGCAGAAGGTGATTATGGTCCCGTACGATCGCCCGCATGTGATGGAGGGCGTAGTAGGCATCCTTCTGACCGCCAGGCGGCTGCTTGACGCAGGGGAACATCGTATTGTGGGTGAACATGTGCTTGCCGTACCTACGAATTGGCCTGCTGAAGGTGCCTCCAGATCTGGCGTAGCCGGGAAGAGCTTCATCAAGAACTTTCTTGATATTTGTGTAGTCTTTCTTCGACTGACGGTCCGAGTCAAAATACGTGGCCGTGGAATATTTCGGGCTTAAGAGGATGAGTGTGCAATGTGTGTCACTGCACAAAACACGGAGTGTTAGAAAAAAAAAGAACGATCGAAATCTAAGAAATCATATGTTACGAGGCGGTGAGGGGATGACTTACTCGGGAAAGTAAGGCACGAGGAAGTTATCCTTATCTGGGTTTGCCAGAATGACTCCTTCGAGGTATGAACTCGCGACTTGCCGGTCCCCAGCGCTGCTCAAGATCTTGGCACGCATGTAGAAGGGGTCGACTATCACGATGTCCGGGGTCTTGTCTCTAATGATCCGCATCTCCATACTCAGCGAAAATAGCCGAATGAAGGTGTAGTGCAGCGGATGAAGGTTAAACATAGCGATGATGTCATCAAACCGCAGGACGATCATACCCCCAATGGTGCTATCGACAAAGCCCTTGCCCTCTGGCACATTGGCCATGAAAACCGGGTATGCCACATCATTCTCGGAGAGACGCCGCTTCTCCAAAGAAAGAACACTGTCATGCAGACTCCGCATAGCAGCGGTTGCAGCATTGAGCAAATTAGTCGGTAGCATCAGCCTACCCGCGACATGCACCCTTCTCGAGATATCCTTAGGTGAAGGTGGCGTTTCCTTTCTCTTTAAGTTGTTGTTTTATTCACCTTCATCATATGACTGGCGTTCTACTGGATCCCTCTCTCATCAGTCCAAAGCATAGTAAACACTTTACCAATAATTTGCAAAACAAACATTGCTTTGGATATCACATATCTTTTAGCCTTTGTTTGTGTCTGAAAATGATTTTCAATTCCATGAATATCACATAACTATCCCAAAACTTTTGAATTTCGGGTCTCATGGAAGCAAACATATTGCACTTGACCATAACAGAATTCTAGCTTTTGGATCGAAGGACGAGAGTCACATCATCCATAGCATTAGCGGGAGAATACCGAAAGCATGCGATAGGACAAAATCCTTCTCGGCACTCTTGAGGACAATCCTCACATTATGTTACCAACCGTAAAGTTTTAACCAGATATTTAACAGCTATTCAATTTTAACAGGGAAGGTGGAAATGCGAGCCATTATTCTACAACTATTATGCAAATCACACTTAGACTGTGTTCATAATTAATAGCACCGAGAATTAAAGAAGTTAATTCTATAGTGCGCTCCCACTCAAATCAATATCTCTCATAATTGATTTTGAGTGATTCAAGATCCGCATTTCAATTCCATGCCATTGATGAGAACATCACTGATGACGGAACTTCAATCGGTAGGCTAACTTGCTAATCACATCTCTATGTGACTCTTGTTCATCTTTCGATGGGCGTGTTCCGAGCTCAGGACGATCAAGCCAGAACAACAAGAAAACCATGTGATCTCGCTGAGAGGTCTCAACACACCCGCCTCACACTTCTCTAATCGTTTGTACTCATCGAAACATGACGCACTCCGAAAAGATAGGTGCCGTGACGGTGCTACACTTGGGAGAACACTAACTACTTGATATTTTTGTGAGATATCACCCTAACAAAAAGCGACTACCACGCAATCAAAAGGGTGCATCATAAGGGATTAACATCTCAGGCAATTCATAATAGCATGATATGGTATAGCCCTTTCTGACGGAGAAGTCTTTAATTTCTTCATCTTCGGCATTCGCGTCGGTGTTCACCTTCGCGAAGATTGCCACCGCCTTGTCGATGCACCAGATAATATTGCAATCTCTATAGCTAATAAAATAAGTGCATTACTTAAGGTTGACACGCAGGTCATTAAACTGACAATCATATGGCTCCAGCCATCATGCCGAATCATAACACGTAGGTCATGTTAATTAATTTACATCATATAGTCATCTCATACAAATCAAATTAATATGAGCACTACTATACCACATCGCATGCACATCTTATGTCATCTTGCAAAACCAAGTTAGACGCCTCTAATTGGTTTATGCAAAATTTTATTTTATGTGGCTTCTAAGGTTCCGAAACAAACCGAAGCTAGCAACATTCATCATCAAGTACGATATTCAAGCCGCTAGATTAACTTTGCGGGGTGTATGAAATACGAGATAATAAAATCTCGAGCCCCATACTGAACTTCGTCATACGCATGACCCCCGTGCAGATCATATCTCCATTACCCTTTTGTCTGCGAAACATCCATCTTTCTTTAACTAAAGTGTAACCCAAAGAACTGTTAGCACTTCATTGATCTGTCAACCAGCATACTCAGGAGCAGCATGGATGGATCGCGGATTGCATGAACTTTGTCAGATTCCACCATGCTGTCAAGATCAGGACTACACAAATTCAAGGGAAGCAATAGGAACATCGTGTAACAGATTTCATCTGCTACCCGCACAAATAATTTTCAGTCATAGAACTCATCTACTACAAATTATATTGTGCAATCACTACTAGGGAAAACTCTAGTAGTAGCGTGGGTAAAAGGCCTACCAGTAGCGCTGGGGCCCGTGCTATTGCTACGGCACTACAGCTAAGTCTTAGCAGTAGCGTGGGTTTTTGCAGCGCTACAGCTACACTACCTAGCAGTAGCGTGGGTTGAGCCAGCGCTACTGATAACTACCTGTAGCGCGGCTATTTAGCCAGCGCTGCTACTAGTAGTTAACCCATGCTACTGCTAAAATTTCCTCTCTTTTTTCTGCGTATTTATGCCATATTTGTACAGGTTTTATACACTAGTCTCATCATATCATACACAAATTTTTGTACAGTGGCAATGAAGAGGTTGTGGAAGAAACACGAATTAGATTAAAGTGGATGGATCCAAGTGACCAAGTTTAATATGTAGGAAGATATGATGTTGGGATGACACACAAGTGCTGAATCGACACTTGTGTGCTGTCCCACCATCATATATTCCTACATATTCAACTTGGTCACTTGGATACATCCACTTTAATCTAATATGTGTTTCTTCCACCCCAATGATATACAACTCATATCATCATCATAATGATATATATAACAACTCATCATCATCGTAGTCATACAACTCATCTTGATCATAGTGATATAACAATCTCACCATTATGATCATCATATGTTAACCACTACTAGGTAAGTGCTAGTGATATAACAATCTCACCATTATGATCATCATAAGTTAACCACTACTAGGTAAGTGCTAGTGATATAACAATCTCACCATTATGATCATCATAAGTTAACCACTACCAGGTAAGTGTTATCATCCTACATGACAAGTACTAGCAGGACCTACTACTCTCTCTCTCGGGTAGCATAGATAAAATAGAAAAAAACCCTCCTTCTCCGTTATGGAGCATAGAGATCCAACTATCTCCATTTTGTGGACTTCCCTCAGCCACTATTTTTCTCCTAGCCTTGATTTTGAGGCCTCCATCTGTTTTAGAAGTCGAGTATGCATATTTGACATCCTCCGACCATGCTCGTACGCAAACAACTGTCATCTCACCTTCGACAACCATAAACGGAGGTACAACCACATCCGAGAGCTTCTGTTGAAGAACATAATAGTAATATATATAGTTAGCAATGTAGTTTACTTCAGAAGAATGTATGAAAAAGATGGACTAACTAGTGACACAATAGTAAAAATATTACCATGATACTTGCACGAATGTTAGCATCGCACAACTCGTGGACTAGTGGCACGTATCTACTATAATTTTTGCCAACTCCAAAGAGGATCATAAATTTCAGAACATCATTAACAAAGGAGATAAGATAATTCTTCTCCTCCCAACTTAGCTCTGAGCCATGACTGTAGTAGGTGTCGTCTATTATCTTTTGTGTTTCTTTGGAAGAGAGAAAATAAGCTGTCAATTATAAAAAAAACAAATTCAGCAGGTATGAATAACAAGTATTTTTAGATAAGAAATATAGATCATTTAACAAATTTGTTTAACAAACTCAGACGGAGGCAGAATCGAAATCTTGTTCGGATCCAGCCAAATATTTTCATCTTCAGGATTGCCAATATCGAATGTTATTTTCATATCCTCCTCAAATCCATAGGCCTTGCATAATCCTTCCCAATTTGAACATCCAAAATGAGTGTGACCTACTTCATTTATGATCTTAACCTGGAAATCAAAACCATGTTTCGTTTTAAGGTGAGCTATCTTCGTGTCCACCTTGTACATCTCTTCGAAACATAGCTTCTCAAGGACATATGGTCTTGCATAGCAGGGTATGCACTAGTCGAATTATAAAAAATGGAAATTATACATTAAAGCAAAAATCTTAAGCCATGCTTAATTAAGAAGAAACACGTGCCACTGAAGTTACATACCGTAAAAACTTCGAAGCCCTCCTTAAGCGTGAGGGAGAAGCATGTACCGTTATCTAGGTGCGGTCTATCGCACATACCCCCGTCGTCGGTGCAGTCATCGCACTCGGGGATCCTATCATCGTCAGACATTTCCTATGTTCATAATTCAAAGATTAAAAATTATGGCATGACCTTTGCTAAAATAGGACATATCGAGCGCCTGAAATTCGCCGGAATGGATATGAATCAACGTTCCGGCAAAACATAGGCCACTTGGAGGTGTTCCCTGCAAAATCATACACATGTCCAAAGTGACAACCAATACATGTACAAATATCATCATACACATGTCCGAGGAGAAGACAAGGAGGAGATGGACTTTTAGCTCATCGACTAGGCTGTAGAGGAAGTAGAGGAAGCTCTGACGACAATCACGACGTGACACTACTATGCTTCCATATTCCACCGAGTGAAAAATTTAGATCACCAAATGTCATATAGCATTCTTTGATGACAAAGTGATAATGACATAAAAATAATTAAATTGTCAAATACTTTTCTATATTAAATAAATAATTACTAAAAATTTATATTCTATACCTAAAACATTTTATTCAATACCTAAAATATTTTTATATTCAAAAAACCTATGCGATTACTACTTTACTATTCTATTCAAAAGACCATTCTACCTATGACATAAAAAACCTATGCAAATCCACACTACTGCCTACTACCATTCTAAATATTTATTCTATTTTAAAAACCTATATTTTCTATTCTATTGTATTCAAAATACCTACATTCTATTCAAAACACCTGGATTTTCTATTCTATTCAAAAAACCTACATTTTACAAGAACAGAGGGAGGAGGGAGGAGGAGGAGCAAGGGAGGGAGGGAGGTGGAGGGAGGAGGGAGGGAAGGAGGGAGGGAGGGGGAGGGAGGTGGAGGGAGGAGGGAGGGAAGGAGGGAGGAGGGAAGAGCTACCTCGGTGGAGGAGGAGCGGGAGCGTCGGCGGTGGCGTGCGACGGCGGCGAGGAGAGGAGAGACCGCGATAGAGGAGTTAGAGTGATGAGAGAGAGGAAACAGACGGCTCCATTGGATAAGATAATCTTAGTAGTAGCGCGGGGTAGAGGCCCAGCGCTACAGATAAAATATTAGCAGTAGCGCCGGTTCCCTAGCCCACGCTGCTACTAAGGCTAGACCCGGGGGTGGCCTTGTGGCTCACTTAGCAGCAGCGCGACCTTGGTGTCCCACGCTGCTGCTACAGCCTTACTTATAGCGTCGGGGAAGGCCCAGCGCTACTGCTAATTAGCAGTAGTGTCGACCCATTACCCATCGCTACTGCTAAGATTCTACCTATAAGGTATTTCCTATTAGTGAATACCCATTCATCTCTATGTATTCTAGATCGTAACCTGCATCTTTGCATAGCACGGCTCTGATGCCACTATAGGGGAACGCGACAGAAAACTAAAAACCGGTACAGCGAGCACGCCCAGGATCACTATGGAGATGCATCCAAAGTTTTTGATCTGATCGTTACCGACTCGTAGCGGAGCGGAAGTAGAGTTGATGAAGATCGTCGGTGCAGATCCCCGTAGCTATGATTTACAACCTCCCAAATGCGAGGATGTACTCCCTAGTCAGGCCCTCAGACAGCCCTTCGGGAGGCGGTCGGACAGTCCCCCGCACGGTGTCACGGACAGCCCTTCAGGAGGCACTAACAGAATCTCGGACGGTCACTCGGACAGCCCTTCGGGAGGCACTCTCGAACAGCCCCTCGGGCAAAAAGATCGATCCTACGACCTCTCTACGGGGTTGCACACATACGGTGTCATCTATCCGGCAGGGCTTCGCCATCCAGAACTAGTTCCCACCAGAAACCAGACAGCCTTTCGGCTCTACGAAACTATTTTGCGGGGAGGGAGAGAGAAGGCCAGATCATGCATGGCATTTGTATGTGAGAAAGAGTGAGTGTGGAGAGCTCCTCTCCACCTCCTTTTATATCAAATCCCAAGGGGTAGGGGGGCACTTGAAAAACCCAAATACCCATGAATGGAGTCCTTCACAAGGGCATAAAGGGGAAGCCAAGTGGGCAAGTGGGGCTCCATGGAGGAGCCCCACCTTGGCCGGCCACACCCTTGTGGGTCCCCCCCAAAAGGAGTTCCCATCCATCCATGTCATCCCCTAGATCTTTTGAGCAAAGCCCAAAATAATGGCTTTCCAAAAAGCAACCAAAAAGTGCTTTTTACTATTCATGGAATCATTTTTCCGTGACCGTTATATCCGAAAATATTTCTGTAGGTCTTAGAACATTTCCAGTACCCACCAAAATAATTATGGATGCGTTCAAAAACAATTCTGGATTAGTGATTTTCATCTGCGAAAAGCAACCAAATCAGTTCCGGTATCTCCGGAACATTTCCGGGTTTTTTCTCCAGAAAAATTCCAGAAGTTCCCAGAACAATTCTGGCACCCTCTAAGAATTTTCAGGCGTGTGCTGAAACGAATTTGACTTAATGGTATACCCCGAAACAACTTTTCAGTTTTACCAAAACTATTTCGGTATTCTCTCTCCGGAACTCTTCTGTTGTCTCCGAAACTTTTCCGGTGACTTTCTCTCAGATTCCCTGTCTAGTATTCAGCAGATAGATGACCCTAAGCGTGTGACCCTATAGGTTTGGCGAAGTATAGACATGAGCGGAACACTTTCGTATCAATGATCAACATCGGAGCCGTGGACACCCATATTGACCCCTATACCCACACGAATAAATATTCGAGTGAACCTCCAGTTGCCGTGTGCTATTCCTGTTGCTTCGCGATATGTTATAGACACCCAAGGTGAGATTTATCGGCATCCCCGTGCATCAACAACTTGTCCACTATGCCAGTTACCTCGTTACCGGTTTTGTTCTCTTTTCTCCTTCCCGTGTTCCGGCACCCTGTGAGCAAATCACAATGTGTCTGGCCAGACGATGATGGATACCGTAATACTGAGAGGGCCCAAAGAATATCTCTCCATCGTCGGAGGAGCAAATCCCAATCTTGAGCTATCAAGTCCCTTGACATACTTTCCCATGAACCCGTAAGCCGCCGTAATAGCCACCCAGTTACGGATGACGTTTAACAAACCTCAAAGTTCATGAATCAAGCATGAAGGAACTCGATACTCTCATGGTCTAAGGAATTATGCAAACGTTAACTTTCTCTGTGTTATTAATCATTAACTTGTGACGAAGATATCTCATAGCATAACACCAATTCGGGTCGATTCAACACAAGTGTTCTCCCAACATTGTGCCCTCAAAGTTGCCGGCATAGTCATGCCCGTGACCGGGAAAACAGAACCATCATGCAACACTTGAGCTAGTCTTAGAGGCCAGACTAGGAATACATTTTACCTTTTATTATTCCACACATGCATATGAGTTTCCCTTCGAGCCTCGTGGTTATTGTAGACTCGAGAAACATAGCAGTTATAGCACGGAATATAAACATAATTATGAACATGGAGATAAATAATATCATTTATTATTGCCTCTAGGGCATATCTCCTACACACCAGCCTCCCCACCTTTCTGCTACCACTGATCGCCGGCCTTCTCATGAGACGGTAGCAGGTGATCAAGACCTTGCCGGCCGGCGGCAATGCCTGGATGGACTGCATTAGTTCGAGGTTCGGTACAGCGACGCTGGTCGCCTCGCTATTGCTGATGGAGAGGACGGTCGCCGGTGGGGCCTTCCTCCACCATACCGAATCTAGACGCAACTCGCCAACCTCTCCACCCTTTCTCCCCGACACTAGATCTGCATCGGCCGGTTCCTGATGACACCTTCCACCCCTTGATCTAAATAGACCAGGGCTCAGTGCCGCCAAACATGGCCTCGCTACCACCGGCCACGCACGATGCAGATGTGAGAGAAAGAAAGTGTTGGGTGATGGGGGAAACAAAGTATGGTACATATCTATGGTACACATAAGTATTCTTTCTATATTTCCTTGGTATAAGTATTCTTTCTATATTTCCTTGGTACAGATTTAAGTATTTCAGCTAGTTAATGCACATGGCATAGATCCCTAGGCCAATGGACAAACGTGATACCAAGCGACCTATCGCTCGTCTCCCAAAACGCCGCTTTCCATCTTAAGTCTCTATTTACCCCTTTGTTAAAGATTAACATATAAGTCCACTCCTCAATTATTAATTAATACATTGTCATGTAACTTAGTCCAATTGAGCCTCATGAATTTTTTTAAATGAAGTGATTAAAAATTGATTGGGACAAAAAAGATTGACACTTCACAATTAGAACAAACATATAAACCAAGAGGCAGGCCCAATAATGCACTGTTTTTTTTTGGGCGTGTGTGTGGTGTGGGGGGGGGGGGGGGGGGGGGGTGTGTGTGTGTGGGCTGTCGAGATTTCAGTACTTTGAGCCGAACAGCATATACATTTCTCGTTATGGACTTGGGCTGGACCAGTGCTAGAGCCCTCCCATCCTTGACCCTACATCTGCCCCTGTATAAACCCATTCTACCATATCCTGCAAAGACCTCCTAGAGAAATTTTACTTGTTGCGCAAGGAAATGATACAGTAGATCAAGCTTCACCCTCTTCATCCAATTAATTATAATTCGAATATAATCATACTAAAAATAAGTTAGAAAATTTAAGAATAAATATTGTTTTTGTCAAATAAAAGTAGTTGTAACCCAATTTAAGAAGTTGAAATAAAAAGTTAGAAAATACAACTTCCCTAATTACACTTGTGTATAACTTGAGTTGCGAAAAAAAATAGGTATATTGAAATGCGCAACTTAGGTCTATTGAACCCAATGAAAAGACCTCTGGTATGATATGTAAGCCAAAAAAACAATCCACTGGAAAAACAACCTATAAGCACCCGTATACTATGTGAGTCCAAGGAAAATGCTCAACGGAATTTAGATCCATGTGAACCCACTTTTTAAAATGTAGTTAAAATAGTACTTCTAAGTTTCTAAAATTTATGAAAAGAATCGCAGATGCAGGTATTAAGTAGAAACTTACCCTTGCAAATTTTCATCGAAAGTTTTGACCATTTGTGACCTGAGTGAAAATAAAAAAATGAGAAAGCTGTAGTTTAAGTTTCAAAACTTGCACTGTAGCATTTTCATTTTCTGATTTTCACACAAGTCGCAAATGATCATAATGTTTTGTAAAAATTTACAAGTGTAAGTTTCTATTCTATACCTATGTACGTGTTGTTCTTCATAATTTTTTAAAACTTAGAAATATGATTTTCGCTAAGTTTCAAAAAGTGGGTTCGGATAAACCATGTTCTGAAAAATCTCGGGGTCAAGCGTCTCCGATGGTCAATAGAGAATTAGCAAATCTGTTCTTCCAAACACCGGTTATTTGGTAACAAGCATCGAATTACAAAGTAAGAGATTCAATTTACCCAAGAACAGAGTGCACGATAACATCAAGAACATCAAAAGAAAAGTGAGGTATGCCCAAAAGCAAGGAAATAATGAAGCTTATCTCATATCCCAATCCACGAATAAACGTGTTCTAATACTAACAAAAGAAACGTCTTTATTCTTCATGTCACTATCCCTTGAATCACTAGTAAGCGTGCACATGCAACGCAGTCTCGACTAATATTACATCCAGACGTGAGAATTTTCATGCGTGGAAAAGATAGTCTAATTAATAGTACTAGAAAACATTACAAACCAATCTGTTTCTTAAATTAGTTTCATGAAACGCTATAATTTAGCATCGTGTTCATAGAGTAAAGACCCAAGTAATTATCTCTTATCTCCTAATAACAAAGTTAACAAATAGACACGGACTGGATTTTTATTCATTGAGAAGAACACTGTCACACACAATAAAAATCGTTTGACACACAAGAATTCTGACCGACTCTAGTGACACCTGAAATTTAAAAGTTTATTGCTTGAGGAGCAATGATGCAAACCATTCTAATTCTTATTTATTCTGGACCTGCATGCCTAGTCCTGGTCCATCCTGTTGACTCGCTCTAGCGAGGATGGGATATAGATCACCCCCGTCCCAAGCGGCACAACTCTACTATTCCCCTTGGATGCCCAGAAGAAGCAGGCATGGCAGGTGCGTGATAATGATAACCATCACCATCCATCAGATAGCTGAAAATGTGCTTCACCGAGGAAGATTGAGCAGATCCAGAACCATGTTGAGTCTTGAGCTTCTTGGGGGCAGGTAGTTCAAGAGGGTTGTCCTCAAGAATGTCAAATTCATGACATGCCGATCAACGATGGAAAGTTAATGTGGTTGCCCCCGTGCTTAGAAGACTTCCGGTTATAAAAAAAACTCCATAAGACAAGATAACCAGAAAAAGCATACCTGGCCAGCGGCCTCCGGGCCCCAACCTTAGGACGTTGCCACGGGAACGTAGGGCAGACGGCTACGAGGGCTCGCGACTCCAGCACTGCCGCAGGCAGCTCCGACGAATCCTCCTTCACACTAAATCACTAATTAAAGAGTACTACTTCCAAAGATCACTCCTACCTCCCAGGTTGCCACAAGTAGCGCACATGCAGTGCGTCACTTGTCGCAATCTGGGAGTTTTCACTTTTTTCGTAAATCTGTTTATTCAAAACGTTTTATCTCTTAAACTATGCGTCCAAATCTCAAACCGATTTCATCATTGGATTCCTCGCGACAAGATCTTCAAAATTAGATCCCATGTTGATAGGTTTTGCCGAACTTTTTATCACGAAAAAAAAGGGACGAAAAACCAAACCGGGAGCACGTTTTTTTCCCCTTTCCGAAAGAGGCACGACTGTGCCTCTCACGAAAACAAATCCGTGCCTCCCGCGAAAGCAAAACCATGCCTCTCGCGGAAGTAAAAAAAGAAAATGCATTTTTTTTTGTTTCCGAGAGGCACGGCCGGGCCTTTCGTGAAAGCAAATCCGTGCCTCGCGTTTTTTTTCCTTTTCAGAGAGGCACGGCCGTGCCTCTCGCGAAAGCAAATCCGTGCCTCTCGGAGAAGCAAAACCGTGCCTCTCGTGGAAGGAAAAAAAACAGGTTTTTTCGCGCAAATTTTTTTTGGATTTTTTTTGTCTAAAAGCCAAAAATGCGTGCGGAAAAAAAATTCCGAAGGGAGCACCCAGAACGCGACACGTGGCGGCGGCTGAGAGCGTGCCATGTGGCGGCGGCTGAGAGCGTGCCAAGTGGCGCGCTCTCAGCCCACCCCAAGTGATCATTGGGAGGCTCCCGAAGGAGCACTCCTTCGTTAGTTGCTCCCTCCTTCACACCCTTCTGGGCTTCCGGCACATCCTCCTGGGCCTCCGGCGCCTCCTTTCGGGACTCTGGCGCATGAAGGCGTTGCGCCAATGGACTCGCCACAAGTCTGTGCTGAGGTCCTGTCGTTTCGGCAGGCCGCGCAGATGTGCCTCCAACGACCTCTCTCTAGAGCTACACCTCACCCATGGACCGGGTAGCCGGAGCCGCCGATGACACTCGCCGGGGCTTCACCTCCCTCGCCAATGGTGGCGGGGTAGTTTTCTCCATCGACCTCTCCCGTGACCTCTTCAACTGCGGCGACGGCAGTGCTGCTGACGCTGTCGAAACTTCACAACGAGGCAAATGAGGCACAGAGGTCAGGGCTTTGAAGGTCTGGATACAAGGCAGAAGAACATGTCAGCAAACACGGCCGACTGAAAGAAGGGCAGCAAAATAGGACAGCCGAGCCGACCTCGCGTGGGCAGTTGCCCCAATGGTAGGGCTCTAAGATTTCATCTATGGGGACACTAGTCACAAAATGCATGTGAGACTTCAGCTCGGACTCTGAGACCTCCCGGTTGTGAAGACGGCAGGGGTGGTTCCGGCCTCTGTTATCATACATTGGGTGCTCCCGCCATGCAAGCGGCTGGATGTTTCTCTCTATCCACGTTTTAAAGATTTGCATGCCTGAGAGCCGGGCATCCTGAAGCTGATGAACCGCCCCCACAACCGCCCCCACGAGTCTGGCATTCTCTGAAGAGAGCTCGGTCACTGAGCTCCAAGAAGGCAACTCCCGGAGCAGCTTGTTAGACGAATAAGCCGCGGCTGCGGCCAGGGCGCGTCGGGCGCGCGTGCGTGCGCGTGCCAGATGAGTCGGGCATGGTCTGGTCCGTATCAGGCCTGTAGTTGTGTGTGTGTGTGATCCCATGTGTGTGTGCGTGTGTGATCGGGTTGGTTAGACGGACGCGTCTGGGGTGTGGCCGCGCCAGGCGCAGGACCCAGTCTCGTCCCGTTGGCGTACATGCGCGGCAGGCGCGGGAGCTGTGGAAGCGCGGGGCGTGGCAAGTGGGCAGCGAGGCTGCGGCGGGAGCGGACGTGGGCGTTCGGCGCGCGTGTATAAGCCCCGTGCCTGCGTGTTGTAGACTTGTAGTCCGTGGCTGAGTTCGTGCTCAGGAAAGAAAGAAACAAGTGGCCGTTCGTGCGGCCGGCGGCGTTCATGCGCCGGGCATATCCTGCTGTGTTCTCCTCGTTCTTCCTCCTTCTTTCTTCTACGTCCGTGCTAGAGAGAGAGAGAGAGCTCCGGCGAGAGGCAAGGCGAGGCTACGTCAACAACACAGCTCACGGGAAAAGACGGGCAGACCCATCTCTGTATAAGTCTTTGGTCGAGAGCATAGAACCAGTTTCGCTGCCATGACTTCTTCTTCTGGGGCATTGGGAGATCAAAATACTCAGAGTCCAGACGAGGTTAGATGACCGCCCCACTGTGGTCGAGAATCCTGCCGTTTTCCCTATGCAAAGAAATAACACCAGAGGCCGAAGTGCAGCGCCATCCCAAGAAAGCACTCACACAGTGTAATGAAGCAGGCCAGATGCAGAATTTCGTTCGGGGTCAGATGATGAAGTTGGCACCCGTAATAAGTCAGGATCCCTCGAACGAAGTTGTTCACCAGAAGGGACAAGCCGCGACAGTTGCAGGAGGTATGAACAACTAAATTCCAACGGAGGGGTTCGGAGCTTTATCTGACGGCCGCGCGGCAAGCCAGGATAAGACGCTTCGCTTGGGCAGGAATCCCCGAGCGACAGTGCTCCAGACGCTTGAAGCTGGTCTTAGAAGGTTTCCAGCTTCCCGGGCCCTTGGGCAGAATTTGCGCCTCGGCCGGGGGCGGCAGGATATCCAAAGGCTTCTCCGCCATGACGTTCTCATGGCCGGCCGCCTCGCCGCTCCTGCTCTTCATGGAGTCAATGGATTGGTGTTTCCCCTGCCGTAACTTACGCTCCCACCTCGCCATCTTCCTTATCTCTGCCATTATTGGCTACCGCCACCTCGTCCGCCTCCTGTTCATGCGGAACCGCATCACCCCCCACTATAAAACACTATTCCAATCTAGTTTTGGTCCACTTCACCTCTCCTACCTCCTCCAGAAGCCCCCTCAGGCAGTCAATTGATCAGATGTTGTCTTCTTCCCTGACGAATTCCTGGATTAGGGGGTGCTCGGCATGTCGGTTAACACTCCTTTGCACAGGGCCGAGGACCCCCTAAGCTCATCAACTGATGGGCCTCGTTCGTCTGGTCCAAGAACACCAAGAAGGAATGACCCAAAGACTTGCCGCATAATCCAAAGTTTAGAGGTAGTCTATCGCACGTTTGCCCCTGGATGCAACTGTCCTATGTGTAACCCTAGACACCTCTGGTAACTACATAAACCGGGGTGCCAGGGCCATAGAAGGACGAACTCATTTACATACGATCTCATGGTAGATCACCTGTACTTTGTACCCCATCCACATCAATACAATCAAAGCAAGACATAGGATATTACCTCCTCGGGAGGGCCTGAACCTGCGTAAACAGTGAGCCTCCTGTTACCATCATGCCAAGGCTACCAGATCAGGATCCCCTATCCAAGATCTGCATGATCTAGCTCCGGCATTGGTGGCCCATACAGATCCATCTGCGTAGTTGAAGCGGCCCGATGGCACGCCTCGACATTGACGATCGCATCGGCTATGGCTTGACATTTTTTCCAGGATAGCTTTTTGTCTTCGGTAGCATTACCCTCCATGCGGATTCGACTAGCCACCTCGGCCAGATCGAGACATTCACTCCATGCCAGATCATTAGATTTGGAAACCTGGAATACACCGCGGGTTCTCGTGGTGAACTTGCATTTTCGAGCTGGGTGTCAGACCAGATCGACGATCGCACCGACACACCCACCCAGACCTTGGAATTAATCCCAGACTAGGATGATGGTGATATACCTACCTCGGATCTGGCTCTGAGTCTAGAGCTGAGCACTACCATTGTGGACCAGGCATCTAGCCTAGCCGAGGAAAAGCCCGAGGCCAAGTTAGATCGGACCTCAGACAAATTCCCATTGGACCAGACGTTCGATCAGGCCATGGATGAAAGAGAGAAGACTCTCCTAAATGAGATGTTAGATCGGATTCAAAAGCTCACAATCTCAGACTATCGAAACTCGGTTTACGATCATATCTGGGAGACACTGGGAGAGGTCAAAATTTTCAGCCCACCCACCACCCATCTAGTCGATAACGTCGAGGATTTAACCGATGTTTTAGCCACCGCCTCCGAGGAGGTAACCAACATGGATGAAGATATCGGTGAAACTTCAGATACTGCTCCATCACTAGCTATCAATCACACCGGCAAGTGGGCCACGACCTCCACCTACGATGTCTACATGGTGGACACCCCCAATAACAGCGGAGGACGAGGAAACCTAAAGCGCTGGCTCAAAGGCCGCCGTAATGGGGGCACTGGCAACGGTAATGCCAGCAATGGCGGTACCGGCAATGTCAACATTGGTAACGGCAAAGAAGCTAATGATGGTGCTAGTAACGGTTGTGACTGCAACAAACACGGTGACGACAAGGCCAACGGGGACGATGGCGATGACCCCGACGGCAGAGATTACAACCCCGACGAGGATCAAAGCCTCGAACCAGATGAGTATGGTGCTTTTGACGAATCCCTTGAGGGCCCTCAGCTCGAGAAACCGCGTAAGCGATTGACCAGCATGGCTAAAACATCAAAAGCAGATCTCAGCATCTTAAATATGACAAGGACTACATAAACGACAGGTGGACCGAGCTCCTCCGAGCAGAACAGGCATTCGAGGATAAGCTACAACAGACCGGTGCCAAACGGCCCTACCTCCATAGAAACTTGCAGGACGAGATGGATGCACAGGCCAAGGATAGCGCTCTTTCAAAGCGCGAATGGGTTGAGGGCCTTGATCGCCCCACTAGGGGCCGATCTCCTTGGATGGATAATCGGCCAGTTGGAACAGACAAGTACGCTCCTGTGGTGTCTGGTCGCAGTGGAGGAAATAACCCACCGTGGATTACCTCAAGGCCGGACCCCAAAGAGAAGAGGCCTTTGAGGCCTGAAAACCCACCTCGGTCAATTTATAAATCCAAGCAACACTCGCCTGCTGGACATGCAGGATATTTGGCTTGGTTGGCCAAGAATGGCGATGTGCGCGACTACACCCATGACCGTAATGTAACCATATCAGACGTACGCCACGCCACTGCAAGGGTCAGAGGAGCTGCTCACCCCCAGTGCTTTACAGATGAGATCATGCAGCACCAATTCCCCGAAGGGTTTAAACCCATAAACATTGAACAATATGATGGAACAACGGACCACGCAGTATAGATAGAGGACTTCCTCATGGCAGGTGGAGACGACTTCCACGCCATCAAGTACTTACCATTGGAACTGAAAGGTTTAGCTCGGCACTGGCTCAGCAGTCTTCAGAAAAATTCGATCGGCGTATGGGACGCCCTTGAGGACGAATTCAGGGCAAATTTCCGAGGCACTTACGTAAGCCCTCCCACTAGTAGAAAAAGAGCCTTTTGTCCCGGTTCATAAGGGCCTTTAGTGTGTCCCGGTCCTGGAACCGGGACTAAAGGGTCGTTACTAAAGCCTCCCCCTTTAGTCCCGGTTCTTACACGAACCGGGACTAAAGGCCGTCCACGTGGCCGCTGCCTAGAGCTCCACCTTTAGTCCCGGTTGGTATCACCAACCGGGACTAAAGGAAATTTTATGATTTTTTTTTGAATTTTTTTCCTGATTTTCAAATTTCTGAATTATTTTAACCTCTAATCTCTAATCACCCCTCATCACTGCTCAATTTAACCTCTAATCTCTAATCACCCCTCATCATTCCAAATCATCTAACTTCCCAGACGGTCACCCATCCTCTCACTACCCTAGCCTGAGCACGCTTAACTTCCAGGTTCTATTCTCCCTCGTTTCCAAGTCTGCACTTATTGTTTTCCTGACAATAGTAAGATGTCAATCCTATTAACCCTCAGGAGTTTAGCTTGAGCATGAAGTCACAAATTTCACTGTTTGAGTTTGAAACTATTGTTCTCAAAAACAATAATTATTTAGTAACACTAATATTTCTTGAATAGTAGTTTGACCATTGTTTGACCATAGTTTGACCACAGTTTGACCAGATTTGACCAAAATTCAAAAAAATTGAAATAATTATTTAGTTACACTAATATTCTTGAATAATTATTTAGTAACACTAATACTTCTTGAATAAGTAGTTTGACCAGATTTAATGAAAATTTAAAAAAAAACTGAAATTTGAGCATAACTTTTTTTCTTTTAGAATTTGAGGATTCTAAAAATTTGCAAACAGGCCATAGGCCGTCAAAATTGGATGCGGATTTTCGTGCTGAACATTTTGATATATTATACGTTTTTTTTCTGACATCGTATGCAAAAGTTATAGCCGTTTTACATTTTTCCTACACTTTTTGCAAAACATGTCCAAATTTAAGTTTTTAAATTTTCCTAACTAGTAGATGTAGTAACATAACTACATCTCGAAGGATTTTAATTTTTGAAGTTTTTATCATTTTCTTTTGCTTTTTACAAAACTGAAAAGGCGATCCACGCGGGGGGGGGGGGGGGGGGGTTAGAGTTTGAAAAGGGCACCTTTAGTACCGGTTTGAGACACGAACCGGGACTAAAGGGCATGGCACCCTTTAGTCCCGGTTCGTGACTCAAACCGGGACTAAAGGTCTAATCTTTAGTCCCGGTTTGAGACACGAACCGGGACTAAAGGGCATCGCACCCTTTAGTCCCGGTTCGTGTCTCAAACCGGGACTAAAGGGCTCAGGTGAACCGGGACTAATGCCTTAGCCGCACGAACCGGGACCAATGCTCACATTAGTCCTGGTTTGTGACTGAACCGGGATTAATGTGAATATTGCCCTGTGACCAAAGCCCTGTTTTCTACTAGTGTCCGGATGCCGATGACCTGGCACACGTTGTGCAGAAGCTAGGAAAATCGGGCCACAAATTCTGGAATCGCTTCCTGACAAAGAAGAACTAGATAGTGGACTGCCCCGAAGCAGAAGCAATAGCAGCATTCAAGCACAGCATTAGCGATGAATGGCTGGCCCGAGAACTAGGGCCCGAGAAGCCCAGAACAATGGCAGGCCTCACTCAGCTCATGACTCAATTTTGCGTTGGTGAAGATAACTGGCTGGCTCGGATGAGTAGCTAAAATGGTAACCCCGGTAGCTCTGAGGTACGTGATGGAAACGGAAAACCATGGTGCAACAGGAACAATAAGCGCCCTAATAGGGGCAGCAATAGAGATGCTGAGGATGGCGAGGTCAATGCCGGTTTCGGCAACCAGCGTGGGGGTAACAAAAAGAAGCCTTTCCAAGGAGGAAAAGGCGGCACCTCATAGCTAGATCAGATTTTGTACCAGCCTTGCGCTATTCATGGCACCCCGATAAGCCGGCCACTCACACCAATCGAAACTGCTGGGTGATCAAGCAAGCCGGTAAGGTGGCGGCCGAGAACTAGGGCAAGAATCAACCTCATAATAATGAGGATAGAGACCAGCCCGGGCCGAGCAACACTGGCCAGAAGCAGTTCCCTCCCAAGGTAAAAGACGTGAACATGATTTATGCTACTCACACCACAAAAAGGAGAGGAAGCAGACGCTCCGCGATATCTATGCCTTGGAAGCTGCCGAACCAAAGTACAGCCCATGGTGGGAAATACCAATCATATTCGATCGACGAGACCACCCGACCCGCATCCGCCATGGTGGAACGGCGGCGTTGGTTCCCGATCCTATTATTGATCTCTTTCATCTAACCCGAGTCCTCTTGGACGGCGGCAGTAGCCTCAACCTCATATATGTTGACGCCGTTAAAAAGATGCATATTGACCCAGCACGGATTCACCAGAGTGTTCAGGCACAGTAACCTTGGACGTAGTGTTCGGCACACCCAATAACTACCACAACGAAGAGTTAACCTTCGACATCGTCCCCTTCAGGAGCGGCTATCATGCACTCTTAGGGAGAACAACCTTCCCGCATTTCCACGCCATTCCGCACTACACTTATTTAAAGCTAAACATGCTGGGACCCTATGACGTCATGATAGTGAATGGTAACATGGAGCGGTCGCTCCGAACTAAAGAGCAAACCGCGACTTTCGCAGCCGAGGTGCAAGCAACCGAGGAGGCGTCAAAGGCATGGGCTGGATCAGACAGCCCCGACACTTCAAAACGTCCAAAGCTCATCCTTGGCGCATCCGACGACGACTCCAGCGTACGTCAGACGCACCCTAAGGACCAGATGAACGCCACCTCGGAAGCTGCCGACGAAAACTATAAATAGGGATACGCTCTCCAGCTCCCCTAGTACGCTGCCAAGGACTGCATTCCTCGTAACCACAATTTTGCGCTAAAAATTCCCTGGGAGATGCTGGAGCACATGCAGCAGAGCGCGCGCATTGGTTAGACCGGCATCAGGCTGGTGTCCTTGGAGGCCGAGCATTAAGCTATGGCAATCACAACCCAGACAAGGTGTTAAATTATTGATCCAGGATCAATTGGGTACATCTTAGGGTACCATAGCACCAAGATGGTGCTATCATGGGTGTTGTTAGATACCCAAAAGCACCACAACCCCGGCTACTACCTTGGATACCTAGGTGATCACCAAGAACACCAACAGGACCATGGAACAAAAGCCATCGGGTGGCTGGGTCTAGGCTTAGACTTTTACGACCAGCCCCACATAGACACCCTCTGGCGCGCTTAACGCAGCAAAACATTGTCAAAACCTATTAAAGTCGACATGGACTACGCTCCTCGGTTTTAGACAAGGTGCGAGTGCACGCCCGCGCTAAAAGGGAAAGCGGAAGCTGCCACCCTAGGTTGGACTAGGGCCGAGCAAAGGTGAGGGACGTGCAATGACACGACGACATTGAACATAAAGCCGGAAGCTCGGACCTCGACACGCTATCTTCACGGTAACAATCTGTAAATCCTTAATTATGTATCCATAGATGTAGCTTGATCATTAGGTTTCGGCCTTAATTCAAATTGAATAAAGAGACGCCCAAATATTGGCCCACGTATACACTCATGGTGTATCCTTAGTGTCGTTCAATTCTAATCGCTACAACTCTCACATTGTCCTCGGGCTAATAACCATGTCGGACACCATCGAACGACCACGTGGATAGCCTGGGGGTTGTATAGTAACTCAGATAACAAATGTCGAGGTGCTCCGAGGAGTCATCGACGACTTCACGAACCTCACGCCATTATATGCATCAAGTTTGACTTGTGTCTTTGGTCAACAGCTGGGTTGCCTGGCTCCTATGTTTACCCCTTATGTTTCCGCTAAATTCGTCTAAGAGCATACCGGAAGCACCTCTGTGATTGCTACCTCTGGTTTAACTAGTAAAGTACCTCAGGAAGGAGAAGCCAAAAGCTGACTGTCACAACATGCGCTAACTTGATCGGCAGGTCAGAAGTATACAACCCACATAAAGGGTATATGTGTCATGCAAAGGATTTGTCCTCGGACAAATCACAACAAGCTGCTCCTCTTCCATAAGTACTCGGCATGATCGAGGAAAGGGAGTAGAAAGCAGTTCGGTTTCACAACTCAGAACCGGGGGCTATTTATTTGCCCCATCCCCACTACGCTCTCTGACAAACGTATGTTTAAGCCCTATAGGTCGGGTTGTCTGGTTTTTCTGATATAGCCGCCTCTGAGCACCGAGACATCGGCTAAGGGCTATTATTGGAAAAACACTCTAAGAAAATTAACTTAGAGGTGGAAGCCGAAGACTGGCCAACTGCGTATTTATAAGTCAAGATTGAGTCAAAACTATCAGAAAAGGCAAAATTAATTCGCCTAAACAAAAGCACTAGATATAATTAGACCGTTGAGCCTAATATTGTCTTTACAAAATACTTCTTGGCATACCGAGAGTTAAAACACCCACCACAGGCTATCTACGATGGTTTTGAGCTTGCAGTCCTTCTCGGATATCCGGACAGCTAGCATGAATTGCTCAAAAAAATTGTCGGTCTCGACCTCCCGATGATCATCGTTCAGGGGCACTTCTCCGCAATTTTGACAAGGCCAAGGCCAGTATAATGAGCTTGTACCATTGCCCATGCCTGCCGAGCTCCCTCCCGGCACGCTAACACCTTGCACCTCCTGAACTGAGCCCGCCCCTCTTGAGGGCGGCGAACCAGCTCGAAGTAGCTGGTTGGCACGTGCTCTGGGCGCCAAAGGGCCTTGATCAAGTCCTTCAATGCCGAGCGCACCATCTTCTGCAACTCCTCGAGCTGCTTCAGCTTGTCCCCGAGGAGGACGGGACACGTCGGATCCTAGAATTGAAGCTAGAACAGCCGTGCTTCCCCATGGGACTCATCGGAACTGCCACTGTAAAAGCAGCAGGCCTCCGCAGCACTATGAGGCAGGTCGAGAAAGGCAGCTGGTGGGCGCCAAACTTGCGTCAGCCCCGGGAATGCTCAACGGCCGAAGATACACTACATAAGGTATGGCTTACCGGACGCGATCTTCGAAGCCTGCTGCAGCTCTTCCTTGGTCGAGGACACCCGAAACTCCACCTGTTGAACATCCCGGCCAAGTTTTTTTTATCTCGACAGCGTCAGTGTCCTTGGCAGCCTTGAGTGCGTCATGTTCTGTGACACACTTGGTGAGTTCCTCCTCGGCGATGGTCACCCGCATTTGAGTGGCCTCGCGATTATCCTGCTCCATCCGGAGCAGGTCAGCGCTCTCCCTGGCATTCTCCTTAAGCCTTGTCGAGCTTGGCCGAGAGGTGGGCCACCTGTTGCTCTGCACCTGCACAACAAGGTAGAGAATGAGCATGTCAAGACTAAGGAAACATGCGCATAAATTGCAATATCTCCACTTAATTACCTCGGGCAGCCTCGGCGTTGGCCTTGAGTTGCCGAGCTTCTTGCTCGACCTTCACGAGTCGGCGCTTGGTTTCCTCCAGCTCTGACGACCTCGTCGGGAGGCGAGAGGCAGCGCACTGCATCAAGTGCAGTATCATTTGTTAATATTGAGAGCCTAATACCGAGGTGATTCGATCCTCTTATCGGTTTCTTTGAAAACCAACATGAGTCTTAGGGGCTACTGGATATTCGCGTACAAGTGAAAAACTGTTAAAGTACTAAGAATATGATTATTAGACAACCCTGAAGTCAGTTTGTTAAACTAACTTAAGGCTCGGGGGCTACTGTAAACCGCAGCTTTCCTAAAAGCTGCTCAACCTACAGTTTCGTCGTCATCACATGCTAAAAATACAACGATTCAGGGATCTATAAAATCCTAATCTACGCATCCTTTTTTTTTTTGTCGCACAGTGTCCTCGGATATTTAACACCAATGAACACCTCGAGGGCTACTGGGCACGTTGCTATGTTCGGTGTAAACATAAAGAACAAGGGGGAAATAGGACATCGTACCTCCACGCCTTTGACAAGGCAGACGAGCATCTCCATCATTCCGGACTCAACAAACCGGAATTGGGTCAGGGCGGCGCAGAGAACAACGAAGAAATAGCACGCTATTTCGGCGTTTAAACTTCGCTATAGGGTATCTGAGGGTGCCACGTTATATTTTAGCCATTTTACATGCTACGCCGCTATTCACGTTATAGGGTGATGTAACGGCGCTAAACGCAAAAACGTTTCAGCGTTTTTAGCGTGGAGCGATCGAAACACAGCAGGCGCTCAGCAGATAGCAGCCCATCGAGCATCGGTCCATTGCAATGCAACAATAGGCCCATTATCCATCCTTCTAATACCCTAACTTGCCAGGTCGTGGACAATACAACGGAGGCAACTCACAGTCCCTAGTTTTCCTCTTTCCTTTTCCCACCCAGGTCGTGGCGAGGTGTACTATGCTCCTGTTAGAATTATGTTCATTTAAATAATGCTCCTGTCTCCTTTGGTGATTGTAGGCCTTGGCGTGTCAAGCACAACATCAACAGTAGAAGGACGGGCTGCTGTTGTGAATGTGAAATCAAAAGATCCAGGATGAAAATATTGCATTTGTCAGGAAGAAAACAAGAATAATTCTCTAAAGTGCATCTAATGTCATAATGTGTACACCTAACACCAACTGTATGCATGTATAGCTCCTCGAGAAAATTTTAGATGTGGAGATCCTTAATTTCTACGATATATTTGGGATTTTTTTTAAACGCTATTTTGAATATAGCACGCAATAACTTTTATAGCATTTGGAGAAGGGCCACGCTATTTTAGATATCACGCTATTTTTTTCGTTGGCAGAGACTGGCGCGCTGGTCGGGATGGAGGCTCGGGCTTGCCAGAGCTGCCTCCATCATCTGACGGCGTTCCGCCAGCTCGGCCTCGGATGTGGCCGAGTTCCGCGCCGGTGACTTCGGTGTAGTTTCTTTAGCCTTGGGATGCGTGGTGGCTGATGGTTGCTCACGTGGGCTCGGGGCCACATGAGCCGAGGAGGCCGGACTGGCGGCTGACCTCTCTTCACCGGGACGAGAGGGATTACCTCCTCGGTCCATGTCATTGTCTGCCAACCTCAGTCGTGGTATCGACGGCCTCACCCTCAATATTGGATGTCAAGGGCGGGGGATTAATCTCGCTCTCCTGAACCTCGCTTTGGACGAGAGGGGAGCAGTATCTACATCGGGGCTGGCTGTGACGGCCGCCCCACCAGAGGATGGTGGCGGCCTCACGCGAGTGGAGGACAGTTCATCCTCAATGGTCCGCTGCTTCCTAGAAAAAGATGATGAAAGGGCTGAAAGTCAGCATTAAAAAAGCGAGACTAGCCGTGGAATCGATGTTTTTAAACTTACTTGTGAGCGGGTGGTCGGACTCGTGGACCTTGGCCCGAAGACCAAGACTCAGAAGGGGGATCCCTAGCTATATGGGGGACCTGGGTGGTCGGAGCCGAGGACGGGCCTGGTGCCTGGGTATCTGGCACCCGTCGGCACTTGACGCCTTGCGTCGGAGACGATGACTCCTCGGCTTCCGGGGTGGCCGCTTGGCTCGCCCCTCCACCCCCAGCAGGTGAAGGAAGGCTTTGACTTTCCTGCTGGTCGCCGGTGCTGGATCCTGCATCCGAGCTCTCCCGGTTGAGGACTGGGAGCACCGAGGCACTGCCGCGCGTGGCCGCACACTTGGAGTTTTTTGTTCGCTTGGCCTTGGCTGGAGCCAATGAATTATCTACGGCCAATAAGCCAGCAAGGATGGCATCCATTGGCTCCTCGGGCTGAGGAGCCGGTGACTTGACTCCTGGCGTGAACTCACGCCAGTCCTGGGAATTATCAAAAATGCAAAGACTCTGTTAAGAATTAGCATCAGGGAATACCTCGCAAGCTAGAAAAAGGGTAAGTCCTCAGATCTTACCCGGGGTGCGCTTCACCTGATAGCCGATGTCAGCCCCCTCAATCCTGAAGGACTGGTCCTTGCTAGTAAAAAGGAGAGTTTGCATGGAGGCAATGGTTCTCCTCCCATGAAATCCTTGGATGACCAAGGTCTCATCACCCTCCCCAGTGAACTGCCACATCGGGTGACCTTGGGCCTAAAGGGGTTGCACGCCGTGATAGAGCGCCACGTGCTTCACATCAATCAGGGTGACCTTCTTGTTGATGAAGTGTTTTACCCTCTCCATGAGCTTGGGCAGCTCCTCCGCATCCTCCCAACCATTGTTCTTGAGGATCTAGGAGTGGAGTTGTTCTGGGGGAATGGGAGTGAAGGGGGTGGTGATGCCTTCTTGGTTTCCCAAGGAAACATCTGCCATGTAAAACCACTCCTCTTGCCAGTTTTTTACAGTCTCGATAAACTTGCCTTTTGGCCATATTGAGCCCGGTATCCTGCTTATCATGGTGGCCCCGCACTCGGTGGGCTGGGCATCGTTCGTCTGCATCTTGATGCAGAAGAGCTTCAACCAGAGCCCAAAGTGAGGCTCGATGCAGAGAAACGCCTCGCAAAATGTGACATAGCAGGCGATGTACAAGATGAAGTTAGGGGCAAGGTGGGGAAGTTGAAGACCGTAAAAATAAAGGAGTCCCTGAAGAAAGGGATGAATCAAGAACCCCAGATCCCGAAGAAGATGGGAAAGGAAAATAACACGCTCACTTGAGCAGGGTTCCGGTACCCTGACCGAGGTAGGGACACCCATCGGTCCCTTGGCCACGGGGGAGCGAGTGGCGGCCACCTCAGTCGATGACAAATACTCGCCGCCCATGAGCACGCGAATCTCCTCTTGAGTGAAGACGGAGGGCTTCTATAGCGCCCTGGTGCTCGAGGCCTTCTAGCTATCACCGGCGGCCTTCTGGCTATCTGCGGCGACTTTCTTGCCGCCCTTCGCGGCCTTCACTGCGGCGGTAAAGGCACCCTCCCCGGCCATCTCCTAGGGATGGGGGAGAGAAGATGAGCTGGAGGTTTGTTTTGGGCTATGTGGTTCTTGGGCGCTGGAGCTTGAGGACGGCGGAGGCAAGGGGGAATCGGGCGCGTAAAGCCAAACAACCCTCACCTTTTAGCCTCTTATAGCAAGTAGGGATGCCCATCACGCACACCGATGGCAGTAATTTCGTGGGTTCCCCATGCGTTGTGCATTAAACATGCGCAAGGATCGAGGGGTTTGTTGATAGTGCCGCTAGAAATCTGGCGCATGACCTCCTTTTTGCTGATTTGACATATCAATGGCAGAGGCCTCGAGCCACGTTCCCACATCATGATGGTATTTGAAATGACTGCACGAAGTAGTAGTACGAGGCAACGCATCTGGTCGATCAAGGCTGTCAGGGCTGGACCTGACCATGATCCTTATCTTGACTAGAGAAGGCTTCATCACTAAGGCAACTCACTTTGGGAGGTGGTCCTTGAGTCCATGGCTTTGTCCGGCCATTGAGAGAATCTTTTATTTAAAATAGGTACGAAAGTGCTATGGGGCTCCTCGGATGCCCGAGGTATATGACTCTTCGGCCAAGATGAAGTCATTTTAGAAATTGCATAAGGTTGAACCAGCTTGCAAGGCCAAAGAACGAATATTGAGAGCAGCTCTGAGGGACTAAGGAGCATCCTCGGCTTGAAGACCGGTTCAGGGGCTACTGACGGAGTCCTGGATTAGGGGGTGCTTGGCATGTTGGTTATCGCTCCTTTGGGCCGGGCCGAGGACCCCCAAAGATCATCAACTGAGGGGCCTCATTTGTCTTGTCCAAGAATACCAAGAAGGAATAACCAGAAGACTTGGCGGATACTCCAAAGTCTAGAGGTAGTCTCCGGTATGTTTGCCCCTAGATGCAACCGACATATGTGTAACCCTAGGCGCCCCTGGTATCTATATAAACCGGGGTGTGCTAGGCACATAGAAGGACAATCTCATTCACATACAATCTCACGGTAGATCACCTGTACTTTGTACCCCATCCACATCAATATAATCAAAGTAGGACCTAGGGTATTACCTCCTCGAGAGGACCCGAACCTGGGTAAACACCATGCCTCCTATTAAAATCGTGCCAAGGCTACCAGATCGGAACCCCATACCCGAGATCTGCCAGATCTAGCTCCGACTTTCCCAACCCTAACGAGGTCGTCCTCTGCCACCCCTCGGAAGAAACCGAGGAATTGAGCCATCCATTCTTCAAATGACATAGCCATTACTGTCCTCTGTACTCCACCTCTCTACTCCCTACTTCAATTTCTCCTGAGGAGGCCCGTAACCAAAACGCCCATCTCAATTGCCGCCACCGTCCGCTAAAGACCTCACAGCCGGTGATTTGGAGATCGCCGGAGTTTGTGTCCTACTCCCAGAAAAGGGCCAGAAACCTTTGATCCCGTATCTATGCTCAGCCTACTAGGGGATGCCACCGTTTTCCCTTGAGGAAGGATACCACCGGGTTGGAACTGGTCAAACCTGACCAGGGGCCCCCTGGCGTCAGCGTTTTAATCTTTTTAGAGGTTTACACCTTCATAAATTCATTGTACATCTTCTATTCGGAGAAACATATTTCTTACCGATTCACTTTCTATTAAAACTGCTGAGGACCTAGATGTAGTCATTTTAATTACAGACATGTCCCTAGAAGTAAAATCCTTATACCTTTTTCATTTTAACTCCTTTTTAATTGATTATTTTTCTATTTTTCTTTATTTTTTCTCTAGTTTTTATAGTATTTATTTAAAAATATTTCCAAACACTTTTTGAGTACTATTTTGAATTTAAGAGGTTTCTGTATGTTTTTTGAAAATAGGAAAAGAGGTGCTATATTTTTTCCAGCTTGGTGAAGTGTACCCAACCTTTCTAGATCCGAAGGCAAGCATCTTGAACACTTGATATGGTGATTGCTTGATTGTTGTGTTGCTAGATGTATTGACATGCTTATGGTTGAAATTGAATGATTCCCTAGTAAGTGGCATACATAGTTTTGATCATGACATGTATGCATGTTAATATATTTCCTATTATGACTTCAGTGAGGTATGCTATGTGGTGCTGACATGTTCTGCTATATACAAGATGGTACTTTTTAAGTTTAACTGGCAGGAGCAGGTACAAAAGAAGTCATGTTGTAGCATTACCGGTAGAAGGGTGATCACGTCGGAGCATGATCATGCCTTGATGTTTACGCACGCCGGAGCATGATGGGGGTTGTGGCCCTATTTTGGTGCTAAATTTAAAGATAACAATTATCGTGCTAACCACTATAGGAAACATAAATCCTCCAGAGTCGATCGTAGATCGGGTCTTGTTACCAAAATCTCCCAAACTTGTTTCGTGCTACCACATGTCCCTCATATGGGTAGGGCATGGTTTAGTAAGTTGTTAACCCCTTCCCTGCACACACCTACAGAGGGGCCAAGTGAAATGGTACCACGGCGATCCGTGGGTAATTCATGTCACTTAGTCTGGGAGCATTGACGTCCCGGTTGTAGCCGAAGATGGGTAGCTCCCCTATTGTGACCCGACGAGGGTTCCTTGCGCGATATAAATATATCTTGTTCATGCTATTCGAGGTTGGAACCTCCCGACTTAATGTTTTATTTGTCCGTTGCTTTGGGTGATTCCTGGCTCGGAGAATTAAAGCAAGTGTGTTTAGGTCAAGCATGTTGCAACCCAAAGGCCGTAATTGGAAATCTCTCACCAACACCTCGGTGATGGCAAAGGAAATCCATTACATGTGGGTAAAGAGTGTAACCTCTGCAGTGTGTAAAACCTATTCGAATTGCCATGTCCGCTGTTAAGGACTTCAGTTTGGAAGGGTCAAGTGTCGGTCTTAGTGTCGTTCTTCGGAGGAAATAAACAAATAAAGAATTGATCATGAATCACTCATAACTTGATTATTATTGTTATTATTATCATTACTAATATTATTGTGGACTAACCCTTTCTCTAATATTAGCAGAGTAATATTCTGCACACACTTCCGAACTACATGCTCAACACAAGTGCATGACATTTTTGAAGCAAGAGTACAACAATTCTGAGTCGAGTGAACTTCTCGTCGCAAAAAACTGCACATTATTTTTTTGTTACTATTTTTTATCCAGTTTTATAACCATTTGTTAGAACGATGCGTATGATAAGCCGTTGGAAAGCTATGGATTATGTGCAACTTCGCCATGTTGAACACTTTTCGAGATTCCTCGCGGTTTAAGAGCTGTTTCGATAATGCTACGGCACCCGACGAGTGGCAGCGAGTGTATTTTCACTTTTTTTTTTCAAACCACTCGTCGGAACGATACAAATGATACGCCGTTGGAAAGATATCGTCGAGGCGGAACTTTTACATATAGAATACTCTCTCTAACTTCTTACGGTTTAAGAACAGTTTCAAATTTACTCAAACACGAAAACTCTGTTTTTTAAATTTGTGATTTGTTCGGTACAATTTTCACTGTAGCTTTTTAACCTTTGTCGAAATGAGGCGTGTGATATGCCATTAGAAACATATGGAAGAGGTGCAACTTTCATATGTAGAACATGTTTTGAGATTACTTACGGTTTTAAATTAATTTTGAATATAGTGCGGCAGCCGACGAGTGACAGCGGCTGTTTTTTCTTGTTTTTTTCCAAACCGCTTGTCGGAATGATGCAAATGATACGCCGTTGGAAAGATATCGACAAGGCACAACACTTTCATGTAGAACACTCTCTCTAATTTCTTACGGTTTAAGAGCAGTTTTGATTTTTCCGAAATGCGGACACTCTGTTTTTCGCGACACCAAAATCGATGAGTGAACTGTATCAAACAGAAAACCGCACTGCTTCAGATTGAAAACCACACTGCATCCGACGGGCAAACGAACTGCTTGATTTCATTTTATCAGGCGGTAAATTTTCCCAGGCGAGAAAGTGGAATTCAGTTCACATCGGGTGTAAGTGAACCGCAACACTATCGAGAAGTGAACCGCATTACTTTTTTGTGTCGTTTACTTAACAATTTGCTATACTTCACATTTGGGAGTAAGTGAACCGCGACACTACTGAAAGTGAACAGCGACACTACCCGAAAGTGACCCGCGTCAGTTTTTGTTGTCTTTTTTTCTAACTTTTTTTATGAACGAAAGTGGACCACATGGACGAGGTCAAGTGAACCACAACATATCGAAAAGTGAACCGCATTAGTCTTTTTGTTGTTTCCCTAACATTTATTCGCACTTCCCGATGGGCGCTAGTGAACATCATCAGTCTCGAAAGTGAACCGCGGGGCAAAAACTAGTGAAGTACATCTAAAAACAAGTGAACTTCTTGCGATGTTTTTCTTTTTTCCTCGTTTTACAAAGTGAAGTACGGAGGATGTTTACACTGAACCGCATCCGAAGTAATCCTTTTTTGTCAATATGGACCGCATCCCACCAAGTTTGGATTTTTTTGGTACTGCATACGAAAACTGCATTTTTGAGCAATGAGCAATGAACCATGGGGGTTTCCCACATTTTTTTTCTTGTTTTATCGGAGCGAATGACATACTTGTGGCAAATGAACTACACTTGTGTTTTTTATTAGTCAGCATGGAATCAAAATGAACCGCATGAGTTTTTTTTGTGCTTTAAAAAAAATACAAACATATGTGAACTTCATGGTCAAACTTAGTGAACCGCAATTGTTTTTCATGATTCTGTACTGTGGGGATCATTTATATTTTTTCACTTTTAGTATTTTATATAGAGGAGAAAGTGAACTGCAATGCTTCTTTTTTCTCATGGGTATGTACTGTAAAAAAAGGAGCTAAAACAGATAATCAAGATTACAATCCGGTCCTTTTGGACACGCATTGGACTTTGACTACTCGTCACCATCCTCAGCTGCCATCGTGGCCGAACACCATGCCCCAAACTGGACGACTTAGCGCCAGGAAGTGCACTATGCCATGCCGAGTTCAAACTGCAACCAGTGGCGTATCCAGGAATTCAAGTTTGGGTGTTCAATTTTTTTTTCACCCTAACATCTATTTTTCTTGCTATTCCAGCTTACCATTGGCCTTCAAAAATTCATTTCTTCTTTTTTTACTAATGAAATCAATCAATGCAGCAGTGGCTATATCTCTGTAAATCCAAACCAAAACTACACATTTACATGTCAAGGAATGTAATTTTAGATTGGAATTTTGCAGGGGATTGACCTTAGGGTGGCAGATAGAAATTGTTGGCAGCTGGAACAAGACTGAGACCTACCCCGAGTTATCCTACTGATGTCTGCTAGAACTACATCGGTTTTTCCCCAGAGAGGGAGCGATGATGCAGCACAGCGACGGAAGGTATTTCCCACAGTGATGAGACGAAGGTTATTGAACAAGTAGGAGAACCAAGCAACACCACGTAAACAGCTCCTGCACACAAAGAACAAATACTTGCAACCCGACGTGTTAAAGGGGTTGTCAATCCCTTTCGGGTAACGAGATAGATAAAATTGTAGTAGATTGAAATATGCAAATAAAAGCAAATAAAATTCAGCGAGGTATTTTTGGGTTTTTGGATAAATAGATCTGAAAATAAAAGTTGCAAATAAATAAAAGAGCGTATAGCAAAATAGATCTTGAAGGCAAATATATTAAAGAAGAGACCCGGGGGACGTAGTTTTCGCTAGTGGCTTCTCTCGAGAAAAATAGCAAACGGTGGTAACAAATTACTATTGGGCAATTGATAGAACTTCAAATACTCATGACGATATCCAGGCAATGATCATTATATAGGCATCACGTCCAAGATTAGTAGACCGACTCCTAACTGCATCTACTACTATTACTGCACACATCGACCGCTATCCAGCATGCATCTAGTGTATTAAGTTCATGAAGAAACGGAGTAATGCAATAAGAACGATGACATGATGTAGACAAGATCTATTTATGTAGAAATAGACCCCATCTTGTTATCCTTAGTGGAAACGATACATACGTGTCGTTTCCCTTTCTGTCACTGGGATCAAGCACCGTAAGATTGAACCCATCCCAAACCACCTATTCCCATTTCAAGATAAATAGATCAAGTTGGCCAAACAAAACCCAAATATCGGAGAAGAAATACGAGGCTATAAGCAATCATGCATATAAGAGATCAAAGAAGACTCAAATAACTTTCATGGATAAAAAGATAGATCTGATCATAAACACAAAGTTCATCGGATCCCAACAAACACACCGCAAAAAAGAGTTACATCATATGGATCTCCAAGAGACCATTGTATTGAGAATCAAACGAGAGAGAGAGAAAGCCATCTAGCTACTAACTACGGACCCGAAGGTCTACAATGAACTACTCACGCATCATCGGAGAGGCACCAATGAGGATGATGAACCCCTCCATGATGGTGTCTAGATTGGATCTGGTGGTTCTGGAATTTGCGGTGGCTGGAATTGATTTTCGTCGACTTACCTAGGGTTTCTGGAATATTGGGGTATTTATAGAGCAAAGAGACGGCGCGGGAGGCGGCCAAGGTGGGCACAACCCACCTGGGCGCGCCTGGGCCTCCAGGCGCGCCATGGTGGGTTGTGCTCCCCTCGGAGCACCCCCTTGGTGCTTCTCCGGCCCACTGGATGTCTTCTGGTCCAAAAAAAATCCACAAAAAGTTTTGCTGCGTTTGTACTCCGTTTGGTATTGATTTCCTGCGATGTAAAAAACATGCAAAAAATAGCAACTGGCACTGGGCACTATGTCAATAGTTTAGTACCAAAAAATGATATAAAATGATTGTAAAACATCCAAGAATGATAATATAACAGCATGGAACAATCAAAAATTATAGATACGTTGGAGACATATCAGCATCCCCAAGCTTAATTCATGCTCGTCCTCGACTATGTAAATGATAAAACCATAATTTTTGATGTGGAATGCTGCCTAACATGTTCATCACATATACTTTTCTTAATAGCATGGATATTTGGACTTTTATATGGTTCAAAGCAATAGTCTAGTTTTGACATGATAACTTAAATACTCAAGCATATCAACAAGCAACCATGTCTTTCAAAATATCAACGCTAAAGCAAGTTATCCCTAGCCCGTCATGCTCAATCATTGATCTATTCATGAAACACACTCGAATATTAGCTACACCCAATGCTCAAGTACGATCATAGTGCCCCTTAGTTGGTACTTTATAAGAGAAGATGGAGACTCAAATTAAAAATAAAAATTGCAAAAAGTAAAGAAAGGCCCTTCGCGGAGGGAAGTAGGGATTTGTAGAGGTGCCAAAGCTCTTAAATTGAGAGATAAAAACATTTTGAGAGGCATATTTTCCCACCAACAAAAATGACTTAAAGCTCCCAACACTTTCCAAGCTAGATATATCATAGGCGGTTCCCAACCAGAAAATAAAGTTTATTCCTTTTTCCACCATTTCTTTCACTTTCCATGGCTAGCCGTATCCACGGGTGCCCTCCATACCAACACTTTCTAAGGAATTTATTATTTGACAACATAAAGTAAATTCATTTTTTATTTCAGGACTGGGCATCCCTAATACCTTTGCCGTACTCTCGTGCAATGATAAATGGATAAACACTCATCGTGAGAATAACATATCTAGCATGGAAAATATCGGCCACCCCTCACCGCCTTGCTAGCGGTACGAGCACACAAAAGAGAAATTTATTTTGAAAATTAGAGATGGCACATACAAATTTGCTTAGAACGGCATGGAAATACCGCATATAGGTAGTTATAGTGAACTCATATGGCAAAACTGGTTTAAAGGGTTTTGGATGGACAAGTAGTGATCATACTTAGTGCAAAATGAAGGCTAGCAAAAAGATTGAGAAGCGCCCAACAAAGAAACGAATAATCTAGTAAGCAAGCATTAAGCATAAGTAACACCGAATAATGCACCATAAGTAAGATATAATTTCATTGCATAACTATTGACTTTCGTACTTGCATAGGGAATTACAAACCTTAACACCAATATTCTTACTAAAGCATAATTACTCATTAACATGGCTCTCATATTATATCGTCATATCTCGAAACTATTACTAAGAACCAAGTTTATTTTGTCCAATGATCTTCATGAAAGTTTTTATTATATCCTTCTTGGATATCTATCACTTTGGGACTAGTTTCAAATGTTGCTTTTAATAAGCTCAAACAAATATAAGTGAAGAACATGAGCATAATATTTCTTTCTCTCAAATTAATCTAAGTGAAGCAAAAGAGAATTTCTTCAAAAATTTACTAACTCTCAAATAAATCTAAGTGATGCATGAGAGCATTTCTTCAAAAATAACAAAGCACACCTTGCTCAAAAAGATATAAGTGAAGCACTAGAGCAATTCCAAAGCTCTATAAATTTAAGTGAAGCATAGGAGCAAGCATAGCATAATTTTTTGCTCTCTCAAAAAGGTGTGTCCAGCAAGGATTCAAGACTTAAAATAAAAAGCAAAACAAGCAAAGACTCATATCATACAAGACGCTCCAAGCAAAACTCATAATATGTGACGAATAAAAATATAGCTCCAAGTAAAATACCGATGGTCGTTAGAAGAAAGAGGGGATGCCACTCGGGGGCATCCCCAAGTTTAGTTGCTTGATACTTCTTGAATATTATCTTGGGGTGCCTCGGGCATCCCCAAGCTTAGCCTTTTGCTAATCCTTATTCCTTCATCCATCGTAATCTCACCCAAAACTTGAAAACTTCAATCACACAAAACTCAACAAAACCTTCGTGAGATCCGTTAGTATAAGAAAACCAATCTTTACTTTAAGTACTGTATGAAACCCATTCAAATTTTGTTCTTGCATTATATCTACTGTATACTAACTTTTCCATGGCAAAAATTCCTCAAAGGAAACCATAGATTCATCAAAATAAGCACACAATGCAAAGAAAACAAAATCTGTCAAAAACAGAACAGTCTGAAAAGATACGTATTGTTCTCATACTTCTCTAACTCCAAAAATTATAGATACGTATTATAAAATGATTGTAAAACATCCAAGAATGATAATATAACAGCATGGAACAATAAAAAATTATAGATACGTTGGAGACATATCACCTACCCGACGTCAATGACCTCGGCGGCGGCCGTCGCGCCGGTCATCCCCACAACCTGACCCTTATGTGTGCATTTGGAGTTTTGGACTGAAGCTGAGCAGAGTAGTCTCTCGTGCGTGAGGACATTGGCCTCTTGGCAAAAGTTACTAGTTGCTGCTCCTGGGCTGCTGCGTAGTGGGCTATTGGCCAATTTTTCACCGATGGGCTGCTCTCAAGCCTGTATGCTAGTAGTCTTTTTTGCCATATACCTCTATATACGAATTTTTTATAGAAAAATTTGGGTGTACATCTATACACCCATGACCTGTGCTGGATCCGCCCCTGACTGCAACGTTGTTGAACACAGAGCTCGCTGGAAACCAAGCCATTGTTTGTCGTCGTCGCTCAGTGTGCCCACCAACTGCATAGAGACGCACACTGAACCGCATCTCATGCCCCTGCTCCACCAGCATGTACAAATTGAACGACGCATGAACGCCATCTTAACGCAGACGGAACTGCACTCAAAATAAGAAGCACACCATACTGAACATTTCCCAAATCAAAAATTGCGAACTGGAGAAAATCATTTTTTGGGAAAAGGTGACGCACGAACTGCACTTGGGTGTCCCGGTGCACTGCAAGTCTGGGACGCTTGGACTGCAAGGGGAGGTGGGGCAACTCGCCGAAGCCGTACTGCATGGACGCGCGGTGATGATCAATGAACTGCATGTGGCGCGCCGCGGAGTTGCACAAGAGAAAAAAGGGGATGGAGGTCAGCAAGATGCAGCGTTCGTGAATCCAAGCTGAACTGCACGGCAGGAGTAACCAAATTGCCTGCGAATCCAACATGAACCTCGCCGGAGTCGAGGTGGAGTTCTTCTCTCTCCCCTGCCTGCACAGGGTGCGATAGCTGGCTGGGGGCATGGGTGACAGGGGGCGATAGGTGGCTGGGAGCGTGGGTGGACTGACGGAGACGAAGAAGATGGTGGGGATTTTGGGTGCGGCTGCGAGGGTCTGTGGGGAGTGGGGAGTGGGGGTTGGGGACGACCGTGTGGGGGGAGGAGAGTGAGAGCGTGGGAGGAGTGGGTCAGGTGGGGTGGGTTTTTTTATCTTTCTTTTGGTGCGCCTCGGGGTCGGTTCGGTGCGGGTGTGTGCGGAATAACTTTTTTGTGGTTAGAATAAAGTCTTAAGAGTATTGTTAGAATAGACCCACCCTATATATGTATGTGTGTGTGTGTGTGTGTGTGTGTGTGTGTATATGAATATTGCTTGGGTATCTCCTGGGAAGGTTCTACCTCCTTTATACTCTTAAACTGTGTGTTAATCATTTGTTGTTCTTTCTTATTGAACTAAAGCTCTTTATGAGGCGTCGCAGAGACACCCGACTGTGGCATTTATTTTCAAGACCTTTCAATGCGTTGCACAAACACCCGATTGGCATTTCTTTTCAAGACCTTTTGAGGCGTCGCACAGACACCCAATTGGCATTTCTTTTGAAGACCTTTCGAGGCATCGCGAAGACACCTGACTGGCTTGTTTTTTATTTTCTTTTGGGATTCTCGGGACGGTCCTACCTCCTGGAACCCCCTTTGCCTTTGGTTTTATTGGGATTAAAGCCCTTTGTGTGGCATCACGAAGACACCCAACTGTGGCATTCTTTAAGTTTTTCTCTTGGGATTTTTGGGACGGTTCTACCTCCTGATACCCGGCTTTATTTTTGTGTGACAATATATTTATTTATACCTCATTGATATTAGTTGGCTAACCCTTACTTTCTATGCAGATATAATATTCTTATATGATCGCAGACTGATATCTTTTTGTTTATATATTTGGAACGATTGATATTATGTTTTGTTATTGAATTGATGACATGAACGTTCGAAGGAAGTAGTTGATCATGTTTGAATTGCTTGTCATAATCCATGATTAATATGAAGTTGGATTTCCATCACAAGTCTGAGATCACCTAAGATTTGGATATGATTGTATAGTTATGACGGAATGCTACCCCAAATATGATTTTTGAAACCATTTTTTCTTTGCTAGTTCATGTACCGGTAGTTCAAATTTGAATTATTTCCATTAAATGCCTAGAAATGCACTTAATGACTCGAAAATAGCAAATGAACCCTTTCTTTTTTTGCGAATAAATAGCAAATGAACCCTGAGCAAGGCCAAATTTGAACATGGATGATTCAATGGTGTTGTTGATTGTGGTAAAAAAATCAAGGTCAAAACACGAAGGAAATGTCGATTACACTTCAAACATATGGCATTCCCTCTCAACTACCATATTCTTCCTCGGAGATTGTTTGGCTTTTAAAGAGTGTAGATGTGAACTTTGTCTAAATATTCTCAAATTTTTACCACGACATTCTGAGGTCATACCATGACACCATGCCAAGTATCGAGTTTTTTAGACTCTATTTGCATTTTCCAGAATTAAGAAAACAATAAACTCCATGTTTGTGGTGGAGCCTTTGCCACATAGATCTTTCAAATTTCTTTTCATTTCTTGTGTGAGGCATACACACCTGTACAATACCGCAAATATGATTTTAAAACCATTTTTCTTCCCTAGTTCATGTACCGGTAGTTCAAATTTGAATTATTTCCATTAAATGCCAAGAAATGCACTTAATGACTAAAAAATAGCAAACGAACCCTGAACAAGGCCAAATTTGAACATGGATGGTTCTATCGTGTATGTTGATTGTGGAAAAAAAAACTCAAGGTCAAAACACCAAGGAAATGTCGATTCCACTTCAAACCTAATGAAAAACTGCAAGACATCGCCCACGGTTCGTCTATTTTAACTCTTTGTGACTGTGGTCTTCTGAAATAAATATCCTCAGCCCCCTCCATCCAACCTGGCTCGTATGCGCTGGAGAGTCCCCTGATGCGTTGGCTTGCGTGGAAGTGGGCGCAGTCGCACGCATGGACGAGAACGTGGCAGCGGCGGTGGCATGCATGGAAGAGGTCGCCGCGGCCGCGGAGGCACTAGCGTATATGAGGCTGCTGCTGAGCTGAGACGCGCGGAGGCGGCTGCACCCGCTGCGCGTTCGCACTTGAGGTTAAGGCCATGGCCGCGGTCTTACATGCGGATTTGGCCACGAGTAACGAGGTCGTTGCCTTTTCCGTGCTCGCCGAGAGTATGAGTGGGGAGTGGAGGAATGAACGGGCTTATGCGGTGTTCAAGGGCATGGCCGACGCCGACAAGGATCTGGATCCTTCCTCCAGAGAAAGGACGCTGCAGCAGTGTAGGAATTATTTCAACATTGCACGACAGTTGAGAACTCCGACAATGATGAGGTGTATCTCGTTTCAGTTAATTATTATGCATTCTGGTATATTATGCATTCAAGTTAAGTATCCCTCGTTTAGGTAATTTGCAACGAGTTGAGCAACATGATCCCCTGTGTTGAGTTAATTATGTATGAGAATGAACGACAATGTGTGCAATCAATTTTTAAGTTTGGTGCTTTGCAATGATTTCTCAACGTGCCACACGTTTCTACCAAACAACTCATGTCCAATGGATGCACGTACTCAATGAACGAAATCTAAAATTTGGAGAGTTCGATATCGAGTGATTACTCTCGCACACGATTATTTTGTTTTAGTCGTGTCCGATAAGTATTTCGCCCGCGGCAATTTTCCCACTTCAGCGAATTTTTTTGCCATTTCCCTCCCTCCACCGCCCCCCGCCTCCAAAGTCCAAACCCCTTCCACCAATTCTCCCCCTCGAGATATCCTCCACAATTCTCCTTGGTCGCGAGGTACGTAAGCCCCCCCCCACCCTACTAAAGATCCACCCCTTGCTCCGGTCCTCCAAACAGTCGCCGGCTAGATCTATAATAATGCCACCTGCGAAATACCCTCTAGCCACCAGATCACCATCCCCTCCCCAAAAGCATCGCTCTGTCTTGGGGAGCTCGACGAGCATATGGCCGCCGAGAAGCAAATCGTTGCTGGACCCGCCGATGAAGGCATGGTCGCCTCCATGCGTACCAACCCAAAGATCCTGGAAGACCATCTCGCCGTCAAGGCCACCGCGCGCGAGGAATACTTTGCGCGGTTGAAAGCACACGCAGGCGTGGTCTTGCATATATACATCTTGCTAGGGTTGGCTACGACATCGAGCTCGTCAACGACGATATCTTGCAGAGTGCTATTGAACATTTGGAATCGGTGCCCTCCAAGGTCGATTTCTTCAATAGCGGGCCTGCGGAGAGGGCTACCACTTTCTTGAAGGCCCGGGCCATCTCCGGCGGCTCGAGCTACTCCGCCATCGAGGACACCGGCAGGGTCGAGTACGCCGTTGAGCCCATTTTGGCTAAGTTGAAGGCAAATTTCGTCGCCGGTGCCTTTGGATCCTCACCCGTCGAGGCAGATCCCATTGTCTTTTCTGTTCAGGACGAGGAGGTCACCCACGATGTGGAGGCCTCCTTCCATGCACTCTTTTGCTGATTAAGCCGTACTTACTTGTAGCTTTGCCGTAAAAAAAGCCCTCCTTCTATGCACTCTTTCGCTGATTATGCATTGCCCTGTTTAATTATATGACCTCTATTTTTGAATCATGCACAATATGTGTTCAATGGGGCAGCCAGCTCTATTTACAGTATGGATTGTCTGGTTCAGATGTTCCTTCACTACTGCAGGATGGTGCTAACGTGACACATGTATTGGAGACCCTTCGACCAAACTGTGTGCAATGCATGAATCACAAACGGTATCGTAACAAAACCATCACTAATAAAATGAACTATGTGCGATGGCAGAGACATCAAATACGATTCAGAAAAGAGTCGCTTGTGCGATACGTGGCATACAGTTGATCCATACGAACTGTTTGCGACGAGCGAAACAACAGAAACGTTTAGCCAAATCAAGTTGTGTGCGATAGACGTCATACAGTTCACTCGGATGAACTGTTTGCGATGTGCCAAAACAACAGAAACGGCCAGCCAGATCAAGGTGTGTGCGATAGACGGCATACAGTTCACTCCGATGAACTGTTTGCAATGAGTCAGAACAACAGAAACGGTTAGGCAGATCAAGGTGTGTGTGATAGAAGGCATACAGGTTAGTCGAATAAACTGTTTGCGATGAGCCAAAACAACAGAAACGATTTGGATTAACAAGATGTGTGTGATACCCAGGTCAGTAATCAGAATTGTGTGGGAAGACCGATAATAACACAGACAGTTCCTGCTAATAAGCTGTATTAGTGCATGTTAACAGTAAAAAAAATTCAAATTTCAAAAGGTCAAAAGAGCCCTGAAAATTTCCAAATTTTAACATGATAGTTGTATTAGCCCATGTTAACGGTACAAAAAATTTCGTACAATTTCCATCACCATCTGTTGCCACTGTACTCCAAATTAGTCTTTTGCAGCTAATAAAAAAATGAACTACATCGGATACAATTGGTTATAGGAACAGTTTGCGATGAAAATTCATGGGTCTTTTTATGTCTTCCTCCGTAAGCTTCGCCGGCTTCGTCTGCTCAAGCGCAGTTCACTCCCGAATCCTCGAATCCCCGATCCCCATTCCCCAACCACTTCTTGCAAAGAATGACGCCGTGGAGACACTTCGTGAGGGTCCGTACGGTCACCGCGTCCACCCCGAGCTGCTCCGCCTCTGCCGAGAGCGCGGCCGCCTACACCGAGAATGCGGCCGCATCCGCATTGAGCGCGGTGGCATCCACCGAGGTGGCGTCTATGGCAACCGACAGGGCAGCTGCAGCAGCCGAGACGGGTGCAGCAGTTGCTGCGACGGCGGCTGCAAACGCCGAGAGTGCTCGAGCAGCCGTGCATGCCGCAGAGGTCGCCCTGGCCCGGGTCGAGGCCATCCACGCCCAGATCGAGGACGCCCAAACCAAGATATTCCAGGCCTCCGGGCAATCCAGCATGCACCCCACGTCTGAAAAGGTGGCGGAGATGCTTGCCGACGATGCGGCGGCGGAGGCCATGGGGCCCCTGCTTCCTCATGAGATCGATGAGTGGGAGCTAGGGATGTAGGAGGCGGCGGAGATCGAGGAGCGCCGGGAGGAGGAGTTGCGCATGGCTAAGGAGGAGGTAGAGAAGCGCCTGTCCGTCGAGGAATCAGCGGTAAAGTAACAACGCGAGCTCTGGCGCCGCCACTACTACGAGTACTACAACCTTGAGGTCGGTGCCGAGGACAAGGACGAGGACGACGACGCGGTCGACTTCATCCTGGGGGACGCGGAGTCCACCAACGGTGGCATGTCGCCAGGACAAGTCATCGACATCTCATCTTACACCGGCGAGGCATAGGGCGGCGTGTTGGCGGCTTTGTTAAAATTTGCATACTTAGCCTTTGTTTATAACGCTGGTCTTTTGTTAGCTCAATGTTTAGGTCAACTGGCTTTATTTAATTACTAAAATTGCTCGATTCAATAAGTGTGGTCTGTGTGCTGTAGGCTCTTTTGTGTACCCAAATTAGCAAGTGATGTTAAATTATGCAATGACGTGGATGAGCACTGTACCCAGGGATATTTCGACCAAATTTTGAGTGCTCAAACTCATCGCATGCGCGTAAAGCAGAATAATCATTTGCGATGCACACATTTGTTCAAAGTGAATGGTGTCCGATGACACTGCGCGCCAGGTTTTCCTCCACCTTTCGATTTTTTTTGCCTACCACCGAAATATCTAACTCCCCCCTCCCCATCCCCATTTCTTCCCAACCACGAGTCACATTTCCCTTGTTTCCTCCTTCCTTCCTTCCTAAGCTATAGCCACTTCCTCGCTTGCTTCCTCGCTCTTGCCGTCTCGCATCCGACCGCCGCGGACAACATGGTCTTCTTCTATGACCTCTCTAGCGGTTCCTCCTCCTCTCACGACTCTGTCACCAGCTGGGTATGCCTCTCTCCTCTCTCTCGTCCCCCTAGGTTTAGCGTTATGATTTGGAATAAAGGATTTTAACCCGGTGACCGATTTGAGTCATTTCTTCTTCTTGTAGCTACCTAGGACTATCACTTGCAAGGAATAGAGCGGGGTAGCTGAAGATCTGCCTCGTTGTCACAATCAATCTCCATGCATGAAGTTAGTGGCTTTTAAATCTGTGGATAGTGGGAGGAAGTTTCTGACATGTGCAGAGAAGGTAAGCCTTAGTTTCGTTGTTACAAATCATTTGTTAGATGTGATTCACACACTGTCACTGTAATATGTTAATCTCGATGTGATTAAGACACTACAGTTTCTACCTAGTATCTAAAAATATTGCCATCTCATCTGCGGTGCCCTGAGAAAATTATTTGGCACCGCTTCAGCAGTTTGTGCAGCCAGCTTTGCACCACACATCCGAGCAAGCAAGCAGTAAAATACTAATACTTTATGGCACGAAGAAACTGGGCATCGGAGTAACTAGGTGCTCCGGTTCCCTAAATTTTTCCTCTGGCGTCGGCTCGTCAGTGCAGGGCACCGGTGCCAAATGTAGCAACAGTTGATTTGACACCGGTTTTGGCGTACATAGTGGAGGGACTTAGTGCTATTAGTTCTATGTTAGTAAATTTGTGCATGTACATACCTGTTAGTATTAATTTGATGTCATTCAAACACCGTCGCTATGCTGTTGCAGTTATATTTAGCTTTCTCATAAAATGATCAATTTGTTATTATAGTACATGACTAAGAACTTCTAGCGTTGTTGCAGTTAATTATAGCTTGTGATATTCCTGAATTTGATTGTTGTCTCAGTAGCAATTATTTCATTTGCACATTGATCTTTTTGACAAGATATGTTATAATTAACGTGTTTCTTCAGTTTTTAAAAATATGTAAGTGATGATTTTCTATATTGCTTGAAACCCATTTTCCCTACAATTATAACTGATTTTGTTTTAAATATTATAGGATGAACGAAAGTATTCTTAACTGGAGTGGGTTGATCAAGAGTGGTCACAGTCTTTGAAGATGTGCCTCTGGAGCATGTATGAGGAAGAGAATAGAGATAGGCTTAGAGAAAATATTGTCAAAGCTGAAGAATATTTCAAGATGCGGGAAAAAAAGAGAAAGATGGAGAATGAGCTTAGATTTGTCAAATTAGACTTTGCTAATATGGTGTTTGCGAAGGAGGAGTCACTTTTTCAGTTGGTCAGTGCAAAACAGGCTCTTACTGAACTGAAAGCAGAGGTGGAGAAGACGAATTTGGCTAATCATGCATCAGTCGACTAGGGAAATGAATATATTTTTCTAATATTGTGCTCAACATACTTTGTGCTTATGAAGGTGAACTAGCTATAAGTTGTACTGTGCGGTATTCACGTACCTATCATACTGTGTTGTTAAAATATATCTGTGTGCCTGATATGAAAGTAGTAAACAGCTGTTCGATACGAAATATGAATTTGCTTAATACTTGAGGTATTAATATTAAACTAATAAACCTCCTAATGGGTCATAGCACTTTACAAATGCTTCTAGCAGTAAAAGCGTGTATGATGGATAACCCAATGTCATACAGTTTTCTTAATCGAATCGTGTGTAATATACGAACTGAGACAGAGCATGTGTGATCGCTACACCTACCATAGACGAGGTAATACAGAAAACTATGTGTGATGTCGTATGCCACACAAACATTTGTTCCATAATTACTGTGTGGGATGGCAAGATGATCTCCCACGGCTTGTCCTACGAAAGCGTCTGAGTTATCTCCCCCGATCGCACACGAACAGAAAATTGTGTGTGATACACATACGAACGGAAATGTTTGTCTGGGATGCACTGTGTGGGATGTACATATGATCGGAAACGTTTGTCTGGAATTCACTGTGTGGGATGAACATATGAATGGAAACGGTTTGGCTTGTATAATTGTCTGCGATGGCTCGCCCGATCGCACACGAGCTCTTTTTGCCCGCGTGTGTGACCGGAGGAGCTACGTCGACGGTTTCTGGGTCGTGTGGGATGCCCCCCCCCCCCCTATCTTACACACAGGCAAGGCGCGGTTTAAAACCTCTGTCATGGAAAGGGGGTAAAAAGTTTGTATAGCACGTCACTGCACTCAGGTGCCCTTCATGCAATGTCATTATATTTGGTGTCTGTTTGTAAGCTTGCTGAATTGAACAATCAATGGAAATCTTGAACTATTTTGACATGCTTTGTTCCATATGAACTATTTTGGTATACTAGTGTGCTAAATCTTCATAATGAAGATATTATTGATAGTCTGCTAATTCTCGTTTCACCTCAACATGCCTGTACTTCTTGCAAGGTCACAATGGGAGATGCTGCTCTTTACCATCAAGGTTAGCTTCAACTTCTTATGGCTTATTGTATATTGCTGTGCGATTTCCAAGTACCTTTGTAATTTTTACGATGTCGTGCATGTAGGTACATATGTCATAGGTACTTATCCATGCTTCCACCTTTCTGTGTATGGGGCAATGAGATATTCCTGAAACAAGGCCAAGTGAAGAAACTAAAAAAGATTGTTAGGATAAACAGAGGGGCGATCAAAATCAAACTCTTTGTTTGCACATTATCGAAGCAAATGTGAATTTCAGGATGGTAAGAACTATAGATTTTCCCATTCACGATGTATTTGCAGACCACAATATCTGAATATCTGAATATTCCTGTTTTTAGTGGTTTTCAAAGCAGATCACTAAGGATAACCTCTCAAACTACGTGATTCCTGGTGAGGCAAGAAAAATTAAAGTATCTCACCAAGACTACCATGATGAAGAACTTGATGTCTTTCTCAAGATGGTGAAGGATGGGCGGGACAGTCATCACAAGGGGTTGGACTAAGTTTGTTAAAGCCTTCCACATGAAGAAGGCACAATATGGGTCTTCCGCTTCTTCAACAACGAGAGCGACCCGTATGTCTTTCGCCTCGCTCTTTATCATCTCTAAAGCTGTTGTTGCTAAGTGTTTAATGTCAAATTGGTGCTAGCAATTGTATTTCGATCCTTTTAGGTAGTTTGATGCTTATAATTCTTGAACATATGTTGATCTGTATGTTTGTTAATATATGTGAAAGACATTCAGTTATGCCTGCATTCAAATTGGAATAAAGTTTCTGGTGTATTAGCTATTGCAATAATTAAATTATATATAATCTAATACCGTGGTGTTGGACATTACATTGCACACGGTTCTTGATGAAAAGTCGTGAGCCTGGAACTCGAACAAAACACACGCTTCGTTTAAACTGCTCGACTGCGATACACAACTTCATCGCACACATTCGTACAAAGATAATCGTCTGCTATTGGCGGACACATTACACACAGTTTGGCCTGCCAAACTGTTTGCGAACTACGACAACATCAAACACGATTGACAAAAAGATAATTGTCTACGATGCATCTCCTTTCGCAAACGATTCTATTTTATACAGTGTGTGCGGACCTTACATGAATCGCACACGATTACGCTTTGTGGGCCGTTTGGGAACCCAAGCGCATCATAGTTGTTTTCTCATTGATCAGTGATGGACCCCCATCCCCAACACACTCGAGCACACAGTTCCCAAAACTGTGTGCGATTGGTGGTCCGAACTGTTTGAATAGCCCTTAACTATACCAGTGGCAGAATGTGATGAAGATTGCCATGATGGAGGATAGTGTAGGGATTCCAGTTGTGAAGCTAAATCCCATAGTAGTCCATCAACCCACGCACGAACGGGTGGATCGCCTGCGACAGACCATACAACATGAAGAGGGTGAATAAGACAACATCTCCAACTTCGTGAGCGGGGCCGCGTGACCAGAACGCCCACTGGCAATAGTGCCACATCTTGAAGATCATCGAGCTGGTCAACGCCGACCACTGACTCCAGCCAGTTCGACATCATGAAGTCTACTAGGTCATAGGCCTCGCATGGAATCATCTCCTCCTCATAATCTCATAGTTGCATCTCCTCGATGTCAAGTTTCAGCTTCTCCTCGCCCTTATCGCAGTGCATCCAGATCTAGAGCAGAGTCATTGTTGGGAAAAACTGGAGGAGTGGGGAGGGCAAAGTTTTAGGGGGCGCAGAAAGCTCGAAGCTTGCAATGGCGGAGAGCAAGAATCGTGAAGATGGCAATGAGTGCAATCGGGAAAGAAATCAATCTCCCCACTGCCTTATACCAGAAGGAACAGAAGAGGCCACCGCGGCCCGCTCGGCATGGGTCCCACTTCCCTTCAAAACGTCCCATGGGCACGTGAATCGAGGGATTGATGGACGTGTGTGGCATCCCACACGACACCGTTACAGTTGGCGCGGCTCTTCATGCTCCCGTTGACTGGATTTGACCTGTTCGAACCAGACCAGGTGATTCTTCGTACTCTCAGTCGCTTGGAATGGGCTCAGACTGGTTTGAGCTGTTCGAGCCTAGTCCTATATCACTCGTGCTCTTGGTCGCTCTGTGCAGACAGAATTGGGCCTCATGGTCACTCAACGATACCGCAATTTTGGGAGCATCACTCGGTCCGAATTGCAGATGCCGGAGCATCACTCTAACGGCAACATAGTTACCTAAGAATCACTCTGTAAGGATGGAGGCAGCTATGACGGCCCCTCAGCAGGTTATTAGTCTGACCTTGGGGCTTAATGTTCCAGTCTATCGACATTCTTCGATAGTGAGCCTCCATATGTTCATAAGTCACTCTGACAAGATCTGGAGTGAATGGAAATTATGGTGCGCTCCAAACAGGTTATTGGTCTGATGACTTAGGTCAGTCAGACTAAAGCACTAAGTTTGTTCTTGTTCAGACGAGATTTCTTCAGGTGTACTTCCACGAGGTGCTAGCTCGGATTGCAAGGCATCTTTCAGTGAATTAGTCTGAATTAATTGAATGCCTCCAGTTAGGCCCCCAGCTGACCCCGCCAGTCAAAATAGTATCAGATGTCACCAGAATTTGCCCATTACTCACTCAAACACTGTGACTCCTCTATCTACCAGGATAGGCACCACTATGGCTTATAGTTCTTTAACTATTTATTGTAGGAAATTCATGAGTCCATCAAGACCAGTCTGCACATGACAAGACGGTGTGCTCAGTCTGGTTATCACTCTGAAACTTCTGTTCAGGAGGAAGAGGAGTCAAGCCAGCAGTTAGATCCTAAAGGGCTCGGGGCCTACTGACGATGCCATGCCCCGGGGTATAGCCACGGAGGACAATGGAGGCCCGGCAACCACGGGGTGATCCAAGCCCATGACTCGGAGTCCACGGGCTATACGGGGCGCATTATCACCTTGGCGCACAAGAGAAAGACTCTACCAAAGATCTCGCGTAGTTACCTTAGATTAGACAAATCATAACCGACTCGGATCCATGTAACCTAGCCTCAGCCACCTATAAAAGGCCAGGCAGAGAACCCCCACCCCCTCCCTCGAGGGGCATAACCTGATCTCACAGCCTACACCATCATATATCGCGGTATACCCTTTGTACGGAATGCAACCCCTAGTTCTCATATGAGACTAGAGCAATATACATCCAGACAAGTAGGTAGTAGGGGTATTACAATGCCGAGGGCCCGAACCTGGGTAAACTCTCCTCGTGTGGACCATCCGGATCACCAGTACGTGGGCTACCCCATCATGAATACCGTTGGGACATTACCACGATACCTTTCCCAAGAATGACCGTGAGGTCCTCGAAGGAACCTAAATTTATAGGTGGCCCCCCAAATTTTCCTGATATTGCAAATAGGGCCTCGGTTTTCCAAAAACCGTCAGGAGGCCCGATTTCGCAAAGGAAAATTTACTTTTGGCCCGGCAAGCTTCAAAAAATTGTAGAATAACCCCCCTTTTTCAACAGAATTGCTCCAAAAAATTAGAAAAAAACCAAGAAAATGCTGTAATGCTCCAAAAAAACGCAGGAGGCCCGCAAAAATTCAGAAAAATATGGGAAACTAGAGAAAAATCCTGGGAATTGGGAGAAAAATATGGAGCCACTTGGAGACCTATTCTTTCACCTTCGCGTCAGGCTTCCTTCTCTACCCCTCGCTCCGGCACGAGGAGCAAGTCCAACCCTTCACGCCAGCACAAGGAGCAAGTCCAACCCATTGTTCCGGCACGAGGAGCAAGTCCAAACCGTCACTCCGGCACGAGGGTCAATACCAACCCCTCGTTCCGGCGGGAGGAGCAAGTCCAACCCTTCATCTTGATGTGTGGAGCAAGTTGCACCCTACCTTCTGATATATCAAGAAGAATATAAGCCAAACCAACATGCAAATTCTAGAGCATCCCCTGTCACGAGCAATAGTTGACCCGCTCTCACTGGTAGTGACCTTTGTGACTCCGGCTTAAGGGGACTCCTGTTGGTTAAAAATAAATAATCCCATTTGGGGGTCCCATCAGTCCTACGTGGCTAGTCAACAAAACTCCAAGGCAGTTGCCATGGTCAACTAGTCAAAGGGGAAGGGAAAACCAAAAGGCCAAGGTCAACAATGAATGCAAGAAGCAAAGAACCACAACACTAGATATGGCCCAACTATCCAAAGGCCCATTCATGCATGAATGAAGGGGAGTGGTGCACCATGGACTATGGACATCCCCAGCTCTAACTAGTCTTCATGGACTCATGGGCCAGGCTTTAGCATAATACCCCTCCTATCTACCACCATCATGGGTAGCCTTGGACATTTGTCAAGGCACCCTCACCTATATAAGCTCCCCCATGGGCATGTTACTCATTCACTCTCACTTGAATAAACTCAAGGGAAGGGCACTTGAGTGTTGGGAAACTTAGCATGGAAAACAAAAATTTTCTACGCACACGCAATGATCTATCCATGGAGATGCATAGCAATGAGAGGGAGAGTGTGTCTACGTACCCTCGTAGACCGAAAGCGGAAGTGTTTCATAACGCGGTTGATGTAGTCGAACTTACTTCGCGTTCCACCGATCGAGTACCGAACGTACGGCACCTCCGGGTTCTGCACACGTTCAGCTCGATGACTTCCCTTGCCTTCTTGATCCAGCAAGGTGTCGAGGTAGTAGATGAGTTCCGTCAGCACGATGGCGTGGTGACGGTGATGGTGATGTGATCCGTGCAGGGCTTCGCCTAAGCACCACGAGAATATGACCGGGGGTGTAAACTGTGGAGGGGGGCGCCGCACACGGCTAACAATTGATGTTGTGTGTTCTAGGCGACCCCCTCACACATATATACAGGTGGGAGGGGCGGAGAGGCAGCCAGGGGGCTCCCCAAGTAGGATGCGAATCCTACTTGGCGTTTCCCCAAGTGGCGCCCCCCCTTTCCTTTTTTCACCGGAGAAGAAAGGAAAGGGGAAGAGAGAAAGGAAGGGGGAGCCGAACCCCCCTCTTTCCTTCTCCAATTTGGCCTCCTGCCAAAGGGGGGGCGCGCCACCCCTTGTGGGCTGGTGTGCTCCCCTCTCGTGGCCCATATGGACAATATCTTCCCCCCGGCGGTTCCGGTAACCCCTCCTGTACTCTGATAAATACCCGATACACTCCGGAACACTCCGGATGTCCGAATAATATCGTCCTATATATCAATATTTACCTCTCGACAATTTTGAGACTCTTCGTCATGTCCGTGATCTCATTCGGGACTCCGAACAACATTCGGTCACCAAATCACATAACTCATATAATACAATATCGTCATCGAACGTTAAGCGTGCGGACCCTACGGGTTCGAGAACTATGTTGACATGACCGAGACGCCTCTCTGGTCAATAACCAACAGCGGAACCTGGATGCTCATATTGGCTCCTACATATTCTACGAAGATCTTTATCGGTCGAATCGTTATGACAACATACATTATTCCCTTTGTTCATCGGTATGTTACTTGCCCGAGATTCGATCGTCGGTATCTTCATACCTAGTTCAATCTCGTTACCGGCAAGTGTCTTTAATTGTTCCATAATACATCATCCTACAACTAACTCAGTAGTCACTTGGCTTGCAAGGCTTCTTATGATGTGTATTACCGAGAGGGCCCAGAGATACCTCTCCGATACTCAGAGTGACAAATCCTAATCTCGATCTATGCCAACTCAACAAACACCTTCGGAGATACCTGTAGAGCATCTTTATAATCACCCAGTTATGTTGTGACGTTTGATAGCACACAAGGTATTCCTCCGGTATCAGGGAGTTGCATAATCTCATAGTCGAAGGAATATGCATTTGACATGAAGAAAGCAATAGCAATAAAACTGAACAATCATAATGCTAATCTAACGGATGGGTCTTGCACATCACATCATTCTCCTAATGATGTGATCGCATTATCAAATGACAACTCATGTCTATGGCTAGGAAACCTTAACCATCTTTGATCAACGAGCTAGTCAAGTAGAGGCTCACTAGGGACACAGTGTTTATCTGTGTATTCACACATGTATTGATGTTTCCGATCAATACAATTCTAGCATGAATAATAAAAATTTATCATGAATAAGGAAATATAAAATAACAACTTTATTATTGCCTCTAGGGCATATTTCCTTCAGTCTCCCACTTGCACTAGAGTCAATAATCTAGATTACATTGTAATGATTCTAACACCCATGGAGTCTTGGTGCTGATCATGTTTTGCTCGTGGAAGAGGCTTAGTCAACGGGTCTGCAAATTCAGATCCGTATGTATTTTGCAAATCTCTATGTCTCCCTCCTTGACTTGATCACAGATCGAGTTGAAGCATCTTTTGATGTGTTTGGTTCTTTTGTGAAATCTGGATTCCTTCGCTAGGGCAATTGCTCCAGTATTGTCACAAAAGATTTTCATTGGACCCGATGCACTAGGTATTACACCTAGATCGGATATGAACTCCTTCATCCAGACTCCTTCATTTGCTGCTTCCGAAGCAGCTATGTACTCCGCTTCACACGTAGATCCCGCCACGACCCTCTACTTGGAACTGCACCAACCGACAGCTCCACCATTCAGTATAAATACGTATCCGGTTTGTGACTTAGAGTCATCCGGATCAGTGTCAAAACTAGCATCGACGTAACCATTTACGACGAGCTCTTTGTCACCTCCATAAACGAGAAACATATGCTTAGTCCTTTTCAGGTACTTTAGGATGTTCTTGACCGTTGTCCAGTGATCTACTCCTGGATTACTTTGGTACCTCCCTGCCAAACTTATAGCAAGGCACATCAGGTCTGGTATACAGCATAGCATACATGATAGAACTTATGGCTGAGGCATAGGGAATGACTTTCATTTTCTCTCTATCTTCTGCAGTGGTCGGGCATTGAGTCTGACTCAACTTCACACCTTGTAACACAGGCAAGAACCCTTTCTTTGACTGATCCATTTTGAACTTCTTCAAAACTTTACCAAGGTATGTGCTTTGTGAAAGTCCTATTGAGCATCTTGATCTATCTATATAGATCTTGATGCCCAGTATATAAGCAGCTTCACCGGGGTCTTTCATTGAAAAACTCTTATTCAAGTATCCTTTTATGCTATCCAGAAATAAAAGAGCGAATAGCAAAAAAAATCTTGAAGGCAAATATATTAAAGAAGAGACCCGGGGGCCGTAGTTTTCACTAGTGGCTTCTCTCAAGAAAAATAGCAAACGGTGGAAACAAATTACTGTTGGGCAATTGATAGAACTTCAAATACTCATGACGATATCCAGCCAATGATCATTATATAGGCATCACGTCCAAGAGTAGTAGACCTTCTCCTGCTTGCATCTACTACTATTACTCCACACATCGACCGCTATCCAGCACGCATCTAGTGTATTAAGTTCATGGAGAAACGGAGTAATGCAATAAGAACGATGACATGATGTAGACAAGGTCTATTTATGTAGAAATAGACCCCATCTTGTTATCCTTAATGACAACGATACATACGTGTCCTTTCCCTTTCTGTCACTGGGATCAAGCACCGTAAGATCGAACCCATCACAAAGCACCTCTTCCCATTGCATGATAAATAGATTAAGTTGGCCAAACAAAACCCAAATATCGGAGAAAAAATACGAGGCTATAATTAATCATGCATATAAGAGATCAAAGAAGACTCAAATAACTTTTATGGATAAAAAGATAGATCTGATCATAAACTCAAAGTTCATCGGATCCCAACAAACATACCGCAAAAAAGAGTTACATCATATGGATCTCGAAGAGACCATTGTACTGAGAATCAAATGAGAGAGAGAAAGCCATCTAGCTACTAACTACGGACCCGTAGGTCTACAATGAACTACTCGCGCATCATCGGAGAGGCACCAATGAGGATGATGAACCCCTCCGTGATGGTGTCTAGATTGGATCTGGTGGTTCTGGAACTTGCGGTGGCTGGAATTGATTTTCGTCGACTCCCCTAGGGTTTCTGGAATATTGGGGTATTTATAGAGCAAAGAGGCGGTGCGGGAGGCAGCCGAGGTAGGCACAACCCATCTGGGCGCGCCTGGGCCTCCAGGCGCGCCCTGGTGGGTTGTGCTCCCCTCGGAGCACCCCCCAGGTGCTTCTCCGGCCCACTGGATGTCCTCTGGTCCAAGAAAAATACACAAAAAGTTTCGCTGCATTTGGAGTCCGTTTGTTATTGATTTCCTGCGATGTAAAAAACATGCAAAAAATCGCAATTGGCACTGGCACTATTTCAATAGGTTAGTACCAAAAAATGATATAAAATGATTATAAAACATCCAAGAATGATAATATAATAGCATGGAACAATAAAAAATTATAGATACGTTGGAGACATATCACCTACCCGACGTCAATGACCTCGGCGGCGGCCGTCGCGCCGGTCATCCCCACAACCTGACCCTTATGTGTGCATTTGGAGTTTTGGACTGAAGCTGAGCAGAGTAGTCTCTCGTGCGTGAGGACATTGGCCTCTTGGCAAAAGTTACTAGTTGCTGCTCCTGGGCTGCTGCGTAGTGGGCTATTGGCCAATTTTTCACCGATGGGCTGCTCTCAAGCCTGTATGCTAGTAGTCTTTTTTGCCATATACCTCTATATACGAATTTTTTATAGAAAAATTTGGGTGTACATCTGTACACCCATGACCTGTGCTGGATCCGCCCCTGACTGCAACGTTGTCAAACACAGAGCTCGCTGGAAACCAAGCCGTTGTTTGCCGTCGTCGCTCAGTGTGCCCACCAACTGCATAGAGACGCACACTGAACCGCATCTCATGCCCCCGCTCCACCAGCATGTACAAATTGCACGACACATGAACGCCATCTTAACGTAGACGGAACTCCACTCAAAATAAGAAGCACACCGTACTGAACATTTCCCAAATCAAAAATAGCGAACTAGAGAAAATCATTTTTTGGGAAAAGGTGACGCACGAACTGCACTTGGGTGTCCCGGCGCACTCCAAGTCCGGGACGCTTGGACTGCAAGGGGAGGAGGTGCAACTCGCCGAAGCCGTACTGCATGGACGCGCAGTGATGACCAACGAACTGCATGTGGCGCGCTGCGGAGTTGCACAAGAGAAAAAAGGGGATGGAGGTCAGCAAGATGCAGCGTCATGAATCCAAGCTGAACTGCATGGGAGGAGTAACCAAATAGCCTGTGAATCCAACATGAACCTCGCCGGAGTCGAGGTGGAGTTCTTCTCTCTCCCCTGCCTGCACAGGGGTGCTGGAGGCATGCTGGTCGTCGACGCATTTTTGGAGGAAGCCTAGGATCTGTGGTAGCATGCACACGCAGCAGGATCCACCGAAGAAGGGGGAACTGGTGAAGGTTGCTGGAGAAGGGAGGTGAGATGGGGCCGACGGTGGGCGGCGCGCTCGGATCCGCGCCGGCAACAGTGCGGGGTGCCTGAAGGCGGCGCACCAGGATCCACGCCGGCAGCCATGTCGGGCGCCTTGGGGAGGCGCCAACTGGATCGGCGCTGGTAGCCACGCGAGGCGCCTGGGGGTGGCATGCCTAGATCCGCGCCGGTAGCCACGGGAGGCACCTGGGACGGTGCGGCCGGATCTGCGCCGGCATCCTGGCAGGGACGGTTGGTGGTGGGGCGGTGGTGGGAGGTGGCGGGTGGGGGTAGGGGCCAGATCTGGTGGCGTTGGTGACAGGGGGCGATAGGTGGCTGGGAGCGTGGGTGGACTGACGGAGACGAAGAAGATGGTAGGGATTTTGGGTGCGGTTGCGAGGGTCTGTGGGGAGTGCGGAGTGGGGGTTGGGGACGACCGTGTGGGGGGAGGAGAGTGAGAGCGTGGGAGGAGTGGGTCGGGTGGGGTGGGTTTTTTATCTTTCTTTTGGTGCGCGTCGGGGTCGGTTCGGTGGGGTTGTGTGCGGAATAACTTTTTTGTGGTTAGAATAAAGTCTTAAGAGTATTGTTAGAATAGACCCACCCTATATATGTATGTGTGTGTGTGTATATATATATATATGAATATTGCTTGGGTATCTCCTGGGAAGGTTCTACCTCCTTTATACTCTTAAACTGTGTGTTAATCATTTGTTGTTCTTTCTTATTGAACTAAAGCTCTTTATGAGGCTTCGCAGAGACACCAGACTGTGGCATTTATTTTCAAGACCTTTCAATGCGCTGCACAAACACCCGATTGGCATTTCTTTTCAAGACCTTTTGAGGCGTCGCACAGACACCCAATTGGCATTTCTTTTGAAAACCTTTCGAGGCATCGCGAAGACACCTGACTGGCTTGTTTTTTATTTTCTTTTGGGATTCTCGGGACGGTCCTACCTCCAGGAACCCCCTTTGCCTTTGGTTTTATTGGGATTAAAGCCCTTTGTGTGGCATCGCGAAGACACCCAACTGTGGCATTCTTTAAGTTTTTCTTTTGGGATTTTTGGGACGGTTCTACCTCCTGATACCCGGCTTTAGTTTTGCGTGACAATATATTTATTTATACCTCATTGATATTAGTTGGCTAACCCTTACTTTCTATGCAGATATAATATTCTTATATGATCGCGGACTGATATCTTTTTGTTTATATATTTGGAACGATTGATCTTATGTTTTGTTATTGAATTGATGAGAGGAACGTTCGAAGGATGTAGTTGATCTTGTTTGAATTGCTTGTCATAATCCATGATTAATATGAAGTTGGATTTCCATCACAAGTCTGAGATCACCTAAGATTTGGATATGATTGTATAGTTATGACGGAATGCTACCCCAAATATGATTTTTGAAACCATTTTTTCTTCGCTAGTTCATGTACCGGTAGTTCAAATTTGAATTATTTCCATTAAATGCCTAGAAATGCACTTAAATGACTCGAAAATAGCAAATGAGCCCTTTCTTTTTTTGCGAATAAATAGCAAATGAACCCTGAGCAAGGCCAAAAATAAACATGGATGATTCAATGGTGTATGTTGATTGTGGTAAAATAATCAAGGTCAAAACACGAAGGAAATGTCGATTACACTTCAAACATATGGCATTCCCTGTCAACAACCATATTCTTCCTCGGAGATTGTTTGGCTTTTAAAGAGTGTAGATGTGAACTTTGTCTAAATCTTCTCAATTTTTTACCACGACATTCTGAGGTCATACCATGACACCATGCCAAGTATCGAGTTTTTTAGACTCTATTTGCATTTTCCAGAATTAAGAAAACAATAAACTCCATGTTTGTGGTGGAGCCTTTGCCACATAGATCTTTCAAATTTCTTTTCATTTCTTGTGTGAGGCATACACACCTGTACAATGCCCAAAATATGATTTTTAAAACCATTTTTCTTCCCTAGTTCATGTACCGGTAGTTCAAATTTGAATTATTTCCATTAAATACCTAGAAATGCACTTAATGACTAAAAAATAGCAAACGAACCCTGAACAAGGCCAAATTTGAACATGGATGATTCTATCGTGTATGTTGATTGTGGAAAAAAAACTCAAGGTCAAAACACCAAGGAAATGTTGATTCCACTTCAAACCTAATGAAAAACTGCAAGACATCGCCCACGGTTCGTCTATTTTAACTCTTTGTGACTGTGGTCTTCTGAAATAAATATCCTCAGCCCCCTCGATCCAAGCCACTTCCCGCATTCCTCCTTCCTCGCCGCCGGCTACAAATCATCCTCCTCGCACATGACCCATGGCCACCGAAAGGCAAACCTGGATCGCATGCGCGGGAGAGTCCCCTGATGCGCTGGCTCGCGTGGAAGTGGGCGCGGTCGCACGCATGGACGAGAACGTGGCAGCTGCGGCGGCATGCATGGAATAGGTCGCCGCGGCCGCGGAGGCACTAGCGTATATGAGGCTGCTGCCGAGCTGAGACGCGCGGAGGCGGCTGCAGCCGCTGCGCGTTCGCACTTGAGGTTAAGGCCAAGGCCGCGGTCTTACATGCGGATTTGGCCACGAGTAACGAGGTCGTTGCCTTTTCCGTGCTCGCCGAGAGTATGAGTGGGGAGCGGAGGAATGAACGGGCTTATGCGGTGTTCAAGGGCATGGCCGACGCCGACAAGGATCTGGATCCTTCCTCCAGAGAAAGGACGCTGCAGCAGTGTAGGAATTATTTCAACATTGCACGATAGTCGAGAACTCCGACAATGATGAGGTGTAGCTCGTTTCAGTTAATTATTATGCATTCTGGTCTATTATGCATTCTAGTTAAGTATCCCTCGTTTAGGTAATTTGCAACGAGTTGAGCAACATGATCCCTTGTGTTGACTTAATTATGTATGAGAATGAACGACAATGTGTGCAATCAATTTTTATGTTTGGTGCTTTGCAATGATTTCTCAACATCCCACACGTTTCTACCAAACAACTCATGACCAATGGATGCACGTACTCAATGAACGAAATCTAAAATTTGGAGAGTTCGGTATCGAGTGATTACTATCGCACACGAATATTTTGTTTTAGTCGTGTCCGATAAATATTTCGCCCGCGGCAATTTCCCACTTCAGCGAATTTTTTTGCCATTTCCCTCCCTCCACCGCCCCCCGCCTCCAAAGTCCAAACCCCTTCCTCCAATTCTCCCCCTCGAGATATCCTCCACACTTCTCCTTGGTCGTGAGGTACGTAAGCCCCCCCCCCTCCTCAAGATCCACCCTGCTCCCCGTCCTCCAAACAGTCGCCGGCTAGATCTATAATAATGCCACCTGCGAAATACCGTCTAGCCACCAGAGCACCATCCCCTCCCCAAAAGCATCGCTATGTCTTGGGGAGCTCGACGAGCATATGGCCGCCGAGAAGCAAATCGTTGCTGGACCCGCTGATGAAGGCATGGTCGCCTCCATGTGTACCGACCCAAAGATCCTGGAAGACCATCTCGCCGTCGAGGCCACCGCGCGCGAGGAATACTTTGCGCGGTTGAAAGCACACGCAGGCGTGGTCTTGCATATATTAATCTTGCTAGGGTTGGCTACGACATCGAGCTCGTCAACGACGATATCTTGCAGAGTGCTATTGAACATTTGGAATCGGTGCCCTCCGAGGTCGATTTCTTCAATAGCGGTCTCGCGGAGAGGGCTACCACTTTCTTGAATGCCCGGGCCATCTCCGGCGGCTCGAGCTACTCCGCCATCGGGGACACCGGCAGGGTCGACTACGCCGTTGAGCCCATTTTGGCTAAGTTGAAGGCAAATTTCGTTGCCAGTGCCTTTGGATCCTCACCAGTCGAGGCAGATCCCATTGTCTTTTCCGTTCAGGACGAGGAGGTCACCCACGATGTGGAGGCCTCCTTCCATGCACTCTTTTGCTGATTAAGCCGTACTTACTTGTAGCTTTGCCGTAAAAAAAAGCCCTCCTTCAGTGCACTCTTTTGCTGATTATGCATTGCCCTGTTTAATTATATGACCTCTATTGTTGAATCATGCACAATATCTGTTCAATGGGGCAGCCAGCTCTATTTACAGTATGGATTGTCTGGTTCAGATGTTCCTTCACTACTGCAGGATGGTGCTAAAGCGACACATGTAATGGAGATCCTTCGACTAAACTGTGTGCGATGCATGAATCGCAAACGGTATCGTAACAAAACCATCACTAATAAAATGAACTATGTGCGATGGCAGAGACATCAAATACGATTCAGAAAAGAGTCGCTTGTGCGATACGTGGCATACAGTTGATCCATACGAACTGTTTGCGACGAGCGAAACAACAGAAACGTTTAGCCAAATCAAGTTGTGTGCGATAGACGTCATACAGGTCACTCGGATGAACTGTTTGCGATGAGCCAAAACAACAGAAACGGCCAGCCAAATCAAGATGTGTGCGATAGACGGCATACAGTTCACTCGGATGAACTGTTTGCAATGAGCGAGAACAACAGAAACGGTTAGGCAGATCAAGGTGTGTGCGATAGAAGGCATACAGGTTAGTCAAATGAACTGTTTGCGATGAGCCAAAACAACAGAAACGATTTGGATTAACAAGATGTGTGTGATAACCAGGTCAGTAATCAGAATTGTGTGGGAAGACCGATAATAACACAGACAGTTCCTGCTAATAAGCTGTATTAGTGCATGTTAACAGTACAAAAAAAATTCAAATTTCAAAAGGTCAAAAGAGCCCTGAAAATTTCCAAATGTTAACATGATAGTTGTATTAGCGCATGTTAACGGTACAAAAAATTTCGTACAATTTCCATCACCATCCGTTGCCACTGTACTCCAAATTAGTCTTTTGCAGCTAATAAAAAAATGAACTACATCGCATACAGTTGGTTATAGGAACAGTTTGCGATGAAAATTCATGGGTCTTTTTATGTCTTCCTCCGTAAGCTTCGCCAGCTTTGTCTGCTCAAGCGCCGTTCACTCCCGAATCCTTGTAAAGAATGACACCATGGAGACTCTTCGTGAGGGCCCACACGGTCGCCGGGTCCGCACCGAGCGGCTCCGCCTCTGCCGAGAGCGCGGCCGCCTACACCGAGAACGCGGCCGCATCCGCATTGAGCGCGGTGGCATCCGCCGAGGGGGCGTCTATGGCAGCCGACAGGGCAGCTGCAGCAGCCGAGACGGGTGCAGCAGCTACTGCGACGGCGGCTGCAAACGCCGAGAGTGCTCGAGCAGCCGTGCATGCCGCAGAGGTCGCCCTGGCCTGGGTCGAGGCCATCCACGCCCAGATCGAGGACACCCACACCAAGATATTCCAAGCCTCCGCGGAATCCAGCATGCACCCCACGTCTGAAAAGGAGGCGGAGATGCTTGCCGACGATGCGGCGGCGGAGGCCATGGGGCCCCTGCTTCCTCATGAGATTGCCGAGTGGGAGCTAGGGATGTAGGAGGCGGCGGAGATCGAGGAGCGCCGGGAGGAGGAGTTGCGCGTGGCTAAGGAGGAGGTAGAGAAGCGCCTGTCCGTCGAGGAATCGGCGGTGAAGTAACAACGCGAGCTCTGGCGCCGCCACTACTACGAGTACTACAACCTTGAGGTCGGTGCCGAGGACAAGGACGAGGTTGACGACGCGGTCGACTTCATCCTGGGGGACGCGGAGTCCATGTAGGAGATATGCCCTAGAGGCAATAATAAATGTTATTGATTATCTCCCTGTTCATAATTAGGTTTATGTTCCATGCTATAACTGCTATGGTTCTCGAGTCTACAATAACCACGAGGCTCGGAGGAAGACTCATATGCACGTGTGGAATAATAAACGGTAAAATGTAATCCTAGTCTGGCCTCTGAGACTAGCTCAAGTTTTGCATGATGGTTCTGTTTTCCTGATCATGGGCATGACTATGCCGGCAACTCTGAGGGCACAATGTTAGAAGAACATTTGTGTTGAATCGACCCGAATTGATGTTATGCTATGGGATACTTTTGTCACAAGTTAATGGTTAATAACACAGAGATGGTTAACGTTTGCATGATTCCTTAGACCATGAGAGTATCGAGTTTCTTCATGCTTGATTCATGAACTTTGGGGTTTGTTAAACGTCATCAGTAAATGGGTGGCTATTACGGCAGCTTACGGGTTCATGGAAAAGTGTGTCAAGTAACTTGATAGCTCGAGATTGGGATTTGCTCCTCCGACGATTGAGAGAAATCTCTGGGCCCTCTTGGTGTTACGGTATCCATCATCGTCTGGCCAGACACTTTGTGATTTGATCACGGGGATGCCGGAACACGGGAACGAGAAAAGAGAACAAATACCAGTAACGAGCTAACTGGCATAGTGGACAAGTTGTTGACCCACGGGGATGCCATCATGTCTCACCTCAGGTATTTGTAACATATCGCGAGGCAACAGGAATAGCACACGGCAACTGGAGGTTCACTCGAATATTCATTCGTGTGGGTATAGGGGTCAATATGGGTGTCCACGGCTCCGATGTTGATCATTGATCGGAAGGGGTTCCATGTCATGTCTATACTTCACCGAACCTATAGGGTCACACGCTTAAGGGTCATCTATCTGCTGAACACTAGACAGGGAGTCTGTGAGAAAATCACCGAAAAAGTTTCGGACACCGAAAAAGTTTCGGACAGCGGAAAAGTTCCGCAGAGAGAACACCGGATGAGTTTCGGTGAAACTGAAAAGTTGTTTCGGGGTATTCCATTAAGTCAAATTGGTTTCGGCACATGCCTGATAATTCTTGGAGGGTGCCAGAATCATTCTGGAAACTTCTGGGAATTTTGTGAGATGAAAACCGAAAATGTTCCGGAGCTGCCGGAACCGCTTCAGATGCATTTCGCAGATGAAATCACTAAACTGGAATTGTTCCAGAACGCATTGAAAATTATTTTAGTGGGTACTGGAAATGTTCTAAGCCCACATAAATATTTTCAGTTCGAATGGACGCTGAAAAATGTCGTCATGAATAGTGAAAGTGCTTTTTGGGTTACTTTTTGGAAAGCCATTATTTCGGGTTTTGTCCCAAGATATTTTTTTGGGGGTGACATGGATGGATGAGGCTCCCTTGGGGGGGGGGGGCTCCTAGGTGTGGCTGGCCACATGGGGGCTCCTCCTTGGAGCCCCCTCTTGTGCCTTGGTTTCACATTTGGGTCCTTGTGGAAGGACTTCATTCATGTGCTTTTGGGTTTTCTTGTAAAACCACCCTACCCCTTGGGATTTCCTATAAATAGAGGTGGAGGGGCAGCCCTCCACACTCACTCCTTCTCACATACAAGTGCCATTGCATGATCTGGCTTCTCTCTCCCTCCCCGCAAAATAGTTTTGCAGAGCCGAAAGGCTGTCTGGGTTCCGGTGGGAACTAGTTCTGGACGGCGAAGCCCTGCCGGATAGATGACACCGTATGTGTGCAACTCTGTAGAGAGGTCGTAGTTTCGATCTTAGTGCCCGAGGGGCTGTTCGTGAGTGCCTCCCGAAGGGCTGTCCAAGTGATGGTCCAAGTTCTGTGAGTCCTCCCGAAGGGCTGTCCGAGTGACCGTTCGAGTTTCGAAGGTCCTCCCGAAGGGCTGTCCGCGACACCGTCCGCGGGACTGTTCGACCGCCTCCCGGAGGGCTGTCCGAAGGGAAGACGAGGGTATACATCCTCGCGGTTGGGAGGTTGTAAATCCTAGCTGCGGGGATCTGCACCGCCGATCGTCATCGACTCTACTTCCGCTGCGCTACGAGTCGGTAACGAAAAGATCAAACCTTGTATGCAGTCTCCCTAGTGGTGCTGGGCTGGTGCGTAGGTCGGAAATTTTTGTTTTCTGCTGCGTTACCCTAACAGTGGCATCATGAGCCGTGCTATGCGTAGATGCAGGTTGCGATCTAGAATACATGGAGATGTATGGGTGTTGCACAATATAATTAGGTAGTAGATGAGTTCTATTACTGAAAATTATTTGTGCGGGTAGCAGATGAAATCTGTTACCTGATATTCTTGTTTCTTCCCTGAATTTGCGTATTTCTGATCTTGATAACAGCATGGTGGAGTTTCAATGTTCTGGCAATCCGCGATCCTGATTGATCAACGAAGTGCTAACAGTTCATTGAATTCCACCGTAGTTAAAAAGAAAGATGAAATTTCGCAGACAAAAGGGCAATGCAGATATGATCTGCACGGGGGTCATGCGTATGACGAAGTTTAGTATGGGGTTCAAGATTTTATTATCTCGTGCTTCATACACCCCGCATTGTTAATCTAGCGACTTGAATTATCATACTTGATGATGGACGTTGGTAGCTTCGGTTTGTTTCGAAACCTTAGAAGCCACGAAAAACAAGTTTTTGCATGAACCAATTAGAGGCGTCTAACTTGGTTTTGCAGGAGGGTTTGCATGTGCATGTGATGTGGTATAGCAGTGCTCATAATAATTTGATTATGTATGAGATGACTATATAATGTAAATTTATTAACATGACCTGCGTGTCATGATTCGGCATGATGGCTAGAGCCATATGATTGCACTTTAATGACCTACGTGTCAACCTTGTTGTAATGCATTATTTTATTAGCTATAGAGATAGCAATATTATCTGGTGCATCGACAAGGTGGTGGCAATCTTCGCGAAGGTGAACACCGACGCGAATGCCGAAGACGAAGAAATACAAGACTTCTCCGTCAGAAAGGGCTATACCATATCATGCTATTATGAATTGCCTGAGATGTTTATCCCTTATGATGCACCCTTCTTGATTGCGCGGTAGTCGCTTTTATTAGGGTGATCTCTCACACAAAATTATCAAGTAGTTAGTGTTCTCCCAAGTGTAGCACCGTCACGGCACCTAACTTTTCGGGATGCGCCATGGATGCATGGGTACGAACGATTAGGGAAGTGTGAGGCGGGTGAGTTGAGACCTCGCAGCGTGACCACTTGGTTGTCTTGACGTTCAGGGATGAAAGTCATGAGCTCGGAACACACGCATCGAAAGATGAACAAGAGTCACATAGAGATGTGATCTGCAAGTTGGCCTGCCGATTAAAATTCCGGTCAGGAGATGATGATTCTATGGCGATGAATTGAAGTCTGGATCTTGTATCACTCAAAATCAATTATGAGAGATATTGATTTGAGTGGGAGCGCACTGTTGAATTAACTTGTTTAATTCTCAGTGCAATTAATTATGAACACTGTCTAAGTGTGGTTTGCATAATAGTTGTAGAATAATGGCTCGCGTTTCCACCTTCCCTATTAAAATTGAATAGCTATTAAATATCTGGTTAAAAACCTTTACGGTTGGTAACGTAATGTGAGGATTGTCCTCTAGAGTGCCGAGAAGGATTTTGTCCTATCGCATACTTTCGGTATTCTCTCGCTTATGCTATGGATCATGTGACTCTCGTCCTTCGATCCAAAAGCCAGAATTCCGTTTCAGTCGAGTCCAATACTTTGCTTCCATGAGACCCGAACTTCGAAAGTTTGGATAGTTATGTGATATTCATGGAATCTGAAAATCATTTTCAGAGACAGACAAAGGCTAAAAGAAATGAGATATCCAAAGCAATGTTTGTTTGCAAACTATTAGTAAAAGAGTTTACTATGCATTAGACTGATAAGAGAGGGATCCATAAGAACGCCTGTCATATGATGAAAGGTGAATAAAACAACAACTTAAAGAGAAAGGAAGTGTCCGAAGGGTGTTAGTGAAACATTCACGCCTAGGAAGTCCGGGGCTAACGCCACTCTTAAGTTAGGTGTTTCTTCTGAGAGTAGGAGAAATACTAAAAGTTAAACTGTTAGAAGTATAATGGCAGAAAGAAAGAAGACTGGAATATCCAGCTCATGTATGAATGTCATACAAGTTTTTGATTTATAGAAGGCTAGTCAAAGATATAGTTCTTGGGAATTATGATTAATTTGTTAATCACTGATTCTTGGGTATTGTGAGTTAATCATAGAGATACCCGCTCGATTGCATTCTGTTGCAACTCGATGTAAGAACTACTATGGCCTGAAACACTAGCCAGGAATGAGGTTTAGGTATACACAGGGAACATAGTAAATGTTACTATACCTTCCATCGGTGTATTACCATCTGTATTTATTTTCATAATTCATTTAGAGTTTTACAAACTCTAGCCTTTGCATAAAGTAATCTTGCAAGAAGGTTGTTCATAAGAGAACTTTTTATGTTCGATGTTATGAATAACATAAGGGCCATACTTTCATTGAGAATGAGATGCATGTTATGAATAATGATAATAATATATTACCTCTGGATTTACTTTCATAATTCATTTTAGAGTTTTACACACTCTAGCCCATTGCACAATGTTAGTTGCAAAAGAGTTGTTCATAAAAGAACAATTGTTGTTCAGTATTATGAATAACATAAAGGGCCATGCTTCCATCCGAGATTGGACGTATGTTATGAATATTGATGGTAATATGATACATCTATAACACTGACGCTAAATGTCGCAAGACTAAAAGAATACCACACAAGTGTGGCACTGCATTTGGTCACATTGGAGAAACCCGCATGGAAAACTCCATTATGATGGATTTTGAAGTCGTTTGATTTTGAATCATCTGACACTTGCAAATTTCCTCCGAAAAGTGAAGTGACTGAAATACCGTTCACAGGCCATAAGGAATGAGCAACAAACTTATTGGTGATCATACATTTTGATGTGTGTAGTTCAATAAATGTTGTTGCAAGTAGTGGATTTATCTATCTTCAGAAATGACTCAAGGAGATATATGGATATTTACTTGATGAGACGAAAGTCTGGATCTTTTTGAAATCATTCGAAAGGTTTTCAAATATGAAGTAGAAGTTATTGTAACAAGAAAATTATGTTTCTACAATTCAATTGCAGAAAGGAATATTTGAGTTACAAGTTTAGCGAATGTCTGATGAGTTGTGAAAGGGGTTTCATAACTTGCACCTCCCGGAGCACCACTGCAAATGGAAAGTCCGTGAAGATGTAATCAAACCATTTATGACATGGTAAGATCAAAGATGACATAAATAAATTTGCCATTATCCCTTTTAAAGAGTGATGCTTTAGAGACTGCGGCTTTTACACTGAAAAGAGCTCCATCTGGTCTGTTGAAATGACACCATGGTATGGTACGCCCAACCATGTTATATCTTTTCTTAACATTTGGAATATGGGGCTTGTGTAAAAGGTTACAAACCTATTCCAAATCAGACAAGTGCTACTTTGTAGGTTATCCCAAAATGTTGGGTATTCCTCCCTCACTATGCCGAGGCAAATAGGTTTGCCACTAAGAACGGTATGCTTTTTGAAGAAAATGGTTCTTTCAAAAAGGTGAGTGGGAGAATAGTGCAACTCGACGAGATAAACAGTATCTTCGTCATCAGATCAAAGGAAAGAGACCTTGGAAGTAATTCCAGGTTTTCCTACTGCGACTGATACGGAAGTCTCTACAATAAAATGTATGGACTTCGGTCGAACTTGCAGCTGAACCACGTAGGCAAGGCTCGTGCAAACCTCTTAGGTGCGCAAACGAGATATTGTTGTTAGACAACAGTATACCTACGATACACAAGGAAGCGTTGATGGGCCCTGACTCCGGAATTGGCTAAATGCCAATACAACCTGAGTTAGTTTCCATATAAGTGATTCAAGATTAAAACCTTGATACACCTTTCGGAAGACTTAGAGTCTAACGAATATTTATGGAACTTAAAACTGATATGGATAAAATGTTTTATCCATAAAGCTCGACTTGTTACAAAAACAAGTTCAAGGAGTTGACTATGATGAGATTGTCTCACCGTAGCGATGCTTAAAGTCGGTTCGGGTTGAACTAGCAATTAATACATATTTCAATCATGAGATATAAAACAAGGATGACAAAAGGATTTCCATCTGATGGAAATGAAACCAAGGACTTGCATGTGTTACAGTCCAAGGTATTTTGTCTATCCAGAGGATGCTAGTAAGGGTGCAAACTTCATAGTTCCAGCAATGGACAGAAGAGAGCAAAATGGAGTTGGAATCTTCGTGTTTTGATGAAATGGTCAAAGGGGTTTGACTTCATCAATGGGTCACGAAGATGCTTGTAATTCAAGAAAGTAAGTGGGAGCTTAATAAAATTTCTAAAAAAACGTTGTGTGCTTGACACATTGTTAATTGGAAATAAATTTCTTGACACGAATTAGGACTTCATTTGAAAATAGTTTTTCGATGAAGTTCTTGGGCTAAATAGCCTTGATATTAGGCATGATGATCTACGGTGATAGATTTACCTGATGGGGCTGAGCAAAGATACATATTGACAAAATGCTAAAACCTTTTAGCATTAAAAACATCAAGGAGTGATTCTTGCCGAAGTCACATGGAAAGAGTTTTTGCAAGACTCAGTGTCCCAAAACACTGATGAGCAAAATACATGATGGAGATTCCACACACTCTTGTGTTTGGATTAATCATGTATTCCATGGTATGTAAAAACAAACTAGATATGTCCAATACTCCCAAAGTTGTTGCGAGTATAGATACCAAAGTGATCAAAAGTACTGATCATGGGACAACAGTGAAAAAGGGTCATTGAGTACTATAATAGCACTGATGACATGTTTTCTCGCAAGCGGAGATCATGAAGAGTTCGTTGTAAAAGGTTACATCGATACAGTCTTCATCCATGCTCCATGCGATTTTCGATTTAAATTTAGGGTTTTGTGTAACACACAATCTGGTGGCACAGTTAGTTGGAATTGTTCAAACAAGTTACTATGGCGAATTCTATAACAGAGGCGAAGTATGTTGCCGCTTTTAAGCGACAAAGAAGATGTTGAATCATATAGTTCATTCATGAACTTAGTATGATTCCAAGATGGCTTTTGTCAATGGGACACTACTGCGGGTAGTTGCTCCATAACTCAGTCTGAGGAATCCAGGTTCGACCTGTGATTCACATACATACAAAGCCAAGTCCACACAAAATATGAATTTTGTGAAAGCGTAAAAACGCGACGATACGCAAAGATACACACGGAGCTGAAGTCGTCAGATCCGTTGGACATCAGGTTATACCACATGCGAAGCATATTTACACCGGTGTGCCACAGGTGTGAAGTGCATTAGCATTAACTAGATTATTGACTCTAGTGCAAGTGGGAGTCTGTAGGAGATATGCCCAAGAGGCAATAATAAATGTTATTGATTATCTCCCTGTTCATAATTAGGTTTATGTTCCATGCTATAACTGCTATGGTTCTCGAGTCTACAATAACCACGAGGCTCGGAGGAAGACTCATATGCACGTGTGGAATAATAAACGGTAAAATGTATTCCTAGTCTGGCCTCTGAGACTAGCTCAAGTGTTGCATGATGGTTTTGTTTTCCTGATCATGGGCATGACTATGCCGGCAACTTTGAGGGCACATGTTAGAAGAACATTTGTGTTGAATCGACCCGAATTGATGTTATGCTATGGGATACTTTCGTCACAAGTTAATGGTTAATAACACAGAGATGCTTAACGTTTGCATGATTCCTTAGACCATGAGAGTATCGAGTTTCTTCATGCTTGATTCATGAACTTTGGGGTTTCTTAAACGTCATCCGTAAATGGGTGGCTATTACGGCAGCTTACGGGTTCATGGAAAAGTGTGTCAAGTAACTTGATAGCTCGAGATTGGGATTTGCTCCTCCGACGATGGAGAGATATCTCTGGGCCCTCTTGGTGTTACGGTATCCATCATCGTCTGGCCAGACACTTTGTGATTTGATCACGGGGATGCCGGAACACGGGAACGAGAAAAGAGAACAAATACCGGTAACTGGCATAGTGGACAAGTTGTTGACCCACGGGGATGCCATCATGTCTCACCTCGGGTATTTGTAACATATCGCGAGGCAACAGGAATAGCACACGGCAACTGGAGGTTCACTCGAATATTCATTCGTGTGGGTATAGGGGTCAATATGGGTGTCCACGGCTCCGATGTTGATCATTGATCGGAAGGGGTTCCATGTCATGTCTATACTTCACCGAACCTATAGGGTCACACGTTTAAGGGTCATCTATCTGCTGAATACTAGACAGGGAGTCTGAGAGAAAATCACCGAAAAAGTTTCGGACACAGAAAAAGTTTCAGACAGCGGAAAAGTTCCGCAGAGAGAACACCGGATGAGTTTCGGTGAAACTGAAAAGTTGTTTCGGGGTATTCCATTAAGTCAAATTGGTTTCGGCACATGCCTGATAATTCTTAGAGGGTGCCAGAATCATTCTGGAAACTTCTGGGAATTTTCTGAGATGAAAACCGAAAATGTTCCGGAGCTACCGGAACCGCTTCAGATGCTTTTCGCAGATGAAATCACTATACTGGAATTGTTCCAGAACGCATTGAAAATTATTTTAGTGGGTACTGGAAATGTTCTAAGCCCACATAAATATTTTCAGTTCGAATGGACGCTGAAAAATGTCGTCATGAATAGTGAAAGTGCTTTTTGGGTTACTTTTTGGAAAGCCATTATTTTTGGTTTTGTCCCAAGATATTTTTTTGGGGGCCCCTCCTAGGTGTGGCCGTCCACATGGGGGCTCCTCATTGGAGCCCCCTCTTGTGCCTTGGTTTCACATTTGGGTCCTTGTGGAAGAACTTCATTCATGTGCTTTTGGGTTTTCTTGTAAAACCACCCTACCCCTTGGGATTTCCTATAAATAGAGGTGGAGGGGCAGCCCTCCACACTCACTCCTTCTCACATACAAGTGCCATTGCATGATCTGGCTTCTCTCTCCCTCCCCCAAAATAGTTTTGCAGAGCCGAAAGGCTGTCTGGGTTCCGGTGGGAACTAGTTCTGGACGGCGAAGCCCTGCCGGATAGATGACACCGTATGTGTGCAACTCTGTAGAGAGGTCATAGTTTCGATCTTAGTGCCCGAGGGGCTGTTCGTGAGTGCCTCCCGAAGGGCTGTCCAAGTGATGGTCCAAGTTCTGTGAGTCCTCCCGAAGGGCTGTCCGAGTGACCGTTCGAGTTTCGAAGGTCCTCCCGAAGGGCTGTCCACGACACCGTCCGGGGGACTGTTCGACCGCCTCCCGGAGGGCTGTCCGAAGGGAAGACGAGGGTATACATCCTCGCAGTTGGGAGGTTGTAAATCCTAGCTGCGGGGATCTGCACCGCCGATCGTCATCGACTCTACTTCCGCTGCGCTACGAGTCGGAAATGAAAAGATCAAACCTTGTATGCAGTCTCCCTAGTGGTCCTGGGCTGGTGCGTAGGTCGGAAATTTTTGTTTTCTACTGTGTTACCCTAACAGTCCACCAACTATGGCATGTCGCCAGGACAAGTCATCGACATCTCATCTTACACCGGCGAGGCATAGGGCGGCGCGTTGGCGGCTTTGTTATAATTTTGCGTAATTAGCCTTTGTTTATAACGCTGGTCTTTTGTTAGCTCAATGTTTAGGTCAACTGGCTTTATTTAATTACTAAAATTGCTCGACTCAATAAGTGTGGTCTGTGTGCTGTAGGCTCTTTTGTGTACCCAAATTACCAAGTGATGTTAAATTATGCAATGACGTGGATGAGCACTGCACCCAGGGATATTTCGACCAAATTTTGAGTGATCAAACTCATCGCATGCGCATAAAGCAGAAGAATCATTTGCGATGCACACATTTGTTTAAAGTGAATGGTGTCCGATGACACTGCGCGCCAAGTTTTCCTCCACCTTTCGATTTTTTTTGCCTACCGCCGAAATATCTAACTCCCCCCTCCCCATCCCCATTTCTTCCCAACCACGAGTCACATTTCCCTTGTTTCCTCCTTCCTTCCTTCCTAAGCTATAGCCGCTTCCTGGCTTGCTTCCTCGCTCTCGCCGTCTCGCATCCGACTGCCGCGGACACCATGGTCTTCTTCTATGACCTCTCTAGCGGTTGCTCCTCCTCTGACGACTCTGTCACCAGCTGGGTATGCCTCTCTCCTCTCTCTCGTCCACCTAGGTTTAGCGTTATGATTTGGAATAAAGGATTTTAACCCGGTGGCCGATTTGAGTCATTTCTTCCTCTTGTAGCTACCTAGGACTATCACTTGCAAGGAATAGAGCGGGGTAGCTGAAGATCTGCCTCGTTGTCACAATCAATCTCCATGCATGAAGTTAGTGGCTTTTAAATTTGTGGACAGTGGGAGGAAGTTTCTGACATGTGCAGAGAAGGTTAGCCTTAGTTTCGTTGTTACAAATCATTTGTTAGATGTGATTCACACACTGTCACTGTGCTATGTTAATCTCGATGTGATTAAGACACTACAGTTTCTACCTAGTATCTAAAAATATTGCCATCTCATCCGTGGTGCCCTGAGAAAATTATTTGGCACTGCTTCAGCAGTTTGTGCAGCCAGCTTTGCACCACACATCCGAGCAGGCAAGCAGTAAAATACTAATACTTTATGGCACGAAGAAACTGGGCATCGGAGTAACTAGGTGCTCCGGTTCCCTAAATTTTTCCTCTGGCATCGGCTCGGCAGTGCAGGGCACCGGTGCCAAATGTAGCAACAGTTGATTTGACACCGGTTTTGGAGTACATAGTGGAGGGACTTAGTGCTATTAGTTCTATGTTAGTAAATTTGTGCATGTACATACCTGTTAGTATTAATTTGATATCATTCAAACACCGTCGCTATGCTGTTGCAGTTATATTTAGCTTCCTCAGAAAATGGTCAATTTGTTATTATAGTACATGACTAAGAACTTCTAGTGTTGTTGTAGTTAATTATAGCTTGTGATGTTCCTGAATTTGATTGTTGTTTCAGTAGCAATTAATTCATTTGCACATTGATCTTTTTGAGAAGATATGTCATAATTAACATGTTTCTTCAGTTTTTCAAAATATGTAAGTGATGATTTTCTATATTGCTAGAAACCCATTTTTCCTACAATTGTAATTGATTTAGTTTTAAATATTATAGGATCAACGAAAGTATTCTTAACTGGAGTGGGTTGATCAAGAGTGGTCACAGTCTTTGAAGATGTGCCTAGCAAATCTCTGGAGCATGTATGAGGAAGAGAATAGAGATAGGCTTAGAGAAAATGTTGTCAAAGCTGAAGAATATTTCAAGATGCGGGAAAAAAAGAGGAAGATGGAGAATGAACTCAGATTTTTCAAATTAGACTTTGCTAATATGGTGTTTGCGAAGGAGGAGTCACTTTTTTAGTTGGTCAGTGCAAAACAGGCTCTTACTGAACTGAAAGCAGAGGTGGAGAAGACGAATTTGGCTAATCATGCATCAGTCGATTAGGGAAATGAATATATTTTTCTAATATTGTGCTCAACATACTTTGTGCTTATGAAGGTGAACTAGCTATATGTTGTACTGTGCGGTATTCACGTACCTATCATACTGTGTTGTCAAAATATATCTGTGTGCCTGATATGAAAGTAGTAAACAGCTGTTCGATATGAAATATGAATTTGCTTAATACATGAGGTATTAATATTAAACTAATAAACCTGCTAAATGGGTCATAGCACTTTACAAATGCTTCTAGCAGTAAAAGCATGTGTGATGGATAGCCCAATGCCATACAGTTTTCTTAATCGAATCGTGTGTAATATACTAACTGAGACAGAGCATGTGTGATCGCTACACCTATCACAGACGAGGCAATACAGAAAACTGTGTGTGATGTCGTATGCCACACAAACATTTGTTCCATAATTACTGTGTGGGATGGCAAGACGATCTCCCACGGCTTGTCCTACGAAAGCGTCTGAGTTATCTCCCCCGATCGCACACGAACGGAAAATTGTGTGTGATACACATACGAACGGAAATGTTTGTCTGGGATTGTGGGATGTACATACGATCGGAAACGTTTGTCTGGAATTCACTATGTGGGATGAACATACGAATGGAAACGATTTGGCTTGTATAATTGTCTGCGATGGCTCGCCCGATCGCACACTAGCTCTTTTTGCCCCGCGTGTGTGACCGGAGGAGCTACGCCGACGGTTTCTGGGTCGTGTGGGATGGACCGCCCTCCCTATCTTACACACAGGCAAGGCGACGGTTTAAAACTCTGTCGTGGAAAGGGGGTAAAAATGTTTGTATAGCACGTCACTGCACCGGTGCTTCATGAAATGTCATTATATTTGGTGTCTGTTTGTAAGCTTGCTGAATTGAACAATCAATGGAAATCTTGAACTATTTTGACATGCTTTGTTCCATATGAACTATTTTGGTATACTAGTGTGCTAAATCTTCATAATGAAGATATTATTGATAGTCTGCTAATTCTCGTTTCACTTCAACATGCCTGTACTTCTTGCAAGGTCACAATGGGAGATGCTGCTCTTTACCATCAAGGTTAGCTTCAACTTCTTATGGCTTATTGTATATTGCTGTGCGATTTCCAAGTACCTTTGTAATTTTTACGATGTCGTGCATGTAGGTACATATGTCATAGGTACTTATCCATGCTTCCACCTTTCTGTGTATGGGGCAATGAGATATTCCTGAAACCAGGCCAAGTGAAGAAACTAAAAAAGATTGTTAGGATAAACAGAGGGGCGATCGAAGTCAAACTCTTTGTTTGCGCATTATCGAAGACAACTGTGAATTTCAGGATGGTAAGAACTATAGATTTTCCCATCCACGATGTATTTGCAGACCACAATATCTGAATATCTGAACATTCCTGTTTTTAGTGGTTTTCAAAGCAGATCACTAAGGATAACCTCTCAAACTACGTGATTCCTGGTGAGGCAAGAAAAATTAAAGTATCTCACCAAGACTACCATGATGAACAACTTGATGTCTTTCTCAAGATGGTGAAGGATGGGCGGGGCAGACATCACAAGGGGTTGGACTAAGTTTGTTAAAGCCTTCCACCTGAAGGAAGGCACAATATGGGTCTTCCGCTTCTTCAACAACGAGAGCGACCCGAATGTCTTTCGCCTCGCTCTTTATCATCTCTAAAGCTGTTGTTGCTAAGTGTTTAATGTCAAATTGGTGCTAGCAATTGTATTTCGATCCTTTTAAGTAGTTTGATGCTTATAATTCTTGAACATATGTTGATCTGTATGTTTGTTAATATATGTGAAAGACATTCAGTTATGCCTGCATTCAAATTGGAATAAAGTTTCTGGTGTATTAGCTATTGCAATAATTAAATTATATATAATCTAATACCCTGGTGTTGGACATAACATTGCACACGGTTCTTGATGAAAAGTCGTGAGCCTTGAACTCGAAAAAAACACACGCTTCGTTTAAACTGCTCGACTGCGATATACAACTTCATCGCACACATTCGTACAAAGATAATCGTCTGCTATTGGCGGACATATTACACACAGTTTGGCCTGCCAAACTGTTTGCGAACTACGACAACATCAGACACGATTGACAAAAAGATAATTGTCTACGATGCATCTCCTTTCGCAAACGATTCTATTTTATACAGTGTGTGCGAACCCTACATGAATCGCAGACGATTACGCTTTGCGGGCCGTTTGGGAACCCAAGCGCATCATTGTTGTTTTCTCATTGATCAGTGATGGACCCCCATCCCCAACACACTCGAGCACACAGTTCCCAAAACTATGTGCGATTGGTGGTCCGAACCGTTTGAATTGCCCTTAACTATACAAGTGGCAGAATGTGATGAAGATTGCCATGATGGAGGATAGTGTTGGGATTCTAGTTGTGAAGCTAAATCCCATAGTAGTCCATCAACCCACGCACGAACGGGTGGATCGCCTGCGACAGACCATACAACATGAAGAGGGTGAATAAGACCACCTCTCCAACTTTGTGAGCAGGGCCGCCTGCCCTCGTCTGGACCGCCGCATGACCAGAACGCCCACTGGCAATAGTGCCACATCTTGAAGATCATCGAGCTGGTCAACGCCGACCACTGACTCCAGCCAGTTTGACATCATGAAGTCTACTAGGTCATAGGCCTCGCATGGAATCATCTCCTCCTCATAATCTCATAGTTGAATCTCCTCGATGTCAAGTTTCAGCTTCTCCTCACCCTTATCGCAGTGCATCCAGATCTAGAGCAGAGTCATTGTTGGGAAAAACTGGAGGAGTGGGGAGGGCAAAGATTTTAGGGGGCGCAGAAAGCTCGAAGCTTGCAATGGCGGAGAGCAAGAATCGTGAAGATGGCAATGAGTGCAATGGGGAAAGAAATCAATCTCCCCACTGCCTTATACCAGAAGGAACAGAAGAGGCCACCGCAGACCGCTCGGCATGGGTCCCACTTCCCTTCCAAACATCCCATGGGCACGAGAATTGAGGGATTGATGGACGTGTGTGGCATCCCACACACCACCATTACAGTTGGCGCGGCTCTTCATGCTCCCGTTGACTGGATTTGACCTGTTCGAACCAGACCAGGTGATTCTTCGTACTCTCAGTCGCTTGGAATGGGCTCAGACTGGTTTGCGCTGTTCGAGCCTAGTCCTATATCACTCGTGCTCTTGGTCGGTCTGTGCAGACAGAATTGGGCCTCATGGTCACTCAACGATACCGCAATTATGGGAGCATCACTCGGTCCGAATTGCAGATGCCGGAGCATCACTCTGACGGCAACATAGTTACCTAAGAATCACTCTGTAAGGATGGAGGCAGCTGTGACGGCCCCTCAGCAAGTTATTAGTCTGACCTTGGGGCTTAATGTTCCAGTCTATCGACATTCTTCGATAGTGAGCCTCCATATGTTCATAAGTCACTCTGACGAAATCTGGAGTGAATGGAAATTATGGTGCGCTCCGAACGGGTTATTGGTCTGATGACTTAGGTCAGTCAGACTAAAGCAGTAAGTTTGTTCTTGTTCAGACGAGATTTCTTAAGGTGTCCTTCCACGGGGTGCTAGCTCGGATTGCAAGGTATCTTTCAATGAATTAGTCTGAATTAATGGCATGCCTCAAGTTAGGTCCCCAGCTGACCCCGCCAGTCAAAATAGTATCAGATGTCACCAGAATTTGCCCATTACTCACTCAAACACTGTGACTCCTCTATCTACCAGGATAGGCGCCACTATGGCTTATAGTTCATTAACTATTTATTGTAGGAACTTCATGAGTCCATCAAGATCAGACTGCACATGACAAGACGGCGTGCTCAGTCTGGTTATCACTCTGAAACTTCTATTCAGGAGGAAGAAGAGTCAAGCCAGCAGTTAGATCCTGAAGGGCTCGTGGCCTACTGACGATGCCATGCCCCGGGGTATAGCCACGGAGGACAATGGAGGCCCGGCAACCACGGGGTGATCCCAGCCCATGACTCAGAGTCCACGGGCTATACGGGGCGCATTATCACCTTGGCGCACAAGAGAAAGACTCTACCAAAGATCTCGCGTAGTTACCTTAGATTAGACAAATCATAACCGACTCGGATCCATGTAACCTAGCCTCAGCCACCTATAAAAGGCCAGGCAGAGAACCCCCACCACCTCCCTCGAGGGGCATAACCTGATCTCACAGCCTACACCATCATATATCGCGGTATACCCTTTGTACGGAATGCAACCCCTAGTTCTCATATGAGACTAGAGCAATATACATCCAGAGAAGTAGGAAGTAGGGGTATTACAATGCCGAGGGCCCGAACCTGGGTAAACTCTCCTCGTGTGGACCATCCGGATCACCAGTACGTGGGCTACCCCATCATGAATACCGTTGGGACATTACCACGATACCTTTCCCAAGAATGACCGTGAGGTCCTCGAAGGAACCTAAATTTACAGGTGGCCCCCTAAAATTTCCTGATATTGCAAATAGGGCCTCGGTTTTCCAAAAAACCGTCAGGAAGCCCGATTTCGCAAAGGAAAATTTACTTTTGGCCCGGCAAGCTTCTAAAAATTGTAGAATAACCCCCCTTTTTCAACAGAATTGCTCCAAAAAATTAGAAAAAAACAAGAAAATGCTGTAATGCTCCAAAAAAATGCAGGAGGCCCGCAAAAATTCAAAAAAATATGGGAAACTAGAGAAAAATCCTGGGAATTGGGAGAAAAATATGGAGCCGCTCGGAGACCTATTCTTTCACCTTCGCGTCAGGCTTCCTTCTCTACCCCTCGCTCCGGCGCGAGGACCAAGTCCAACCCTTCACGCCGGCACAAGGAGCAAGTCCAACCCATTGTTCCGGCACGAGGAGCAAGTCCAAACCGTCACTCCAGCACGAGGGTCAAGACCAACCCCTTGTTCCGGCGGGAGGAGCAAGTCCAACCCTTCATCTTGATGTGTGGAGCAAGTTGCACCCTACCTTTTGACATATCAAGAAGAATATAAGCCAAGACCAACATGCAAATTCTAGAGCATCCCCTGTCATGAGCAACAGTTGACCCGCACTCACTGGTAGTGACCTTTGTGACTCCGGCTTAAGGGGAGTCCTATTGGTTAAAAATAAATAATCCCATTTGGGGGTCCCACCAGTCCTACGTGGCTAGTCAACAAAACTCCAAGGCGGTTGCCATGGTCAACGTGTCAAAGGGGAAGGGAAAACCAAAAGGCCAAGGTCAACAATGAATGCAAGAAGCAAAGAACCCCAACACTAGATATGGCCCAACTATCCAAAGGCCCATTCATGCATGAATGAAGGGGAGTGGTGCACCATGGACTATGGACATCCCCACCTCTAACTAGTCTTCATGGACTCATGGGCCAGGCTTTAGCATAATACCCCTCCTATCTACCACCATCATGGGTAGCCTTGGACATTTGTCAAGGCACCCTCACCTATATAAGGTCCCCCATGGGCATGTTACTCATTCACTCTCACTTGAATAAACTCAAGGGAAGGGCACTTGAGTGTTGGGAAACGTAGCATGGAAAACAAAAATTTTCTACGCACACGCAATGATCTATCCATGGAGATGCATAGCAACGAGGGGGAGAGTGTGTCTACGTACCCTCGTAGATTTAAAGTGGAAGTGTTTCATAACGCAGTTGATGTAGTCGAACTATCTTCGCGTTCCACCGATTGAGTACCGAACGTACGGCACCTCCGGGTTCTGCACACGTTCAGCTCGATGACGTCCCTCGCCTTCTTGATCCAGCAAGGTGTCGAGGTAGTAGATGAGTTCCGTCAGCACGACGGCGTGGTGACGGTGATGGTGATGTGATCTGCGCAGGGCTTCGCCTAAGCACCATGAGAATATGACCGGGGGTGTAAACTGTGGAGGGGGGCGCCGCACACGGCTAACAATTGATGTTGTGTGTTCTAGGCACCCCCCTCACACAAATATATAGGTGGGAGGGGCAGAGAGGCAGCCAGGGGGCTCCCCAAGTAGGATGCGAATCCTACTTGGGGTTTCCCCAAGTGGCGCCCCCCTTTCCTTTTTTCACCGGAGAAGAAAGGGAAAGGGGAAGAGAGAAAGGAAGGGGGAGACGAACCCCCCTTTTTCCTTCTCCAATTCGGCCTCCTGCCATAGGGGGGGGCGCGCCACCCCTTGTGGGCTAGTGTGCTCCCCTCTCATGGCCCATATGGACAATATCTTCCCCCCGGGGGTTCCGGTAACCCCTCCTATACTCCGATAAATACCCGATACACTCCGGAACACTTCCGGTGTCCGAATACTATCGTCCTATATATCAATATTTACCTCTCAACCATTTCGAGACTCCTCGTCATGTCCGTGATCTTATTCGGGACTCCGAACAACATTCGGTCACCAAATCACATAACCCATATAATACAATATTGTCATCGAACGTTAAGCGTGCGGACCCTACGGGCTCGAGAACTATGTTGACATGACCGAGACGCCTCTCTGGTCAATAACCAACAGCGGAACCTGGATGCTCATATTGGCTCCTACATATTCTACGAAGATCTTTATCGGTCGAACCGTTATGACAACATACATTATTCCCTTTGTTCATCAGTATGTTACTTGCCCGAGATTCGATCGTCGGTATCTTCATACCTAGTTCAATCTCGTTACCGGCAAGTGTCTTTAATCGTTCCGTAATACATCATCCTGCAACTAACCCATTAGTCACTTGGCTTGCAAGGCTTCTTATGATGTGTATTACCAAGAGGGCCCAGAGATACCTCCCCGATACTCGGAGTGACAAATCCTAATCTCGATCTATGCCAACTCAACAAACACCTTCGAAGATACTTGTAGAGCATCTTTATAATCACCCAGTTATGTTGTGACGTTTGATAGCACACAAGGTATTCCTCCGGTATCAGGGAGTTGCATAATCTCATCGTCGAAGGAATATGCATTTGACATGAAGAAAGCAATAGCAATAAAACTGAACAATCATAATGCTAATCTAACGGATGGGTCTTGCACATCACATCATTCTCCTAATGATGTGATCCCATTATCAAATGACAACTCATGTCTATGGTTAGGAAACCTTAACCATCTTTGATCAACGAGCTAGTGAAGTAGAGGCTCACTAGGGACACAGTGTTTGTCTATGTATTCACACATGTATTTAGGTTTCCGATCAATACAATTCTAGCATGAATAATAAAAATTTATCATGAATAAGGAAATATAAAATAACAACTTTATTATTGCCTCTAGGGCATATTTCCTTCAGTCTCCCACTTGCACTAGAGTCAATAATCTAGATTACATTGTAATGATTCTAACACCCATGGAGTCTTGGTGCTGATCATGTTTTGCTCGTGGAAGAGGCTTAGTCAACGGGTCTGCAACATTCAGATCCGTATGTATTTTGCAAATCTCTATGTCTCCCTCCTTGACTTGATCACGGATCGAGTTGAAGCATCTTTTGATGTGTTTGGTTCTTTTGTCAAATCTGGATTCCTTCGCTAGGGCAATTGCTCCAGTATTGTCACAAAAGATTTTCATTGGACCCGATGCACTAGGTATTACACCTAGATCGGATATGAACTCCTTCATCCAGACTCCTTCATTTGCTGCTTCCGAAGCAGCTATGTACTCCGCTTCACACGTAGATCCCGCCACGACGCTCTACTTGGAACTGCACCAACTGACAGCTCCACCATTCAGTATAAATACGTATCATGTTTGTGACTTAGAGTCATCCGGATCAGTGTCAAAACTAGCATCGACGTAACCATTTACGACGAGCTCTTTGTCACCTCCATAAACGAGAAACATATGCTTAGTCCTTTTCAGGTACTTTAGGATGTTCTTGACCGCTGTCCAGTGATCTACTCCTGGATTACTTTGGTACCTCCCTGCCAAACTTATAGCAAGGCACATCAGTTCTGGTATACAGCATAGCATACATGATAGAACCTATGGCTGAGGCATAGGGAATGACTTTCATTTTCTCTCTATCTTCTGCAGTGGTCGGGCATTGAGTCTGACTCAACTTCACACCTTGTAACACAGGCAAGAACCCTTTCTTTGACTGATCCATTTTGAACTTCTTCAAAACTTTATCAAGGTATGTGCTTTGTGAAAGTCCTATTAAGCATCTTGATCTATCTCTATAGATCTTGATGCCCAATATATAAGCAGCTTCACCGGGGTCTTTCATTGAAAAACTCTTATTCAAGTATCCTTTTGTGCTATCCAGAAATTCTACATCATTTGCAATCAACAATATGTCATCCACATATAATATTACAAATGCTACAGACCTCCCACTCACTTTCTTGTAAATACAGGCTTCTCCGAAAGTCTGTATAAAACCATATGCTTTGATCACCTCATCAAAGCGTATATTCCAACTCCGAGATGCTTGCACCAGTCCATAGATGGATCGCTGGAGCTTGCACACTTTGTTAGCAAATTTAGGATCGACAAAACCTTCTGGTTGCATCATATACAACTCTTCTTTAAGAAATCCATTAAGGAATGCAGTTTTGATGTCCATTTGCCAGATTTCATAATCATAAAATGCGGCAATTGCTAAAATGATTCAGACAGACATAAGCATCGCTACGGGTGAGAAAGTCTCATCGTAGTCAACTCCTTGAATTTGTCGAAAACCTTTTGCGATAAGTCGAGCTTTGTAGACAGTAACATTACCATCAGCATTAGTCTTTTTCTTGAAGATCCATTTATTTTCTATGGCATGCCGATCATCGGGCAAATCCACCAAAGTCCACACTTTGATCTCATACATGGATCCTATCTAAGATTTCATGGCCTCAAGCCATCTGTCGGAATCTGGGCTCATCATGCTTTTTCATAGTTCGTAGGTTCGCCTTGGTCTAGTAACATGACTTCCAGTACAGGATTCCCGTACCACTCTGGTGCGGATCGTGTTCTGGTTGACCTACGAGGTTCTGTAGTAAAATGATACGAAGTTTCATGATCATCATCATTAGCTTCCTCTCTAGTTGGTGTAGGCATCACGGGAACGGTTTTCTCTAATGTGCTGCTTTTCAATTCTAGAGAAGGTACGATTACCTCATCAAGTTCTACTTTCCTCCCACTCACTTCTTTTGACAGAAACTCCTTCTCTAGAAAGGTTCCATTCTTGGCAACAAAGATCTTGCCTTCGGATCTGTGGTAGAAGGTGTACCCAATTGTTTCCTTAGGGTATCCTATGAAGACGCACTTCTCCGATTTGGATTCGAGCTTATCAGGCTGAAGCCTTTTGACATAAGTGTCGCAACCCCAAACTTTAAGAAACGACAGCTTAGGTTTCTTGCCAAACCATAGTTCATACAGTGTCGTCTCAACGGATTTAGACGGTGCCCTATTTAATGTGAATGAAGCTGTCTCTAATGCATAACCCCAAAACGATAGTGGTAAATCAGTAAGAGACATCATATATCGCACCATATCTAATAAAGTACGGTTACGATGTTCGGACACACCATTACGCTGTGGTGTTCCAGGTGGCGTGAGTTGTGAAACTATTCCACATTGTTTTAATTGAAGGCCAAACTCGTAACTCAAATATTCGCCTCCGCGATCAGATCGTAGAAATTTCATTTTCTTGTTACGATGATTCTCCACTTCACTCTGAAATTCTTTAAACTTTTCAAATGTTTCAAACTTGTGTTTCATTAAGTAGATATACCCATATCTGCTCAAATCATCTGTTAAGGTTAGAAAATAACGATACCCGCCGCGTGCCTCAACACTCATCGGACCGCATACATCGGTATGTAGTATTTCCAATAAGTCATTAGCTCGCTCCATTGTTCCGGAGAACGGAGTTTTAGTCATCTTGCCCATGAGGCATGGTTTGAAAGTATCAAATGATTCATAATCAAGTGATTCCAAAAGCTCATCTACATGGAATTTCTTCATGCGCTTTACACCAATATGACCTAAAAGGCAGTGACACAAATATGTTGCACAATCATTATCAACTTTGCATCTTTTGGCATCAATATTATGAATATGTGTATCACCACAATCGAGATTCAACAAAAATAGACCACTCTTCAAGGGAGTATGACCATAAAAGATATTACTCATATAAATAGAACAACCATTATTCTCTGATTTAAATGAATAACCGTCTCGCACTAAACAAGATCCAGATATAATGTTCATACTCAACACTGGCACCAAATAACAATTATTCAGGTCTAAAACTAATCCCGAAGGTAGATGTAGAGATAGCGTGCCGACGGCGATCACATCGACCTTGGAACCATTCCCGACGCGCATCGTCACCTCGTCTTTAGCCAATCTTCGTTTAACCCGTAGCCCCTGTTTCGAGTTACAAATATGAGCAACCGAACCAGTATCAAATACCCAGGCACTACTACGAGCATTAGTAAGGTACACATCAGTAACATGTGTATCAAATATACCTTTGTTCACTTTGCCATCCTTCTTATCCGCCAAATACTTGGGGCAGTTCCGCTTCTAATGACCAGTCTCTTTGCAGTAGAAGCACTCAGTTTCAGGCTTGGGTCCAGCTTTGGGTTTCTTCCTGGGAGTGGCAACTTGCTTGCCATTCTTCTTGAAGTTCCCCTTCTTTCCCTTGCCCTTTTTCTTGAAACTAGTGGTCTTGTTAACCATCAACATTTGATGCTCCTTCTTGATTTCTACCTCCGCAGCTTTGAGCATTGCGAAGAGCTCGGGAATTGTCTTCTCCATCCCTTGCATAGGGAATTGTCTTCTCCATCCCTTGCATATTATAGTTCATCGCAAAGCCTTTGTAGCTTGGTGGCAGTGATTGAAGAACTCTGTCGATAACACTATCATCTGGAAGATTAACTCCCAGCTGAGTCAAGTGATTATGATACCCAGACATTTTGAGTATGTGTTCACTGACAGAACTGTTCTCCTCCATCTTGCAGCTATAGAACTTGTTGGAGACTTCATATCTCTCAACTCGGGCATTTGCTTGAAATATTAACTTCAACTCCTGGAACATCTCATATGGTCCATGACGTTCAAGACGTCTTTGAAGTCCCGATTCTAAGCCGTAAAGCATGGTGATACGTCTCCGTCGTATCTACTTTTCCTAACGCTTTTCCTCTTGTTTTGGACTCTAATTTGCATGATTCGAATGAAACTAACCCGGACTGATGCTGTTTTCAGTAGAACTACCATGGTGTTGTTTTTGTGCAGAAATAAAAGTTCTCGGAATGGAACGAAACTTTGCGAGGAATTTTTATAAAATAAAAGAAAAATACTGGAGCCAAGAACCACCGGAGGGGGCCACCTGGGTGGGCACAACCCCCCAGGGCGCACCACCCCCTCCAGGCGCGCCCAGGTGGGTTGTCCCCACCTGGTGGCCCCGCTGACCCTGAAACCGACGCTATAAAATTCTATTTTTCCTGAAAAAAATTAGGGAGAAAGAATTATCGCGTTCCGCAAGACAGAGCCGCCGCCACCTCCTGTTCTTCATCGGGAGGCCAGATCTGGAGTCCGTTTGGGGCTCCGGAGAGGGGGATCTTCGATCTTCGTCATCACCAACCCTTCTCCATCGCCAATTCCATGATGCTCCCCACCGGGAGTGAGTAATTCCTTCGTAGGCTTGCTGGTCGGTGAGGAGTTGGATGAGATTCATCATGTAATTGAGTTAGTTTTGTTAGGGCTTGATCCCTAGTATCCATTATGTTCTGAGATTGATGTTGCTATGACTTTGCCATGCTTAATGCTTGCCACTTTGGGCCCGGGTGCCATGATTTCAGATCTGAACCGTTTATGCTATCACCATGATATCCATGTTCTTGATCCGATCTTGCAAGTTATAGTCACCTACTACGTGTTATGATCCAGCAACCCCGGAGTGACAATAGTCAGGACCACTCCCGGTGATGACCGTAGTTTGAGGAGTTTATGTATTCACCATGTGTTAATGCTTTGTTCCGGTTCTCTATTAAAAGGAGGCCTTAATATCCCTTAGTTTCCAATATGGACCCCGCTGCCACGGGAGGGTAGGGCAAAAGGTGTCATGCAAGTTCTTTCCATAAGCACGTATGACTATTTACGGAATACATGCCTACATTATATTTATGAACTGGAGCTAGTGCCGTATCGCTCTAGGTTATGACTGTCACATGATGAATATCATCCAACAAATTACCGATCCAATGCCTACGATTTTTCTTACATATTGTTCTTGCTAAGTTACTACTACTGCTGTCACTATTGCACTTGCTACAAAATCACTGCTATCACTGTTACTGTTACTATTGTTGTTGCTACTACCATCAAAACTATCATTCTACTTTGCTACTGATCACTTTGCTGGAGATAATTAATCTCCAGGTGTGGTTGAATTGACAACTCAGCTGCTAATACTTGCAAATATTCTTTGGCTCCCCTTGTGTCAAATCAATAAATTTGGATTGAATACTCTACCCTCAAAAACTGTTGCGATCCCCTATACTTGTGGGTTATCACATGGCACACTGAACTATCGAGTAGTCATCAGATCGAGCTTGCCAGATGTTCAAAACATCGGCATCTGCTCCTGCAGCAGGACTTTCACCTAGCGGTGCATCAAGGACATAATACTTCTGTGCAGCAATGAGGATAATCCTCAAGTTACAGACCCAGTCCGTGTAGTTGCTACCATCATCTTTCAACTTAGCTTTCTCTAGGAATGCATTAAAATTTAAGGGAATGGTAGCACGGGCCATTGATCTACAACATAGATATGCAAATACTATCAGGACTAAGTTCATGATAAATTAAGTTCAATTAATCAAATTACTTAAGAACTCCCACTAAGATAGACATCTCTCAAGTCATCTAAATGATACGTGATCCAAATCAACTAAACCATGTCCGATCATCACGTGAGATGGAGTAGTCATCAATGGTGAACATCTCTATGTTGATCATATCTACTATATGATTCACGTTCAACCTTTCGGTCTCTAGTGTTCCGAGGCCATGTCTGTACATGCTAGGCTCGTCAAGTTTAACCCGAGTATTCCGCATGTGCAAAACTGTCTTGCATCCGTTGTATATGAATGTAGAGTCTATCACACCCGATCATCACGTGGTGTCTCAACACGACGAACTGTCGCAACGGTGCATACTCAGGGACAACACTTATACCTTGAAATTTAGTTAAGGGATCATCTTATAATGCTACCGCTGTACTAAGCAAAATAAGATGCATAAAAGATAAACATCACATGCAATCAAAATATGTGACATGATATGGCCATCATCATCTTGTGCTTCTGATCATCATCTCCAAAGCATCGTCATGATCTCCATCGTCACCGGCTCGACACCTTGATTTCCATCATTGCGTCGTGGTCGTCTCACCAACTATTCCTTTTACAACTATCGCTAACGCATAGTGATAAAGTAAAGCAATTACATGGCGTTTGCATTTCATACAATAAAGAGACAACCATAAGGCTCCTGCCGGTTGCCGATAACTTTTACAAAACATGATCATCTCATACAATAACTTATATCACATCATGTCCTGACCATATCACATCACAACATGCCCTGCAAAAACAAGTTAGACGTCTTCTACTTTGTTGTTGCAAGTTTTACGTGGCTGCTACGTGCTTCTAGCAAGAACCGTTCTTACCTACGCATCAAAACCACAACGGTATTTCATCAAGTTTGCTTTTTTAACCTTCTTCAAGGACCGGCCGCAGTCAAATTCGATTCAACTAAAGTAGGAGAAACAGACACCCGCCAGCCACCTTTATGCAAAACTAGTTGCATGTCCGTCGGTGGAACGGTCTCATGTTCGTGGACATGTAAGGTTGGTCCGGGCCGCTTCATCCCACAATACCACCGAATCAAAATAAGACGCTGGTGGTAAGCAGTATGACTATCACCACCCACAACTCTTTGTGTTCTACTCGTGCATATCATCTACGCATAGACCTGGCTTGGATGCCACTGTTGGGAAACGTAGCATGGAGAACAAAAAATTTCTACGCACATGCAATGATCTATCCATGGAGATGCATAGCAACGAGGGGGGGATTGTGTCTACGTACTCTCGCAGACCGAAAGCGGAAGCGTTTCATAACGCGGTTGATGTAGTCGAACTTTCTTCGCATTCCACCGATTGAGTACCGAACGTACGGCACCTCCGAGTTCTGCACACGTTCTACTCGATGACGTCCCTCGCCTTCTTGATCCAGCAAGGTGTCGAGGTAGTAGATGAGTTCCGTCAGCACGACGGTGATGGTGATGTGATCCGCGCAGGGCTTCGCCTAAGCACCGCGAGAATATGACCGGGGGTGTAAACTGTGGAGGGGGGCACTGCACACGGCTAACAATTGATGTTGTGTATTCTAGGCGCCCCCCTCCCCACATATATATAGGTGGGAGGGGAGGAGAGGCAGCCAGGGGGCGCCCCAAGTAGGATGCGAATCTTACTTGGGGTTTCCCCAAGTGGCGCCTCCCCTTTCTTTTTTTCACCGGAGAAGAAAGGGAAGGGGGAAGAGAGAAAGGTAGGGGGGCCGAACCCTCCTTTTTCCTTCTCCAATTCGGCCTCCTGCCATAGGGGGGGGGCGCGCCACCCCTTGTGGGCTGGTGTGCTCCCCTCTCATGGCCCATATGGCCCATATCTTCCCCCCGGGGTTCCGGTAACCCCTCCTGTACTCCGATAAATACCCGATACACTCCGGAACACTTCCGGTGTCCGAATACTATCGTCCTATATATCAAACTTTACCTCTCGACCATTTCGAGACTCCTCGTCATGTTTGTGATCTCATTCGGGACTCCGAACAACATTCGGTCACCAAATCACATAACTCATATAATACAATATCATCATCGAACGTTAAGCGTGCGGACCCTACGGGTTCAAGAACTATGTAGACATGACCAAGACACCTCTCTGGTCAATAACCAATAGCGCAACCTGGAAGCTCATATTGGCTCCTACATATTCTACGAAGATCTTTATCGATCGAACCGTTATGACAACATACATTACACTACTAGGAAAAGGCTAATTAGTGGCACACCTGTTTTGGCCATTAATGGCGCACTACAGGTGCGTCACTATCATCACGCCACTAGTAACTAATACTAATGGCACACCCCTGGTGCGCCATTAGTATACCAGACAATAGTGGCGCACCAGGGAGTGCGCCATTAGTATGTTTATTGCAGTGCGCCACTAAAGTGCAGTATGGTGCGCCACTAGTATGAATATTAGGAATTTTTTTTTCTTTCCTGATATTTGCACAGGTTACAAAATATATTACTGCACAGAATATAGACAGCACAACATATAAACAGCAGATTTATCGAATACAATAGAAGATTAGTCTCCGAATACAATTCATCATATTAGTCTCCGAATTCAAAATACCGAACAAAGTTAGAACATTACAAGTCTCGAGACCGCGAGTAGCGAGTTTGTCTTCACATTACAAGTCGATATCGATCATCTAAACTACCATCACATAGAAGAGAGCTGCAGTCACGATGAGCATCATCGCGATGAAACTGGTCTTCATCCGGTTCCTCCTCCGCTCCCTCCTCTCTCCCGCTAGATAGCGCGCGTATCTAGCTTCCGCCTCCGCCCTAGTGGTGTACCCTTTGTAACTGTTAGCGCTGAAACGATGAACCTGTCTCTGACACTCCTCCCAGTCATCGTAGACTCCGGGAACCTTACCCTTGTACACGACATACGACGGCATCTCTATGCACTAGAAAAACAAAACGTTAGTAGCAATTCATAGACAATACATAAGCAATATATAAGTATGCAACAAAAGGATCGGAAGAGAAAAGCAACACATTAATAGCACGATTCATGGTCCTACTAATAAATAGCATCGATTACATACAAGTTGAACGATTGTCCAAACTAAAGAGACATACAAGTTCATTAAAGTTTAATTACAACATGAGCTAATCGATATTTCAGAACTACATAGCATCACTACTTTCGACTCGACTCAGGGACCGGAGCATGGATGAAGCCGCCGTCTTTCGTGATGGTCATGAAATCGCGGGCGTTGTTAGCCTGCATTTGTAGCGTTGTTTCTATCTCACTGTTGGACGGTTGATATCTGAGGTAGAACTGCCCCGAGGTACGAAGGACATCTTGATGGATGATTTCCGCAAACTCCGACTGGATGCGAAAGAATTCTTGTCTGATGTCTGCGTCCTGGATTGCCGACAAGCGTGCGGCCCAATCTTTGCGATTATTTGATAGCAGAAGGTGATTATGGTCCCGTACGATCGCCCGCATGTGATGGAGGGCGTAGTAGGCATCCTTCTGACAGCCCGGCGGCTGCTTGACGCAGGGGAACGTCGTATTGTGGGTGAACACGTGCTTGCCGTACCTACGAATTGGCCTGCTGAAGGTGCCTCCAGATCTGGCATAGCCGGGAAGAGCTTCATCAAGAACATTCTTGATATTTGTGTAGTCTTTCTTCGACTGACGGTCCGAGTCAAAATACGTGGCCGTGGAATATTTCGGGCTTAAGAAGATGAGTGTGCAATGTGTGTCACTGCACAAAACACGGAATGTTAGAAAAAAAAAGAACGATCGAAATCTAAGAAATCATATGTTACGAGGCGGCGAGGGGATGACTTACTCGGGAAAGTAAGGCACGAGGAAGTTATCCTTATCTGGGTTTGCCAGAATGACGCCTTCGAGGTATGAACTCGCGACTTGCCGGTCCCCAGCGCTGCCCAAGATCTTGGCACGCATGTAGAAGGGGTCGACTATCACGATGTCCGGGGTCTTGTCTCTAATGATCCGCATCTCCATACTCAGCAAAAATAGCTGAATGAAGGTGTAGTGCAGCGGATGAAGGTTAAACATAGCGACGATGTCATCAAACCGCAGGACGATCATACCCCCAATGGTGCTATCGACAAAGCCCTTGCCCTCTGGCACCTTGGCCATGAAAACCGGGTATGCCACATCATTCTCGGAGAGACGCCGCTTCTCCAAAGAAAGAACACTGTCATGCAGACTCCGCATAGCACCGGTTGCAGCATTGAGCAAATTAGTCGGTAGCATCGGCCTACCCGCCACATGCACCCTTCTAGAGATATCCTTAGGTGAAGGTGGCCCGTCCTGAGCACGGATCGTGCTCGGTGTCGGCTGGCTCGCACCCTTGTTATTCTTTCTTTTCCGTCCCTTCTGCTTCTTCTATTGTAATGGGATCGAGTTCTGCTCAGAGACCACCTTCTTGAGTGTGTTGGGGCTGATAATATTTCGCAATTCGGCTATCTGAGGCTCGGTGAAGGCAGCAGCTGGAGGCGTCTCCTGAAAACTGAACGCCAGACAATGCCTGTTGCAATTGGGTTTCTCCGCGGTACCAGCTAGATCGCGATCGTCTTTTGCAGGGTTGGGTTCTTGAGAAGGAGGCCCCAAGAATTCGTCATCGTACCCATGTTCATTGAAGTACTTATCGACGTTCGTAAATGTACCGTCGTCGTCGTCCGGATCCTGTGCCATATGCATGTCCGGATCAGCTGACGGCGGTAGCGTTGCGGTGGTCTTGCCATGGCTTGGCGCCGGCAAGACTGGCGGTTTTGTCTGTGGAGTGGTGTCCCCCGCCCCCAAATGAATCTGGCTCTTCGGCCAAAGCAGGGGCTAGCTTAAGCAGGCGCTGAGGGTCATCACATCATCTTCGTCGGCCCCAGGGGGTCGAAACGGAGGTAACAAGTCGTCGCAGCCCCGCAACACCCGAACCAGTTGAACCCTATACACGTCGGGTGGCATCGGATTACCGTGGAACAGGCGGTTGCCCGGTTGAACGATTCTGGCCTTGGCGACATCGATCAACTCGCCGTCCACGAAGTGCAGGAGAGTGCATGGAACGTCGGCGGCGCCCTGCGAAAACATGTAGGGCGTCAGGGATGCCCAGTCAAAGGCAAGGAGATGAAGTCATCGGCCGAGAGGCTTAATTAGTTACCGTGATGGCGTCGAGCTCGGCTAATGTCGAGGCACCGCCAACGGCGGGCGTGCAATTGACGGAGGGGCCGCTTGCTGCCGAGGTGCCGGCCGGCGTATTCTTCCCACACCTGGGTGCATTAAGCTGCAATGCCGGCGCCGCCGCGGGAGACACCAATGCCGCCTTCGCCGGAGACACCAATGGCGCCGCCGGCGCGTTGCGTGAGTTGCTTCCCGTGAAGCTGGGAATCGGGGGCGGCCCCTGTTGGCCGCCCGCAATCCACGCCTGCAGCCCAGAAACCAAGGTAGGTATAATGGCGGTGATCGTCGCTCCCAGTTGGTCTCGCACTTGCTCTTCGACCATCTCCGGAATCCGCGCCACTTGTGCCTTGAGTTGTTGAATGTCGCGCTCCTGGCTTTCCGAGTTGGCCGTCTTTCTCTCCTTTCGCCTAGTGGTATAGTATTCCGACCATTTCGTGGACAAGCCTTTGCCGGCCACACGACCAGCTGACGACGGCTTACTGAGCTTATCCTTGTTTTTCATTACGTTCAACTCCCTATTTAAAGGGGTGTCAAAAGGGGAGCTCTGAGACGACCCCGCGCTACTACTTTCAGTTTCCTGCGGAAGGAACGTGAACCATTTAGAAATTTGGCTTCATTAATTAGAATGCAACCATATGGAGCTAATTACGCGGGGGTGTATTCCTTACCAGAACACGCTCAAGCGCCTTGGTCTTCGGATCCGTGGTAAGCTCCTTGGTTACCTGGTCAATCTTGTACCGGGACATGACATAGTTCCTGGTCTGCTTGTCACGGTATTTATCGAAGCGGGGCGGTAGGCCTTGCTCGGCACGCTCCGCGTCCTCCTTGTCCCATATAGGTTCCGCAACTCTGTAACCGCCGGGACCGAGTGTGTGCTGTCCTAAGTTCAAGTCCCGCATATCTTTCCCCCACCGACTTGATTCCTCGGATGCGGTGCTCTCGCACTTGATCTTGAACTCCAGGTAGTCAGCTTCGCTGATCGAAGGATTTTTCTCCTTGATCTTCTCATAACTATCACCTTTGTCAATCATTCTCTTCACCGCGCCTCTCCAAGTAGCCAGGGCCGTGCTCATCTTCGTGAGGGCGGCACTGTTCACTTTATTCCTTGAGAGGCGTGTGTTTGCGACGTCACCGGGGAACTTGTATCGTTCGTGCAGCTTTGTGAAGAGGAGGTTGCGCAAATTCCCTCGGTCACGACGCCTTAGGTTCTCAGTGTTGATCGAGACGGTGCTCCGGAGAATGCACCCGAGCTGTCCCACGTACCCCTTGACTAATTCTTTGGGCGCCGTTGGATGCCCCTCGGAGGACACTTCAGTAAATTCCTCCTTGACGGTGCCGAGCACGTTCGGGCGCAGGTCCTTCCGTTGCCTCTTCGGTTGGCTGCCATCTGTGCGTGCGCTGCCATCATCAGTGGTGGCATCCTCGGCGGCACCATCAGTGGTGTCATCCCCGACGCCACTAGGGGTTGTGTAGTCAGGATCGGTGTCTTCCGCGGCGTCCTCATAGCGGTGAGGTTCTTCCTCCATCTCCTGGGACAGCTCCCAGAATTGCTTGCCCGAACCGCAGGCCTCATCGTTGTGGGCCATGTTCGCTCTAAATAGGAAAAAAGTTTGGTCAAAAAGTTGGTTATTGTCAAGGAACAAGATCTCTAAGTTGACCAAATAACCTAATTCTCGAGGAATTCGCTGTTAGTGTGTTGTTGCTATGGTCCAAGTCCCTTCCTAACCCGCTTCTTCTTGTCTCCTCTCACTATCTCTCTCACACGCATGGCAAGCAAGGGTGTCTGAGTGTGTGAAAAAATACTAAACTAATCCCCTTTGGTGGCCTGGACCTGCATTTGTTCTTGGTTGCTTTCCATACTACATACAGCTCTTGTACTGATTATCAGTTACTACTACAACAGTGCTAATACTCCTGCCACTGGGTGTGTGTGCTTTTGATTACAAACTGTTGCTGCCACATGGTGTGCCTCTGTATGTATTTCTGTGCTGTCTAGATGCCAGCCACAGGTCAATGGCCATGCCACCATACTGGTCCATGTCACTTGTGCTATTGCCAAGAATGGCATGGCCATCTTTTATTTTGACAGAAAAGGGAAGGAGAATTCTAAGTTGGGCCTAATCACTTGGCTCTATTGCCACCTATGGCAGTTGCATATTAGTTGTGCAAAAAAATTTAAGAGCGGGCAGTAATGAATAATATGTGTTTAATGCAGCAAGAATAAAGGGGCAGTTGATCCTACTTAATTAAGTACAAAGATACCCCGGCCCATGCATTAGTCGCAAGTACCCCATATGTCCTATTTTTAGCAAAGTCATGCTAAAATTCATGGAAAATTTCAGCATGACCTTTGCTGAAAATAGGACATATGGAGTACCCGAATTTGCCGGAACGGAAGTTAATCGACATTCCGGCAAACTCAAGGGCCTCTCAGGGTACCTGCAAAATCATCACGACACGATGGTCAGAGACAAAACCCAGCAAACTAGCAAAGTTACTGACGTGTTTACAGAAATTGTTTTCTGTAAAAGATGATCATCATCTTTACAAGTCTTTCTTAATGTGATCAATTGATGGATCAACACGTAAAACATGTCCAATAAGAGCATATAATTCAACAACTCCACTGAAAATGAGAGCTGAAAGATGCAGGGAGCACAAGCAGCTAAGAAAAATCAATCCATCTAGCATTTCAGCTTTTGCTAGAAATACCTTTAACATCAGTATCAGTATGATTTATAGAGTCAAATACCTTTAACGAGGGATACAAATAATTTTCATTTTCATATTTTAAGAACTATAAATAAACCAAAATGTATATACTCGCATGTTAACATTGTTCTAGTTGTAAAAGTCATACGGGCAAGAAAGAGATGATATAATAATATTACCTCCTTTGAATTTCGTTTGATCAGAAAACGCCTTTGCCTGGATCAATACAAAAACAGTATTATTTCATCAATTATTGACATGATAGATTATCTACAATTGAAATGGAGTCCATCTATCAAATAACTAATTCAATCAACCACCAGAATACTATGTGGAAAAAGGAAAGGACACAGGTTGGCAAGGGACATGGCCATGAGCTCAGAACATGCAATGCTAACTGCAAGACTAAAATGTGATCTTGATTTGATTTGTCTGGGGCCATCTGTTTGCCACTTGTTGGACAGAACTAGTAGTGTAGTCTTTGGGTATATTTGGACATCATAGTGTGCTGCCATATGTTTCAGTGGCAAATAGTATAAGAAGCATATGATATTACTGATTGTGATTGGGTCCATTTCTGTTTGCGATTGCACAGCCACATATCTTCAATGGTTTACCAAAAAAGAAGAAGAAAAGAAAAACTTCAATGCTCCATATATACATCTAAGCTACGGATTACAAGTAGCTAGGATCCTTATCTTAGGCACCTTTTTTGCTCAATAGAAGATGTAAATATGAAGCTAGTAGATTGGAAATGGAAAAATAATTGTGATAAATTTGCAAGCTTTGGTCAGGCTAAGTGTTCACTGTTTGTTTCAGACTCAGTACGTAACTGGCAAAGCTTCAGTAACACAACTATATTTGTGTGTTGACAAACCGAGTAAAGGCATACACTTTGAAACTACAGCTATTGTGCATGTTTTCCTTGAAGAATGACACAGGAGCTTTGCCTATCATTGACCAGAAAAACAGAGGGTGTACATTCAAGTATGCATACCACATGAGTAAGGAAGAGGGGCTCACCACGGGCAGCGCGTCGAAGGAGAGCAGCAGCCGGCCACGCGCAGGAATAGACGGCGGGAGGTGGCGGCGAGGGTCACGGCAGCGTCCGCCGTTGGTTCGCCGGCTGCTGCTGGAGACCGGGGGCGGAGGACGGCAGGGGCTGGCGGGGTGGGCGCGTCGCGGCCGCGCTCGCCGGCTGCTGCAGTGGTCGGAGGAGGCCCTCGCTCGTCGGAGGTGGAGGACCGGGCGGCGGGGTGAGGAACACTAGCGCGCTCGGCCGATTCCGTTCGGGGGAACCGAGCGAGGAGACAGGGGAGGGTGCGGGGGGTTGTCGGCGGCGGTGGAGCGGGGGAGGGTGCGGGGGGTCGGCGGCGGCGAGGGGCCGGGATCTAGCGAGGGGGGATAGCGATCGAGATGGAGTGGGATCTGGCGCTGGGGGCGAGGGGGAAAGGGATAGAGGGGGGAAGGTTAGCAATGGCGCACCTCCTAGGGGTGCGCCATAAGTACATCCATATCAATGGCGCACCACCGAGGGGTGCGCCATAAGTAACTTTTTTTTCTATTATTTTTAGTTGCGTCTAATAATTTTTTAGAAAATGACGATCAAATTTGAAAACATTTATGAATGTGAAAAAATATCATCAAATTTGTTATTTGAAAATATTTATGAATATGAAAAAATATCATCAAATTTGTTATTTGAAAATATCATCAAATTTGTTATTTGAAAATATTTGAAAAAATATCATAAAAATTGGTATACCAATGGCGCACCTCCTAGGGGTGCGCCATAAGTACATTGATAGCAATGGCGCACCTTCTCCTTGTGCGCCATTAGTAACTTTTTTTTTATTATTTTTAGTTGCATCTAATAATTTTTTAGAAAATGACAATCAAATTTGAAAACATTTATGAATGTGAAAAAATATCATCAAATTTGTTATTTCAAAATATTTATCTGCTTATCTTCCCCGCGTAACCGTAAGGAAGTTTTACTCCTACGAGGCAGGTGAAAAACTGCTCGATCTCCTCCTGACTTAGAGTGAAGCACGCGGGAGGGTAGTCATTTCCGGTCTTCTTGGCCTTTTTGCCTTTGCAACGACTTTTCTCTTCCTGCTTCGCCTCATCATCATCATCATTAGCGTGAAGCTCCTCCCAGATGCCCATTGATTTCAAGTCTGCCCTTGCTTTCGGCCCATCTTTGGTCCTCTCTGGCATGTTGAGCAGGGTACCAAGCAGACTCTCGCACACGTTCTTCGTGATATGCATGACATCAAGGCTGTGAGGCACACGGTGGATCTTCCAGTACGGCAAGTCCCAGAAAACAGACCTCGTTTTCCATACCTTCAGCAGCGGCTCTGGCACCTTTCGCTTCTTTCCCGGCTCTGGCGCCGTTTTCTTCTTTCCCGGCAGTGGGCAATCTTTCCAATTTTTCAACAGCTCGTCTATGTCCTCGCCGCTCCTCGTACGCGGGCGTCTTCGGGGTTCGGTTTCACCATCGAACAGATCCTTGCGTTTTCTCCATGAGTCATCGTCGCGAAGCCACCTTCGATGTCCCATGAACACGGTTTTCGAAGACCCGGGATCTCTATCTGGCTGGCGATACGTTGTGTCATCCATGCACCTGACGCATCCAGAAAATCCGTGGACCACCTGCCCCGCGACATATCCGTAACCGAGATAGTCCTGCACCGTCGTGAGCAGTGCGGCTCTCATAGGGAAATATTCTTTCTCTGCGCCATCCCACGTATTGGCTGGCGTTTTCCACAGCGTGTCTAGCTCCTTTTTCAGCAGCCCCAGATAAAGATTGATGTCATTCCCTGGTTGTTTCGGCCCTTCAATTAGCATACTCATGTGAATGTACTTCCTCTTCATGCACTTCTAGGGGGGAAGGTTGTACATCCACACAAACACAGGCCAGGTGCTATGTGTGCTTCTCTAGCTACCAAACGGATTGACTCCATCGGTGCTCGCGCCCAGCACGATGTTCCTTGGATCGTCCCCAAATTCTGGGTATTCAGAGTTCAACGCTTGCCACTGGCTCGCATCGTTAGGGTGACTCAGCATCTTGTCTTTTTTATTTATCTCCGGATCATTTCCGTCATCTTCTCGCTTCTTCTTCTCCCTATGCGCGTGCCAACGCAGGAGCTTTGCTGCCTTAGGGTCCGCGAAATACCGCTGCAGATGAGGAGTGATCGGAAAGTACCACACCACTTTTCGAGGAGCTTTCTTCCTCTTCTTGTATCGAGTGACGCCGCACACCAGACATATGGTAGACTCCGCGTGCTCGTCCCGATGAATGATGCAATTGTTCATGCACACATGGTATTTCACGTGCGGTAAATCCAGAGGACACACGATTTTCTTCGCCTCCTCGAAACTGGTCGGGCACTTGTTCCCCTTGGGAAGACGTTCGTGCCAGAATGACATGTTCTCGTCGAAGCATGCGTCGGTCATTTTGTGTTTTACTTTCATCTCCAGAGCCATGAGCGTTACTTTCAGGCGGGTATCCTCGGGCCTGCATCCTTCATACAATGGAGTAACCGCGTCTATCTCCAGTTGATCCAGCTTGGCTTTCTCCCGGGCGGCAGCTCTTGCGTTACCCGTCTGCTTGAGAAGCAGCTCTTGAATATGAGGGTCCTGCACCCAGCCCATCGATGGTCCATCGTCGTCTGCTTCGGCATCTTCATCTTCATGATCATGCCCTTCGTGTGCTCCGGCATCTTCCTCATCATCATGTCCGGCATCTTCTACATGATGACTGTGTACTGCATCTACTTCGTGATCATGTCCTGGAGATTCTTCGTCTTCTCGCCCGCCCTCGCCGCGGTTTTCTTGCTGGCCTTCCTCATTTCTTGCCCGGCCCCCATGGACGACTTCATAATCATCTTCATCACCTTGCGACCGATAGCCATCCATGAAACCACGCAAGAGCAGGTGGTCCCGCACCTGTACGGAATCCGGGTTCATAAGGCTCCTCAGCTTGCATCTTCGACACGGACATCTTATCTCCGTCTCGTTCTTTTGAAGTATCTCGGCCTTCGCGGAGCTCAAAAACCTATTCACGATGCCTTCGGTCATCGTGCGGACCATGGTCGCCTGCGGGGTAGAGCAAAACGATATTTTAGAACCAAGAAAAAATTTGGCATGACTTTGCCTAAAAATAGGACCAAAAAGAATGCATAGTGCCAAATTCTCGCCGAAACGGAAATGAATCAACATTCCGGTAAAATATTGGCAACTATCGCATTTCAAATACCGGTACCTGCAAACACAAACATATATGCAACACCACAAATATATGCAACACCACAAACATACGTAGATCTAGCTAGGCCATAAAAAGTGCATGTGCACGTTGTTGGAGGGAGAAAAAAAGTAGATCTACAACATGAAGAAAGCTTTCCCCTTACTTACCTATCAAAAAAAGGTAATTTAACCACTTAATTTGGGTGAATCTATGGTGCAAATGAGGTGAGGAGGAGGAGGCAGCCGAGACAAGCTTGGAGAAGGAGGTGGAGAGAATGAAGTGGGGAAAGTGAGTGTGGTATGTGGCTGTCCAAAATATCTAGCTGGTCTCAGGTTACTAATGGCGCACCACCTAAAAATGCGCCATTAGTTACCCTGGTTACTAATGGCGCACCCGTTAGGTGGTGCGCCATTACTAGTTTTGCAAAAAAAAATAAAAAAAAAGTTATTAGTGGCGCACCGTGGATGTGATGCGCAATTACTAGTTTGAACTAGTAATGGCGCACTATACTCTGGTGCGCCATTACTAGTTTTGAAAAAAAAAGAAAAAAAAAATTGTTAGTAGTGGCGCACGGTGTGTGTGGTGCGCCATTACTAGTTCAAACTAGTAATGGCGCAATCTGCCCTGGTGTGCCATTACTAGTTTTGGAAAAAAAAAAGAATTTGTTAGTAGTGGCGCACCATGGGTGTGGTGCGCCATTAGTGTGATGGACACTAATGGCGTACCAACACATGGTGCGCCACTGCTATATAGCAGTGACGCACGCCATTAATGTCCATATTATCTATAGCCCTTTTCCTAGTAGTGTTATTCTCTTTGTTCACCGGTATGTTACTTGCCCGAGATTCAATCATCGGTATCTTCATACCTAGTTCAATCTCGTTACCGGCAAGTCTCTTTACTGGTTCCGTAATACATCATCCTGCAACTAACTCATTAGTCACTTTGCTTGCAAGGCTTCTTATGATGTGTATTACCGAGAGGGCCCAGAGATACCTCTCCAATACTCGGAGTGACAAATCCTAATCTCGATCTATGCCAACTCAACAAACACCTTCGGAGATACCTGTAGAGCATCTTTATAATCACCCAGTTACGTTGTGACGTTTGATAGCACACAAGGTATTCCTCCGGTATCCGGGAGTTGCATAATCTCATAGTCGAAGGAATATGCATTTGACATGAAGAAAGCAATAGCAATAAAACTGAACGATCATAATGCTAAGCTAACGGATCGGTCTTGTCCATTACATCATTCTCCTAATGATGTGATCCCGTTATCAAATGACAACTCATGTCTATGATTAGGAAACCTTAACTATCTTTGATCAACGAGCTAGTCAAGTAGAGGCTCACTAGGGACAGAGTGTTTGTCTATGTATTCACACATGTATTTAGGTTTCTGATCAATACAATTCTAGCATGAATAATAAACATTTATCATGAATAAGGAAATATAAAATAACAACTTTATTATTGCCTCTAGGGCATATTTCCTTCATTGATATCTCGGAGCTTGCTCCCAAGTCACTCTAAGGTCAAGTTCCGAGGAGCCACGGTGCGACTCGGATCAACACTAGGGATCTTGGAGTTTGTTCCCAAGACGCTTAAGGGTCGAGTCCCGAGGAGCCGCATGGCGACTCGGAGCCTACGACCATCTGTCCCACCCGAGGCCTTCCTAATATAGGACTAGGTCGCGCTCCATCGAGGCGATCGAACCTATTCAAAAAACATTGTGGTGTCACTCTTGTTAAGTGTACGATGACCATCACTATAAGGTCGTCGTACACGCCCTCGCAAAGTTACTTACGATCGAATGACTAAGGATACCCCCTAATCGAAAATTGTTTCCATAACAGCAACTATCGGCATTTATCTTCTTATTCAAACTAACCTTTCTGCATGGAATAAATCCTGCAACTGATACCACATCACAGCCAAACCCCCCCTGAAGATCCTTCTGAAATGTAAACATCCCCATCCCTCGGTGAATACTCTACTGGCCCAGTTCTTTTGGCCGATTCTCATAGAATCTTGAGAATCGACCCTCCACCCAGCTTCTCCCAGAATCTTGAACCCATACTTGAGTATGGGTTCAAGATTCTGGGAGAAGCTGGGTGGAGGGTCGATTCTCAAGATTCTATGAGAATCGGCCAAAAGAACTGGGCCTAACACTAACATGCTTACTATTAGACGTAAACTATTGTTACCCGCGGAAATGAATCATGCATGCATGAGTTCTAGCTATAGCCACCCGGTGTCATGTATGTCAAATTAAATATCACGAGACCATTGAATGGAAAACCAAGAGCGGTATAAACAAACATGTACTCCTATATGTCCTCATCTTGTTTTTTTTCCCTCTCCCTCGAAATCACAGTAAACATTTCAATTAGTTTTTCCCCAGACAAAGATCGAGGGGTATGCACACAATCAGAGGTACGTGACTGAACAAACTTCCTTGCGCTGCAGAAAACTTGGCATGCAGCACACCTTCCCAATCCAAGAAATACAATACTCCCTCCGTATCGGGTGCATTAGGCTTATTACGAAAATCAAATAATCCAAAAATGCTTATGTGCGATGCATTAACTCTCACCTCGTTTTTTTGTTTCTTGACATCAATAAATGTATCAACCAATAAGAGATGTGGGATGTGTATGCTTTCAATGACTTGACTGTACCAAGCACGACATGCAGTGATCAGTTTATTGCATGCAATGGTATTAATTAGCAAATAAACATTAAGTTCTCTCATTTTCCCTTCACCTTGGTCGCGGTGCACAACCTAAGATGACTAATGCACCGTGGTCGCGGTGTACAACCTAAGATGACTAATGCACCGGTACTGAGGGAGTAATAGAGTTAATTACACTTTTCATATATAAACTTGCATTTGATATACAGATTCATACATAAACTTGGAAAATGACTTAAATCAATACAAGAACTTGTGTTTCGGATACGTTCAGTACATTTCCGTCGTTTGCCATTAACTCTCCCATAAAACCTGCATGTCAGTTGGCCCATACTCCACACCTGTGTGTGGGTCCCACCTGTCAGTGCAATAGAAATGTCTGGCCTGTACTCCACACCTGTGTGTGGGTCCCATCTATCAGTGCAATAGAAAGGCCGTTTGCCGTTAACACTCCCTTAAAACCTGCATGTCAGGTGGCCCATACTGCACACCTGTGTGTGGGTCCCACCTGTCAGTGCAATAGAAAGAAATAGAAACATATGGCAAAGAGCGACGCGCTCAGCAAGAGTCGAACTCGCAAATCGGGAAAGCAGGCGTAAAGCGTTAGCCACTACGCCGGCTACCATTTTCTGATTGTACAGCCATACACTAGTGCAGAAAGGGGCTATAGTCCCGGTTCGTAAGGCCCTTTAGTGCCGGTTCTGGAACCGGCACTAAAGGGTGGGGACTAAAGGTCCCCTCCCCTTTAGTCCCGGTTCAACACGAACCGGCACTAAACGGCCGAACGGCCACCACGTGGCACAAGCCCGCGCCGGGGTCTGAGGGACCTAACACCAACCGGGACTAAAGGTTTTTATTTAAAAAAAAAAATTGATTTTTTTGAAAAAAAATTGATTTTTTTTTCTGATTTTCAAATTTCTGAATTATTTGACGATTTAATCTCTAATCACCCCTCTTCATTGCTCAAGTGTGTAGCACTCATTCCAAATCATCTAACTTTCCGGCCGGTCACCCAACCTGTCATTACTCCAGCCTGAGCACGCTTAACTTCCGAGTTCTATTACCCCTAGTTTCCAAGTCTGCACTTGTTGTTTTCCTGACAATACTAAGTTGTCAATCCTATTAACCCTCAGGAGTTTAGCTTGAGCATGAAGTCACATGTTTCACCGTTTGAGTTTGAAACTATTATTCTAAAAAACAATAATTATTGAGTAACAGTAATATTTCTTGAATAAGTAATTTGACCATAGTTTCACCGTTGTTTGACCAGATTTGACCAAAATTCAAAAAAATGAAATAATTATTTAGTAACGCTAATATTCTTGAATAATTATTTAGTAACACTAATATTTCCTGAATAAGTAGTTTGACCACAATTTGACCAGATTTAACCAAAATTCAAAAAAACAGAAATTTGAGTATAACTTTTTTTCCTTTTATAATTTGAGGATTCTAAAAATTTGCAAAACGGCCTACTGCCAAATGGCCTAGAATCGGAAGAAATAAGGGAAGAAAACGAACAACAGAGAGAGAGAGAGAGAGAGAGCTGAGAGAAATGAAGGCAGGAGGAAGAAGATGGCGGCCGGCCCTATCCCGAAAGGTTTCGTTGTTCTGTACAACGAAACAGACGGTTTCGTTTGACCTGCGGACGAAACTGCTCGGGCCAGTCGGTACCTCAACGAAGATGGGCCTTTCGGAGCCCACTACAACGAAACCTACGTGCATGTTTTCTCTGTGCATCTGTGCATGTGTACATACATATACGTCCACTTGTCCAGTACCGTACAGTACGTACCTAGGACACATGTAGCAGATCTCTGCAGGGGTGCAGCAGGGCGTACGTACTGGCCATCAGAAATTCCGAACTCGGTCGATTGGCGAGATCGAAATTAACGAGTCACCCAGCTAGACGCATATGGGCCGGTCAGTCAGCCTCGTGTAAGCACCACAGGTTATGTTTTTTCCCTCAAAAAAAAAACCACAGGTTATGTTTTTGTACGTTTGTAGTCACATGCCACTACTTTGGAATGTCTTTAATTTTTTTTTCTTTGAAACTAAACAAGGTTAATTGTTTGAACGATGTTTAAACCAGTTTCTACGTCCGCTTGATCTGGAAGAAAAATTCATATTTACATTTGTGTGTGTGTGTGTGGGGGGCGGGGGGGCGGGGGGGGGTGAATTAAAATTAAAGCGCAAATAATTTATCACATTTGTTATTTCGGTTATCTAGAAAAAATGAGCTTGGGTCCATTCTTCATCAAGTCAGAGCCTGGCGTATGCACCAGGTTATATATGTTTGGGACACTTACATTTCTCCCCCTAATTCGAACCCACCACTGGCATTTACCCCTAATTTTCGAGTATGCTGAAATCTACCCCTGTGCCGTTAGGTGGCATTATAGAAAATACCCTTCCGTACTGCTTCCATCCAGTTAAAGGGGTTTGACCGTTTTCTTTCTCCAAAATGCCCCTGGGTCGTGGCAGTTGACATTTAGGTAAAATAAAAATAGACAAACAAAAAACTCTGGCCTCCTCTCTCTTACATGTGAGACCCACTAGTAAAAAAGGAACTAGAAGTGGAGATATAATCTACCATGCCATCCTTATCGACCTATATGTGAGGATGCATTTTTCATTGTTTCATCACCTATAGGAAATTGAGTGTATGTTCTTAAGTATTTGTACAATCAACATTTTCTATTTTGACTTGTCTAATTTTGAAGGGGGACAAAATTGAGGCAGTGGCGTACAACCAACAAGCATATCGTTTCAATGACTGCCTAGGGGCTGGCAAGGTATACTTATTTGGCCGAAATTCGCCTTGCTGGTCCTAACATTTTGGTCCCTAGGCTGCCTCCGCGATTCGTAAATTTCGTAGATGTGGACCGACTGAGAAATAAAATGCTCGCATTGTGCATATCTTTCGCTCTGATTGAATCATTCTTTGTGCCATTTCAGAATGTTAGTAAAGGTCGCACCAACGTAATACGCCATGGCGAGATGTCACTCTAATGAACATTAGGTATGAGAGATTACCTCATAATTCTACTGTTTCTAACTGACTGTGGGCTAATATTCTGTTACTTACCAAGGCAGGAGTTCATCTTCATGCGCCTCTGGGATCAACATGTGGCACGCCACTTGACACGGTTATAGTTAGTTACCGTACCACAAAGGGAGGCGGTTTGAGGCGCATAAAATCTTCAAATTGGGAGGCTTTTTTCAGTTTTTTTATATTTCTATTCGTAGTAATGCGCAAAGTCTGGAGTTTTTCCTTTGTATTTGTAATAGTGCACAAAGACAAATTTGAATTTTTCCCTTGTAATTTGTTTTTTTCCTGTGGATGAATACATGATTAATTAACTAACTAAATGTGGATTAATAAATGGACAATTAACTACCAAAACGTGGATGAATAAAATGAGTATTTGTAAATCCTAAATGTATGTTGCCTAAAAATGGCTAATTAACTACCTAAATAATTCCGCAGTTATTGTTACGGGATCACATTCCTAATCATGTGCAGAACATTCATTCCGGAGATCACTATTACTGCCGGCAATTACTAATTAAAATATAATTAACGAGCTAATTATGGATGAATAAAAAGAGTATTTGTCAATTTAAAAGGTATGTTACCTAACTGAATCATTAGAATAACACTGAATTAATCATTTTACTTTCTTTGGGCCTGAGCAATATGAATGCAATGTGATCCATTATGGTTAGAAAATGTTGAGAACTGTGATAAAAGAAGCTGCAAACCCTTCAAAACGGCTCCTGCAGTCTGAAGGCTGTATCATTCTCACTTGGGAAACATGACTGGCATAATCTCGTCCATGCCGGCGCCCAATCTAGCCGTTCTTCACGTTCTCATGGCCCTTCCACGGAGCTCTACTACACCAGTCGCGTGGAGGCTTCACGGAATTAACTGCGAGATTGGACGCCAACATGGACGCCGTCGACGAGATTGAACGGCGAGATTGGACCCCCACCACACCGGCATGGACGCCGGCACCGGCGCCGCCACTGTCTCCTTCCTTCCGTGAAGAATGGCAAGATTGAGAGGATTTGCATAGGTTTTCCATCTAAACTGGATTTGCCCGGGCGTTAGTTGATCTGGGCCGTCGAGATGATCGACGGTGCACATCGTCCCCCAACAACAACGGTGGCAGGCGCAAGTTGGGCCAAATTAGAGAATGGACGGTGGCCCAGCCGTTGAACATTTTTTATTTAGTATTTTAATAAAAAAGTAGCTGCGGGTTGGCCAAATGTTATAATAGGCTGTGCGTTTTCTTTTGTGGACCTGGGCCGAATTAAGTTATATTTTCGCCTGTGCATTTTTTTTGCTGTTTTATTCTTTATATAAAAATGTGAAATTGCATGGCATTAATATAAACATGGAAAATTATTATCATCATGTGATATTAATTTTAAAATGTTAATTTTGTGGCAGTTACTATATATCATTTTAATTATTCCACAAATTATTTTCATTATTTTTTAATGCTTTATAAAATTTCATACTGCCAGACTTAATTTGGTACAAATGTGACATTGCCTGCGATTAATATGGATATCATGTTTACATTTGGTACATGACATATATAATATGAGGGTTTTTATTACAGTGTGCTATTAATTATTTTACATTATGAAAATATCGATGTTGAGGTGTATTAATGCCTATGTTTCTTGCTTGCAGATGGATTCTCCGACACCATTCGGTGACCGCACTCCTTTTAAAGACCTGTCCAACACAATTAACATTGACACAAGTGAGATTAATCATATAATGTGTAAGTGTACCGCCTCACACATTGACACAAGAGATATATTTGTGTACCACCGTCACCTTCTCAAGGATTACATGAACGTCCCTGAAAAAACTAGCTTCCTATATCCTAGGTTTCTACCTTGACATATCTTGTAACCTTTTGTGTCTCTGCTATTCTGTCTATGTAGCAATAATCACAAGTTATGCCCTTGGCTCTTGATTTTTCTGCTATGTAGTGTTGTTGACAGTAATCACAAGTTATGCCCTTGGCTCTTGGTAAATTTGGTGACCTAAGAGCAGTTTTAGGTAAATGAGATAGGACGTGTGGGGAAACTTTTTTTCTCTCTTCTCTAACGGATACATAAATTTGTACCACGAATCAGGCATGTGCGCGCGAGGGAGGGAAGAGGGGAGAAACGTTGACATTATTCATGCTTTGGATGAACATTTCTATTCATAGCTTTCTTTTTCCATGCAACGCATGAGCGTGGTGCCGTCATGGTAGAGCCCGGGATGAGGGGTGGGTCCAGTATAGAACCAGGAGGTACTCCCACCAAGATGGGAAGGTGGTTGCAGCCCTTGTCCCTTGTTGCTGGCCTGTCACGGCGGCGTCGATCACTGGCTCACTTAGAACACGAGTTGGTGGATTTTGTGATAAGAGTGAGGGTTGATAGTGAGCGGGATGGGGGTTGGGGTTGCTCTGTGAAGCTACGGTTTCCTGAGTGGAATAATTTCCCAACTTTAGAAAATGTGGCAAATTCCATTTCATTAGAGATGGCTTTGCAGCAAATTGCATGAGCGAGCGGTTCATATTTTTTTTCATCAAGTCGTACAATTTTTTGCTTATGATAGAATGGTAAATGCATTGGTTGGTTGCTTCAAGAGTTAATAACGGACACGATGGTGTATCAGTTGCATGCCCAACAACGGACATCATATTTTTGTTTCGTGGTAATGCATGAGATTCATCTGTATGTTACAACGTGGCAATGGCTTAGGAGACATCGGATCGGCCTTCTTGGCTCGGGGGGCATCACAGGCGACGCACACCTCCTCCCACTTTGATGGCGGTGGCGGATTTGCATGAACACGGGAGGGGGGGGGATCAGGGCGGGGAGCGGGGTGATTGTCGGGAGACTGCTCCTTGGTGGCTTGTGGGGGAAGTACAGTGTGAAGGAGAGAGGGCTCCATGGCAAAGGTGAGGTGGGCGTGATCAGATTTTAAAGGAGAGGGCTCCAGCGAGAAATGTCCCTGTACGGCAGGAAACTGAGCCGGAAGGGAGGGTCCGGCAGAAAAATAGCAGGGTGCGTCGTGGGGTGGGGTTTCTATGTTGGGACAGCGTGTTGGAGATAACATGGCGGATAGTCCGAACAACCACATTTCTGCCCCACATATGGGATGAAATTGGGGGAACCTGGACTGTCTAGACGGTTAAATTTTGGGGAGCCTGCTGGGCGCATGTCTTTAATTAATGGATAATAACAACAGACAAGCATAAAAAGACATCCAAGTGCTATCATGTTTTTGCACCACTTACTTTATTTTGTGCATCAGATCTGATAAGTCTTTCTATGTATACGTCGTTGAATTACATTTTCTTATTGAAATACATTGTGGATTTCAATTATTTTTCGTCTATTACTAGCTATCTTTTCTATACATGTAAAATTTGGCATGCAATATGTTAACATATGGAACCAGTAAAAAAATTAAAACATTTGCAACCAGTAGATTTTTGAAAAGCCCGTAACAACGTACGGACATTCTACTAGTATATGTAAAAATACATCTTGTATACCACTGCCTCGGTATAAATTTATCAGAGCCCCAATCCAGTGACTGATCAGCAACTAGCAACAGTCTCTGCCGCTTAACTAATCAGCTCAGGTCCACGAGCTGAGGTGGAGGACCGAGCTCACCGTCGCCATGCACCATTTCACCACCCCACCCTCCCATGGCGCCACACCACCACAGAATCACAGTTTTTTTTAGCAAACCAAAAAGATGGGGCCATGGAGCAACGGAGGACACGTGGGGTCTAGCCGGTGGGGGCCCACTCCACAGAGTTGCATGTCAATGTAATGGTGAGCAGATTCCCCTGACACAGCCGCTGCTGCCTCCTCCTCACTGTGGGTCAAACCTCGCACGCAACCTGCACAGGCAAAAATATCCATGGATTCTCAGTCTCACTCAAAAAGGAAAAACTGCAACCAGAGGTTGATAATGAGAGGGAGCACGGCTTCAGCTCAGTCACAGACTCACAGATGATCCACTTTAACCTAAGTTCTACACTGCTATCTGGAACAATAATTAAATAAAATTAATTGGTGTGGTCACCAGATTTTTTGTTTAGTCTAGTAGACTAGTAGTGAGAATGGGGAGAAGAGGGGGCACAATATTTGAAGTAATGCAAGTGAGCTGAGCCATTTTTTTAGGGTCATTTCTTAACTTCACCTATGTGATGCATCATGAGCTGTGTACCATGGAGAAGCACATTTTGGAATGATGATAGGGTGCATGGTTCATCATGAAGATTCTTTCATGAGTAAAACCACAGACAGCACTTGGTGCCTGTTTTTCTTCAAGGCCATAATAGCTGGCCTTTATGTCCAAGAGACGCGTCATATCTATCTCCTGTCACACTTTTTGCCTATTCCGTGCAGCTGAGTAATGAGAAGACATTTATTACACAAGAAAAGAAAGGGAGCTATGCTAAGCAGGACACGCCCTGATCCCTGATCCCTGCCACTGTTATCTTTTTACCCCTAGTACTAGCTCACAAGTCACAACACTACAATAAAAACTGAGTGTGAAAGAAAACTGGCGAGCAAAGCCTCCCCTTGATGCTACATTTGGTGCGGCTGTACTATCTTGGAACGAACGATATATTCGTGGATTTTGCACTGTTGTACTGGTACCTAGTTTGTAACCTTTGAAATAATTCTACCAATGACCTGGGACATGCTCTATTTGGCATCATCTTTTAACTATTCGAAATCAAGTTGGATTCCCTGAAAGGTGAGGAACCAAGGAACGGCATATCCATCGCGATGACGACATCGGTGATGGTAAGTTTGACTGTCTGGTGCTGTTAGTAAGGTGAGAATGTGAGGGTATGACAGGACAAAAGGGCTGACCTCTGATTGCCCAGCACGAGAGGTGACTCCTGTGATTGCACACGGTTGGTTGGACTGGATCATGTCAGATATCTGCGTGCGTGGACTGGTCTGAAATAATAGGACAAAGATGCAGTCACAGTGGCGAAGCAAAGCTAGTGTCCTAGCCGTGTCGTCTTCCCTGACACGCACGCACGGAAAAAAAAGGGAGAGTGCGGCTCTCAGCTCATGGGATCCCGCGCGTCGCCCCGCCCCATTTGGACCACCGTTGCCCCGCCTGCCGCCTTGTCATCGCCGGCGCTCGCAGCCTCGCTTTCGTCGTCGAAGCAATCCACTGCCTCGTCGTCTCCTGCTATTCTCACCAGCTCTGCGCATGCAGCAGCATGTACCACGGGTTGTAGCTCTGGTGGCGCCGGTCGCAGCTCCGGTGGCGACGGTCGCCAGCCGCAGCACCTATCGACGAACTCGCAGTGTACCTCGCCTCAGTTGCTGGTCACAGCCAAAAACTCGCCGGTCGTAGCAAAAAATATTGCCGGTTCGAACAAAAAAATGCTCGCCATCATTAATCCCAGCAAACAATGGCTTGCTCCAATTCCAACAAAATGACTCGCCAATTTTAGCATAGTGTCGTGCCGGTTGTTGCACCTCGGCTCGTGCCGGTTGCGTTGGTGTTCTTACAGTTAAAGCTCATGGCGACCGTGGTCGTCTTCTACCCCTGGGCTGCTGCGCAGCAAGCTGTGCTGTGTCGCCGCTCACGTCGGTGATGCGGTCGGCCTCTCTGGCAGCACTTACTGCAGGAGGTGAGAGGGGAGGATGGGGTGCAGCGCTCTCCCAAGCAGAGCCGGCGTCGCGCGAGGAAGAACGCGGTGAGGTAGGGGATGAATCTGAGAGGAGCGTGTGGACGAGAGCGATACACGTGTGGATAACGACTGAAAGCCTCTCCCCTGGGTGGACCCAATAACACGTCCGTGGTACGAGCGGAAGCGTCGATCTCGTTCGATCGAGTGGCTTGCACGCGACCGGTGAGACTTTCGGCCGGTCGGCCGAAAGGAATCATTTGCCTTTAGGAAAGCTTTCGACCCCGTCTCTTGGGAACCCCTCCTCCAACTACTCGCACATCGCGGGTTCCCCGATTTATGATGCACTTGGATCCACACCCTACTCTGCTCAGGAAAAACATATGTTCTTAATGGAGTGCCCGAAGATTGGATAACGTGCAAGCGCGGCCTTAGGCAAGGCGACCCCTTTCACCCTACCTCTTCATTATACTTGCAAACGTGCTACAACAGATGATCATCTCTGCCCACGAACTTCTTGTTTTACCACACCCTCTAAACCCCGACCTGCCACCCGCGGTCCTGCAATACGCAGATGACACCCTCATCATCGCTCACGCCTGCAAACCCACGGCCGCTAAACTAGAGGTGCTTTTAGAACGGTTCGCGCTAGACACTGGCCTCACGATCAACTTCCACAAAACAAACTTTCGTTACCCTACCCATCAACCTCCACGTTGCTTCCTCCATGGCCGCTGCCCTTGACCGCTCCATCTCGACTTTCACTCAGACCTAACTAGGGTTACCACTCTCCCCATACAAGTTGCCCGCCTCGGCCTTCCTCCCAATTATATCAAGGTGTGTTAAGTACCTTCCGGGCTGGCTGGCCAAACTTCTCGACACGGGAGCCCATATTACTATAATCAGCTCTGTCCTAGGCTCCCTGCTAACCTACTTTATGACGGTTTTTCAGCTACCCAAAAAGGTGTTAAAACAAATTGATGCAATTCGACGAGCATTTTTCTGGTCTGATGAGGAAACTTGTATGGGCACCAAATGTCTTATTGCTTGGAAAAATGTTTGCAAACCAAAAGAATTTGTCTTTTTTATTTCTCAATGTGTATTTGGAATTTTGATTTGAATTTTTTAGGGATTGTACACTCATGTGATGTGAACATCCACAATTTTTTGCAACATTTAAATGTGGATTTTGAAAATTTGGAGCATGGGAGCACCAAAGGATGGGAGCACCTTATATTCTCCCGCATAGTGATGTCCCATTAGGCCCATGTTTGTTGTATTCTCACGATAAATTCTTTGCCTCGGTTTTCATTCAATTTTGTTTTCAATCGCACGTTGCGTACGTTGCTCCATGCATGCACGCGTCTCCTGCCTGCCTGCCGCCGGGCCAGAACGTGCAGCTAGCGCATATTTTCACCCGCCCCTCGAGGGGCAAAATGGACAAAAATAACCCAAAGGCGAAATTAATTTAAAAACTAAACTCTGGGCGAAACTATTTCACAAAATCTAACCTTTTGGGTAGATCCCAACACGTAGGCGCTATGCTACACGGGGTAGCGCCTGAGGGATGGGCGCTACATAGTGTAGCGCCTAAGGCATGGGTGCTACACTGTGTAGCATAGCGGGGCCGGGCCCACAGTGGTATCAAAAGTGCGGCCCACACAGGGCCCAAAATTCTGAGGGGCCCCAAATTTTTATGTAGCCCTAGTATTAAAAAGAAAAAAAGCTAAGCGCTATTGGGCCGTGTGGTGCTGGGATTGGGCTGGAGACCTGAGCCAGGCGATGAGGCCATCGATCGAGCGGCGAGCCGCGAGCGCACTCCTCGTCTATCGCTACAGGAGTCAGGGATCGGGATTCCGCAAAAAAGAAGCTACAGGATCGCTGGATCGGGATCGGGCAACTGGCGCATCCCGAATCGTCAATCGATCGTGGCTACAGGACCGAAGAATCGTCCCTTGTCTCGTCGCCCATAGCCTCTCTCGTCGCCCGCGCCCACATCTCAATAAGCAGGCGGCCCTGACGAGCAGCCGGCCCTGACGAGTTCGCCCGTGTATCCGCCTCATCCCTCGTCACTATTCATTAGATCAATCAGATCATTGGGATTTGGATTCAGGGCGAAAGGCCGCTGCCTTCCTCGTCGTCTCTCTCAAAATTTAGACTCGTCGACATCATCTTGGCGGATTGATCGGTGACCGATTCCCCCATCCTCTAGGAGCTTATCGAGTCCTTCTTTTCGATTAATTTTTGTTCCTACTCCTAATTCCTAATTTTCTAATTAACTATTAGCAGGGATTAATTGCTACTTCATTAGAGATTGGTTCTTACCTCCTTGATTAAAGATCATGGTGTAGGAGTTCTATCGGACAGTACCCGAAACAAGGTGAATTAGACGGTTCGTCTAATTGCCAAAATTTGACGCATGATCTTCAATTATATAGTATTTGTCTTATTATAAAAAGGCATGATTGTTTTTCCAATGCAAGTATTGCATATAGAGTTCTATTGATCATTCCTGTTACAGTTGCATCAACATAAAGAAGTTTCTCTAAATTGAAGCTATTGGAGTCCTATATGTGTACTACTATGACAAAGCAAAGACTAAATGATTTGGTCACAATAGCACTTGAGAGTGAAGTGTTGGAGAAGATTGATGACAAGGATATCATCAAAGATTTCATTTCAAAGAATACTGAAAGAATGAGTATGTTCAAATAAATAACAACCGGGAGTTGGATATGTATGACTTTTTTATATGTCCAATTGTTATGTATAGTACTATATTATATACATTACAAATTATTTCTGCGATATATATATACATTATAATGACTCGTTAGTTTATTTTTTTTGAGATAGGGGCCACTTTTTAGTTTTGGACATGGCCCCGGATTTTTCCGGCCCGGCCCTGTAGCATAGCGCCTACGTGTCAGGTGCGATCCCGTGTAGCATAGCGCCTACGTGTTGGGCGCTACCCGAAAGGGTTATTTTTGTGAAATAGTTTCGCCGATAGTTTATTTTTTAAATTACTTTCGCCTTTGGGTTATTTTTCTCCATTTTGCCCCTTCCCGGCCGATCTCCCCTATAAGTGAGGCATGCACAGAGGCACTGATCCATCAATCGAGCTGTCATCTCACGGAGGTCAGGGGGTCATGCATGGTGATCTTCAGGGAATCATAGTAATCATCACCGCTCGACTAACCTTGCATCACATCATTATCTACTGTACGTAGCAGAGCTGGCCCGGCGTCTCCTAGCTAGCTTTGTAAACTCTACGTACGCGGCGCAGGCTGATATATATATGCACAATAATGTAACCACCTAACCGGACGGCCGGTGGGTGTGACGTACATGCGTGCATGCACATATGTTTGGTCCATCTATCTGCTGTAACTAACGTATATGCATATATGTCACGGGTTGGCATGCATGCCGGCCGGCGAACGGCATGCACAGTGCGGTGAGTTGTTGTTTCTTTCCTCTGCTGGCTTGTTTGTTGCCTCTTCATGGTGGTCGTGGGGGCCAAAAAGGGCAGCTGATGCGTTCATCCACACACATGATCCGTATATGAATCTCCGCCCTGGAGGACCGGCCGGCATGTTCGCTGTATGTGTGCCCTCGTGCATGCAGTGCGGTGAAGGGACGTAGCACGAGAAACATATATTCCTGATAACCTGGTGCTAAGCGCCTTGTTTGTACGCACGCGCAGCTAGCGTAGCTCTCCATTTTCTGTCTCCTCTCTGCATGCGTCAACTCAATCTAGAGAGCCAGCCGCCGCCACCCAAGGCGCCGCCTCCTCGTCCTCCCTTCCCCTCGCCACTGCTAGAGACTAGTGGCCGGGCTCCACTAGTCAATGAAGGTGGCGGTGGCGAGGTTTTCGTTCCGGTAGCCTTCGGCGGTGAGACGCAATCTACCTGCGGCAACTTGAGGCAAACGTTATGGTTGTGCAGCGACGGCGGCGGGGTTTTTGGCCTGGCCGCTGGTCTCTGGTGGCGAGGCGCCAGTGGCCGCAATCCTGTCTGCAGGTACGCGGACGGCAACGACGGCCTTATGCGTCTCAACGAGGCGGTCCTCCGCTCGGTCGCGTGGGTGGCACCGTGGTCCTTCGCTGCTAGGCGGTTGAGGGGTCGGAGGGTCTTGGACCTTCAGATCCGGTGGCAACCGCGAGTATGTTTGCTGGCTGATTTTGTCGCCACAGGCGAGGACGGAGAAGCAAGAGGACGGTGCGGGCTGCCAGAGCGTCCCAGATTAGGATTTTGGCGAAGTACCCTCCTCCCTCGTCAATCTTTGTCGCGTATGTGACGACGACCTTCACCGTTCGGAGCCTTTGGTGGCAACCGGCTTTTGTCGCGGCTTGACTCCACTAGTAGAAGACGGGCCTTTAGTCCTGGTTTCCCAACCGGGACTAAGCAATCGGGACTAAAGGCCCCCACCTTTAGTCCCGGTTGCATTACGAATCGGGACTAAAGGCCCTCCACGTGGTCGCTGTCTGGGGCGGGGGATGGAGGACACATAAATTTTTTTGTAATTTTTTTTTTGAATTTTTATTATTTGTTTTTAAGTTTTTTTTTAAATCTTTGAATTATTTGACAATTTAATCTCTAATCACCCCTCCTCACTGCTTCAGCGTGGAGCACTCATTTCAAATCGTCTAACTTCCCGACCAGTCACCCATCCTCTCACTGCTCCAGCCCGAGCACACTTAACTTCTCAGTTCTATCGCACCTAGTTTCCAAGTCTGCACTTGTTGTTTTCCTGACAATACTAAGCTATCAATCCTATTAACCCTTAGGTCTTGATGTCACATGATTTAATTTTTTGAATTCCAAAGAATTATTAAAATAAACAAAATAAGTAATAATAATATTGAATTTCAATGAAAATAAAATAAGTAATAATATTATTTTTATTCATTTTTTGCCATTTATTAATTTAATATGGCATAATTAATATCTTTAAATCTGTAAATCAAAATTCGACAAATAATATATCGATTAGAAAAATGTGAGGAATCCAAATATGACAATCTTATTATTATCAGAAGTTATACCTTATTGTTATATGTATCATATCAATCCTATTAATCCCTTGAGCATGATGTCACATGTCTCACCGTTTGAGTTTGAAACTATTATTCTAAAAAATAATTATTATTTAGTAACACTAATATTTATTGAATAAGTAGTTTGACCACTGTTTGACCATAGTTTGACCAGAGTTTGAAGAAAAATTAAAAAAAAATTAAATTTGAGGATAACTTTTTTTCCTTTCGGAATTTCAGGATTCTAAAATTTTGCAAAACGGCCTATGGCTGTTGAAATCGGAACCGGCTTCTCGTGCTGAACATTTTGATATACTATACTTTTTTTCGACATCGTATGCAAAAGTTATAGCCGTTTTACTTTTTCATAACATTTTTTTGCAAAACATGTCAAAATTTATGTTTTTTAATTTTTCTAAATAGTAGATGTAGTAACATAACTACATCTCGAAGGATTTTAATTTTTGAAGTTTTTATCATTTTCTTTTTATTTTTAAACTGAAATGGCGATAGGGGGGGGTAGAGTTTGAAAATTTCAGAACCCCTTTAGTCCGGGTTGGTGTCCATCCAATCCTACCGTCGACTACATCTGCTAGCACCTTCACAAGGATTGGTATGTGGTGGCAGCAGCCCTTCACAAGGATGCCCCTAAGCAGAATTGTGCCGTCGAGATCTAATTAAAAAACAATTAAATGACTAAAACAACTATATAAGCAAAACATTACTGTTTTAATTAAAATCCTAATTTAACTTATTCTAAAAATAACCAAATAAATCTTACTATGAAAACAATCTAACATGTGACTAGGAGCAAAAAGAACTAAATTAAAAACTATTTTTAAACTCAAGTTATTCACAATCTAGGGTTTGAAGCAAATTTGAATAAATTCAAATTTAAACCATTCAAATTTGAAAACTAATGGCACAAACAGGAACTAGACAAAATTTTGAATCTAATGCAAAATGAATCACTCAAAAACATCAAATATCCTAAAAGATATAAGCAATTTAAAACAGAAACTAAAAACAGAAAACAAATGGAAAAACAGAAAAGAGACTTTCAGAACCCCTTTAGTCCCGGTTGGTGTCTCCAACCGGGACTAAAGGTCCCATTTGAACCGGGACTGATGCCTGCTGGGCCCCGACCGGCGCCCTAGCCGCTCGAACCGGGACTAATGCTCACATTAGTCCCTGTTCGTAATGCAACCGGGACTAATGTGTAGATCGAGCTTGGACCAAAGCCCTGTTTTCTACTAGTGCTCCCTGTTTGTGCGGGCATGCTCTTCACTTGCGTGGCTCATGCTAAGACCGTGTTATGCATGTAGCTGCTGGGATCATGGAAAGTGGTGGAAACAACACAAGATGACTTCGATTTGGTGACGCTTCTCGAGTACCCGGTCTTGATTTTCGGCGTGAAAACTGTGGGGGAATGCGACAGAAAATAAAAAAAATCGGTATAGCGAGCACGCCCAGGACCAGTATGGAGAGTGCATACAAGGTTTGATCTGATCTGTACCGACTCGAAGCGCAGCGGAAGAAGAGTCGGTGGAGATCGTTGGTGTGGTTCCCCGCAGCTAGGATTTACAACCTCCCAACCACGAGGATGTACTCCCTCGTCGGACAGCCCTTCGGGTGGCGGTCGGATAGTCCCCCGAACGATGTCACGGACAGCCCTTCGGGAGGACCCTCGAAACTCGAATGGAAACTCGGACATCCCTTCGGGAGGACACTCGAACAGCCCCTCGGGCAAAAGATCGAAACTACGACCTCTCTACAGGGTTGCACACATACGGTGTCAGCTATCCGGCAGGGCTTCACCGTCCAGAACTAGTTCCTGCCGGAACCCAGACATCCTTTCAACTCTACGAAACTTTTTCGCTGGGAGGGAGAGAGAAGCCAGACAAGTCTATGGCATGTGTAAGAGAGCAAGGAGGAGGTTTGGGCAGCCCCATCACCCTCTATTTATAGGAAAGCCAAGGGGTAGGATGGTCACACAAAGTACCAAAGTACCCCCACTTTATGTCATACATAATGGCCATAAGAGGGAAAAGGGGTGCCATGTGGAACTCCATGGAGGAGCTCCACCCTTGGCCGGCCACCCCCTTGGGGGCCCCCCATGAGGGTCATCCTTGGCCCCCAAGCCCTTCTAGAAGCCTTTTGGAAATATCCAAAAAGGTGACTTTCCAAAAATTATCCATAAAGTGATTTTCACTATTCATGGAACCAATTTTCTGCGACCGTTAAATCCAAAAATATTTCTGTGGGTCTTAGAATAATTCCAGTACCCACATAAATGATTTTGCACATGTTCCAAAACAATTTTGGAATAGTGATTTTCATCTGCGAAAAGCAACCAAATCGGTTCCGACAGCTCCGAAACATTTCCGGTTTTTATCTCGGAAAATTCCCAGAATGATTCTGGCACCCTCCAAGAATTGTCACGCATTTGCCGAAACCAATTTGACTTAATGGCATCCCCTGAAACAACTTTTCAGTTTCACCAAAACTCATTCGGTGACCTGTCTCTTTGGAACTTTTCTGCTGTCTCCGAAACTTTTTTTCGGAGATTTTATCTCAGACTCCTTCTCTAGTATTCATCAGATAGATGACCCTTAAGCATGTGACCCTATAGGTTCGGTGAAGTATAGACATGACCCGGAACCCCTTCCGATGAATGATCAATATCGGAGCCGTGGACACCCATATTGACACCTATACTCACACGAATGAATATTCGAGTGAACCTCCAGTTGCCCTGTGCTATTCCTGTTGCTTCACGATATGTTACCAACACCTGAGGTGAGGTTTATTGCATCCCCGTGGATCAACAATTTGTCCACCATGCAAGTTACCTCGTTACCCGTTTTGTTCTGTTTTCTCGTTTCCGTGTTCCGGCATCCCTGTGATCAAATCACCTTGTGTCTGGCCGGACGATGATGTATACCGTAACACCGAGAGGCCCCGAGAATATCTCTCCATCGTCGGAGGAGCAAATCCCAATCTTGAGCTATTTCGTTACTTGCCATACATTTCCATGAACCCGTAAGCCACCGTAATAGCCACCCAGTTACGGATGACGTTTAACAAACCCCAAAGTTCACGAAGCAAGTACGAAGGAACTCGGTATTCTCATGGTCTAAGGAATTATGCAAACTTTAAATATCTCTATGTTATTAACCATTAATTTGTTACGAATGAATCTCATAGCATAACATCAATTCGGGTCGATTCAACACAAGTGTTCTTCTAACATTGTGCCCTCAAAATTGCCAGCATAGACATGCCCACGATCAGGAAAACATGATCATCATGCAATACTTGAGCCAGTCTTAGAGGCAAGACTAGGAATACATTTTACCGTTTAGTATACCACATGTGCACATGAGTTTCCCTCCGAGCCTCGTGGATATTGCAGACTCGAGAATCATTGCAGTTATAGCATGGAAGCTAAACATTCATTACAAACTCGGAGATACAAAATAACTGATGTTACTGGCTCTAGGGCATATCTCCTACAGACTCCCACTTGCACTAGAGTCATAATCCAGTCACATGGCTTCCCTAACACCAATGGCTATCCAGTGCTGCTCATGCTTTGCTCGTGGCAGAGGCTTTGTCATCGGGTCTGACATATTCAGATCCGTGTGAACTTTGCATACTTTCACGAAACCCTCTCCTACATGATGTCGAATGAGTTTGTATTTGCGTTGAATATGTCTTGTCTTATGGTGCGAACTTGGCTCCCTTTCATGAGCCACGGCGCCACTATTATCACAATAGATCTCCACCGGGTCGAGAGCACTTGGAACCACACCAAGGTCTTCAGGAAATTGCTTGATCCATACCGCCTCCTTGGAGGCTTCTGAAGCTGCAACATATTCTGCCTCTGTCGTAGAATCCGCCACAGTCTTTTGTTTGGAATTTTTCCAATCAACTGCGCCACCGTTCAATATGAAAGCATAGCCTGCTTGAGATTTGAAGTCATCTGGGTCAGTCATGAAGCCTGCATCAGTGTAACCTCTTACAATGAGCTCTTCATCACCTCCGCACACAAGGAGTAAATCCTTGGTCCTTCTGAGGTACTTAAGAATACCCTTGACTGCGGCACAATGTTCCAATCCTGGATCACTTTGGTACCGGCTGCTAACACTTAGCGCATAGGAAACATCCGGTCTTGTACATAGCATGGCATACATAATAGAACCAACTGACGAGGCATATGGAACATCATTCATTTGTACTCGCTCATCGAGAGTCCGAGGACACTGATTCTTGCAAAGCACTGTGCCAGGTGACATGGGGAGTAGGACTTTCTTGGAGTTCTGCATGTTGAACCTTTTCAACACCTTGTCAATGTACGTGCTTTGGATAAGCGATATCAGGCGTTTTGATCTATGTCTATAGATTCTGATGCCCAATACATATGCCACTTCGCCTAAGTCTTTCATTGAAAAACTTTTCTTCAATGAGTCTTCTATTTCGCTAAGAAAATTCACGTCATTTCCAATCAATAATATGTCATCGACATACAAGATTAGAAATGCTTTTGCGCACCCACTAAACTTCTTGGAAACACAAGATTCTTCGTCATTCCTGATGAAGCCAAACTCTTTGACCACTTCATCAAAACGAATGTTCCAGCTCCTTGACGCTTGCTTCAGACCATAAATGGCTTTCTGAAGTTTGCATAGATTTCCAGCATTATCATGAATGACTAAACCTTCTGGCTGTATCATGTATACATCCTCTTTGAGGTTTCCATTTAGGAAAGCCGTTTTGACATCCATCTGCCATATTTCATAATCGAAATAAGCAGCAATTGCTAGCAATATCCGAACAGACCTAAGCATAGCTACGGGCGAGAATGTCTCGTCGTAGTCCACTCCTGGAACTTGCGTGAATCCTTTCGTGACAAGTCTAGCTTTGTGGATAGTAATGTTACCATCCACGTCCGTCTTTCTTTTGAAAATCCATTTACAACCAATCGGCCTTACACCTTCTGGAAGTTCTGCCAAGTTCCAAACTTGGTTTTCATACATGGATTCCATTTCGGATTTCATGGCCTTGTGCCATTCTTTTGAGCTGGGCCCCGCCATCACTTCATTGTAGTGCATAGGTTCATCGTCTTCAAGAATGATGATTTCATATGAAACCACTCAGGTGGCTGGATAGCCCTACCTGATCTGCGCGGTTCAGTTACAACATTGTCTGAAGTCTCCGCATCCTATGCGACAACTTCTGGCTCAGTTGTAGGGATAATTAGCATAATTTCTTCCGGTTCCTTAGCCATATCAATGGTTGCCGAAGATTCACAAATCTCATTAAGTTGTACTGTCCTCCAACTTAATTCTTTGGCGAGAAACTCTTTCTCGAGAAAGTGGCCAACTTTTGCGACAAACACTTTGCCCTTTGACTGGTTGTAGAAGGAATACCCAACGATGTTTTTTGGATAACCTACAAAGTAACATTTGTCTTATCTGGGATCGAGTTTGCTAGGCTGTAAATGCTTTACGTATGCCTCACAACCCCAAATTTTAAGATGCGACACACAAGGTTTCTTCCCATGCCACATCTCATGTGATGTCATCTTAACAGACTTAGACGGTGCTTTGTTTAGTGTGTGAGCCGCAGTTTCCAGTGCGTGACCCCAAAAAGATATCGGAAGATCCGTAAGAGACATCATCGACCTTACCATGTCCAACAAGGTTCGGTTACGTCGTTCCGATACTCCATTTCTCTGTGGAGTTCCAGGAGGCGTAAGCTGTGAAATGATTCCACGGTCACTCAGATGTTGGCCAAACTCATGACTAAGATATTCGCCTCCGCGATTAGACCGCAGAAACTTAATCTTTTTGTTACGATGATTTTCTACCTCATTCTGAAATTCTTTGAACTTTTTGAAGGTTTCCGACTTATGCTTCATTAAGTAGATATATCCATACCTACTCAAATCATCAGTAAAAGTCACGAAGTAGAAATACCCACCCCGTGCGATTGTGCTCATTGGACCACATACATCACTATGTATTATTTCCAACAATTCACTCGCCTGTTCAGGATGACCCGTGAACGGCGTCTTGGTCATTTTCCCCATCAAGCAAGCTTCACATGTGTCAAATGATTCAAAATCAAATGGCAATAAAACTCCATCTTTATGGAGTCTTTGCATGCGTTTCTTTCCGATGTGGCCAAGCCGACAGTGCCACATTAAAGTGGTGGTGGTATTAGCCTTCTTAAGGCGTTTAGCATTCACGTTAAAGACATCATTTCCACATTCAAGGTTTAGAATGAAAAGGCCTGCAACAATGGGTGCAAATCCATAAAACATATCCTTATAATAAAGTGAACAACCATTGTTCTCAGACTTGTACGAATACCCATCGTGTACCAAACATGATCCAGAGATAATCTTTCTACACAACAGTGGAACAAAATAACAGTTACTTAGTTCCAAAATAAATCCTAAAGGGAGACGTAGAGGCATAATGCCGACGGCTTGAGCGGCAATCCCAGCGCCGTTCCCGACACGCATCACGACTCCATTCTTTGCCAGCTTGCGCAACTTCTGAAGCCCCTGTAGCGAGTCACAAATGTGAGCAACCGATCCGGTATCAAATACCCAAGACTTAGAATTTTCGCTAGCAAGCAAAATGTCAATGACATTAACTTGTATAACAATTATACCTTTTCCGGTTTTCCCGGACTTCTTATCTTCCAGATACTTCCTGCAGTTTCTCTTCCTGTGTCCTGTGCCCTTGCAGTAGAAGCACTCAGTTTCATCCTTGGCTCCGCCCTTAGATTTGCTTTGGGAGCCGGTAAGCCCTTGCCCTTATTTGGCTTGCCTTTCTTTTTGAAACTGGCGGTTTTATTCACAAGCAACACATGCTTGCGATTTTTCCGCAGTCCTCCTTCTGTGTTTTTCAGCATGGCGAGCACCTCTTCCGGTGTTTTCTCCATCCTTGTCATGTTGTAATTCATGACAAAACCGTCATAAGATGGGGGGATTGAAGAAAGCAACATGTCCATCATATGGCCAGGTGGAAGTGGAAATGCCAGGGTTTTTCAGCATAGCCAATCATTTTGACCATGTGCTCGCCAACTGAACTACCATCAGCCATCTTGCATTCCATCAAACCATTCATGATATCAAATCGTTCAGACTTTGTGGTTTCCTTGTACAGAGCATCCAACTCCCGGATCATATCACGGGGTTTGTGGAATTCAAAACATTTTTGAAGCTCTGGACTCATGCAAGCTAGCATGAGGCACTGCACTAAGTTGTGATCATCATCCTTAGTGGCCCAGACATTTTTTTCATCTTCCGAGGCCTGAGGCGCAGGTTTAGCTAGAAGATCATTTTCAAGAACATACAATTTCTTAGCGCTCCTGAGGACAATCGTCAGGTTGCGGACCCAGTCCGCATAGTTTTTCCCAGTCGCAGCTAACTTCTCTTTCTCTAACATCGGGCCTAAGTTGAACGCGGTGTTGCGAGCCATTTGATCTACAACGGAAAGCACAAGTTTCACTTAAACTTTGTTCATAATGATATTTGCACTAGTGAATAAATAATTTTATTCTAAAGTGCACTCCCACTCAAATCAATATCTCTCAAAATTGATTGTGAGTGATTCAATATCCAAATTTCAATTCGACGCCAAGGATGCATCCATCTCAAGTGACGAGAATTTCATTTGGTTGGCCAACTTGCCAATCACATCTCTATGTGACTCTTGTTCATCTTTCGATGCGCGTGTTCCGAGCTCATGACTTTCAAGCCAGAACGTCAAGACAACCAAGTGATCTCGCTGTGAGGTCTCAACTCACCCGCCTCACACTTCTCTAATCGTTCGTACCCCTGAATCCAGGTGATACCCTGAAGAGATAGGTGCCATGACGGTGCTACACTTGGGAGGACACTAACCACTTGATATTTTTAAGTGAGAGATCACCCTAATAAAAGCGACTACCGCGCAATCAAGAAGGGTGCATCATAAGGGATAAACATCTTAGGCAATTCATAATTAGCATGATATGGTATAGCCCTTTCTGACGGAGAAGTCTTTCATTTCTTCGTCTTCCGCATTTGCGTCGGTGTTCACCTTCGCAAAGATTGCCACCACCTTGTCGATGCACCAGATAATATCGCTATCTCCATAGCGGATAAAATAAATGCATTACTTAAGGTTGACACGCAGGTCATTAAAGTGACAATCATATGGCTCCAGCCATCATGCCGAATCATGACACGCAGGTCGTGTTAATTACATCATATAGTCATCTCATACATAATCAAATTGAATATGAGCATTGCTATACCACATCACATGCAAACCATCCTGCAAAACCAAGTTAGACGCCTCTAATCGATTTATGCAAAATTTTATTTTACGTGGCTTCTAAGGTTTTGATTAAAACCGCAGCTACCAATGTTTATCATCAAGTATGATTATTCAAGTCGCTAGATTAACTTTCCAGGCTGTATGAAACACGAGATAATAAAATCTCGAGCCCCATACTTGTATGGGAACGCAACAGAAAATAAAAAATTTCGGTATAGCGAGCACGCCCAGGACCACTATGGAGACTGCATATAAGGTTTGATCTGATCCGTACCGACTCGAAGCGCAGCGGAAGAAGAGTCGGTGGAGATCGTTGGTGCAGATCCCCGCAGCTAGGATTTACAACCTCCCTACCGCGAGGATGCACTCCCTCGTCGGACAGCCCTTCGGGAGGCGGACGGACAGTCCCCCGGGCGATGTCACGGACAGCCCTTCGGGAAGACCCTCGAAACTCGAACGGAGACTCAGACAGCCCTTCGGGAGAACACTCGAACAGCCCCTCGGGCAAAAGATCGGAACTACGACCTCTCTACGGGGTTGCACACATACGGTGTCAGCTATACGGCAGGGCTTCACCGTCCAGCACTAGTTCCTGCCGGAACCCAGACAGCCTTTCGTCTCAACGAAAAACCCTTTTCGTGGGAGGGAGAGAGAGAGCTAGCAAAGCATAGCATGTGTATGAGAGCAAGGGATGAAGAGATGGCAGCCCTCACCTCCTCTATTTATATGAAAGCCAAGGGGTAGAAATGGTATTCAAAATACCAAAGTACCCCCACTTTAAGTCATTCATAAAGGGCATATGGGGGAAAGGGGGTGCCATGTGGAGCTCCATGGAGGAGCTCCACCCTTGGCCGGCCACCCCCTTGGGGGGCCCCCCCATGAGGGGCTCTCATGGCTCCCCATGTCCTTCTAGAAGCCTTTTGAATAAATCCAAAATCCAAAAGGTGACTCACCAAAAAAAATATCCAAAAAGCAGTTTCACTATTCATGACGACATTTTTCAGCGTCCGTTCGAACTGAAAATATTTATGTGGGCTTAGAACATTTCCACTACCCACTAAAATAACTTGCAACGCGTTCTGGAACAATTCCAGATTATTGATTTTCATCTGCGAAAAGCATCTGAAGTGGTTCCGGCAGCTCCGGAACATTTCCGGTTTTCATCCTAGAAAATTCCAGAAAGTTTCCAGAATGATTCTGGCACCCTTCAAGAATTATCAGGCATGTGCCAAAACCAATTTGACTTAATGGCATTCCCTGAAACAACTTTTCAGTTTCACCGATACTCATCCGGTGACCTCTCTCTTCGAAACTTTTTCGCTGTCTCCGAAAACTTTTTTCAAAAACTTTCTCTCAAAACCCTTGTCTAGTAATCAACAGATAGATGACCCTTAAGTGTGTGACCCTATAGGTTCGGTGAAGTATAGACATGACCTGCAACCCCTTCCGATCAATGATCAACATCGGAGCCGTGGACACCCATATTGACCCCTATACCCACATGAATGAATATTCGAGCGAACCTCCAGTTGCCGTGAGCTATTCCTATTGCTTCGTGATATGTCACAAATACCAGAGGTGAGATTTATTGCATCCCCGTGGATCAACAATTTTTCCACTATGCAAGTTACCTCGTTAGCGGTTTTGTTCTCTTTTCTCGTTTCCGTGTTCCGGCATCCCAGTGATCAAATCACAATGTGTCTGGCCAGACGATGATGGATACCGTTACACTGAGAGGGCCCGAGTATATCTCTCCATCGTCGGAGGAGCAAATCCCAATCTTGAGCTACCTCGTTACTTGACATACTTTTCCGTGAACCAGTAAGCCGCCGTAATAGTCACCCAGTTACGGATGACGTTTAGCAAACCCCAAAGTTCACGAAGTAAGTACGAAGGAACTCGATACTCTCATGGTCAAAGGAATTATGCAAACATTAACTTCCCTGTGCTATTAACAATTAACTTGTGACGAATGTATCTCATAACATAACATCAATTTGGGTCGATTCAACACAAGTGTTCTACCAACAATTGTGCCCTCAAAATTGCCGGCATAGACATGCCCATGATCAGGAAAACAGGATCATCATGCAATACTTGAGCCAGTCATAGAGGCTTTGACTAGGAATACATTTTACCGTTTATTATCCCACACGTGCACATGAGTTTCCCTCCAAGCCTCGTTTTATTTGTAGACTCGAGAATCATTGCAGTTATAGCATGGAACATAAACATTCATTACAAACTTGGAGATACAAAATAACTATTGTTACTGCCTCTAGGCCATATCTCCTACAGACTCCCACTTGCACTAGAGTCATAATCCAGTTACATGGCTTCCCTAACACCAATGGCTATCCGGTGTTGCTCATGCTTTGCTCGTGGTAGAGGCTTCATCATCAGGTCTGACACATTCAGATCCATGTGAACTTTGCGTACTTTCACTAAACCCTCTTCGACATGATGTCGAACGAGTTTATATTTGAGTTGAATATGTCTTGTCTTATGGTGCGAACTTGGCTCCCTTGCCTGAGCCACGGCGCCACTATTATCACAATAGATCTCCACCGGGTCCAAAGCACTTGGAACCACACCAAGGTCTTCAAGAAATTGCTTGATCCATACCGCCTCCTTGGAGGCTTCTGAAGTTGCAACATACTCCGCCTCCGTCGTAGAATCCGCCACAGTCTTTTGTTTGGAACTTTTCCAATCAACTGCACCACCGTTCAATATGAAAACATAGCCTGATTGAGATTTCAAGTCATCTGGGTCAGTCATGAAGCCTGCATAAGTGTAACCACTTACAATGAGCTCTTCATCACCTCCATACACAAGGAGTAAATCCTTGGTCCTTCTGAGGTACTTAAGAATACCCTTGACTGCGGCCCAGTGTTCCAATCTTGGATCACTTTGGTACCGGCTGCTAACACTTAGCGCATAGGAAACATCCGGTCTTGTACATAGCATGGCATACATAATAGAACCAACTATCGAGGCATATGGAACATCATTCATTTGTACTCGCTCATCGAGAATCCGAGGACACTGATTCTTGCAAAGCACTGTGCCAGGTGACATGGGGAGTAGGCCTTTCTTGGAGGTCTCCATGTTGAACCTTTTCAACACCTTGTCAATGTACGTGTTTTGGCTAAGCGCTATCAGGCGTTTTGATCTATCTCTATAGATTCTGATGCCCAATACATATGCCGCTTCGCCTAAGTCTTTCATTGAAAACCCCTTTTTCAATGACTCTTTTATTTCGCTAAGAAAATTCTTGTCATTTCCAATCAACAATATGTCATCCACATACAAGATTAGAAATGCTTTTGCACTCCCACTAAACTTCTTGTAAACACAAGATTCTTCGTCATTCCTGATGAAGACAAACTCTTTGACCACTTCATCAAAACGAATGTTCCAGCTCCTTGATGCTTGCTTCAGACCATAAATGGCTTTCTGAAGTTTGCATACCTTTTCAGCATCCTCTTGAATGACAAAACCTTCTGGCTGTATCATATATACATCCTCTTTGAGGTTTCCATTTAGGAAAGCCGTTTTGACATCCATCTGCCATATTTCATAGTTGAAATAAGCAGCAATTGCTAGCAATATCCGAACAGACCTAAGCATAGCTACGGGCGAGAAAGTCTCGTCGTAGTCCACTCCTGGAACTTGCGTGAACCCTTTCGCGACAAGTCTAGCTTTGTGGATGGTAATGTTACCATCCGCGTCCGTCTTTCTTTTGAAAATCGATTTACAACCAATCGGATTCACGCCTTCTGGAAGTTCTTCCAAGTTCCAAACTTGGTTTTCGTACATGGATTCCATTTCGGATCTCATGGCCTTGTGCCATTCCTTTGAGCTAAGCCCCGCTATCGCTTCCTTGTAGTGCGCAGGTTCATCATCTTAAAGAATGAAGATTTCGTTATGAAACCACACAGGTGGCTGGATAGCCCTACCTGATCTGCGCGGTTCAGTTACAACATTGTCTGAAGTCTCCGCATCATATGCGACAACTTCCGGCTCGGTTGTAGGGATAATTAGCGGAATTTCTTCCGGTTCCTTAGCCATATAAACGGTTGCCGAAGATTCACTAATCTCATTAAGTTGTACTGTCCTCCCACTTAATTCTTTAGCGAGAAACTCTTTCTCGAGAAAGTGTCCAATTCTTGCGACAAACATTTTGCCCTCGGACTGGTTGTAGAAGGAATACCCAATGGTGTCTTTTGGATAACCTACAAAGTAACATTTGTCTGATCTGGGATCTAGTTTGCTTGGTTGTAAACGTTTTACATAAGCTTCACCACCCCAAACCCTGAGATGCGACACATTGGGTTTCTTCCCATACCATAATTCAAATGGTGTCGTCTCAACTGACTTAGACGGTGCTCTGTTAAGTGTGTGAGCGGCACTAAGTAGTGCGTGACCCCAAAAAGATATCGGTAGATCTGTAAGAGACATCATCGACCTTACCATGTCTAACAGGGTTCGGTTACGTCTTTCCGACACTCCGTTTCGCTGTGGAGTTCCGGGAGGCGTAAGCTGTGAAACGATTCCACGGTCACTCAGATGTTGGCCAAACTCATGACTAAGATATTCGCCTCCGCGATCAGACCGCAGAAACTTAATCCTTTTGTTACGATGATTTTCTACCTCATTCTGAAATTCTTTGAACTTTTCAAAGGTTTCCGACTTATTCTTCATTAAGTAGATATAGCCATACCGACTTAAATCATCAGTAAAAGTTACGAAGTAGAAATACCCACCGCGTGTGGTTGTGTTCATTGGACCACATACATCACTATGTATTATTTCCAATAATTCACCCGCCCGTTCAGGATGACCCGTGAATGGCGTCTTGGTCATTTTCCCCACCAAGCAAGCTTCACATGTGTCAAATGATTCAAAATCAAAGGACGGCAAAACTCCATTTGACTGGAGTTTTTGCATGCGTTTCTTTCCGATGTGGCCAAGTCGACAGTGCCACAAGAAAGTGGTCGTGCTATCAGCCTTCTTAAGGCGTTTAGCATTCACGTTAAAGACATCATTTCCACATTCAAGATTTAGTATGAAAAGGCCCCCAACAATGGGTGCAAATCCATAAAACATATCCTTACAATAAAGTGAACAACCATTGTTCTCAGACTTGTACAAATACCCATCGTGTACTAAACATGATCCGGAGATAATGTTTCTACACAACATTGGAATAAAATAACAGTTACTTAGTTCTAAGATAAATCCTAAAGGGAGATGTAGAGGCATAATGCCGACGGCTTGAGCGGCGATCCCAGCGCCGTTCCCGACGCGCATCATGACTTCATTCTTTGCCAGCTTGCGCACCTTCTGAAGCCCCTGTATCAAGTTGCAAATGTGAGCAACCGATCCGGTATCAAATGCCCAAGACTTAGAATTTTCGCTAGCAAGCAAAATGTCAATGAGATTAACTTGTATAACTATTATACCTTTTCCGGTTTTCCCAGACTTCTTATCTTCCAGATACTTCTTGCAGTTTCTCTTCCAGTGTCCTGTGCCATTGCAGTAGAAGCACCCAGTTTCATTCTTGGCTCCGCTCTTAGAGTTGCTTTGAGAGCCGGTCTTACCGACGCCCTTGCCCTTCTTTGGCTTGCCTTTCTTTTTGAAACTGACAGTTTTATTCACAAGCAACACTTGCTTGCGATTTTTCCGCAGTCCTCCTTCTGTAGTTTTCAGCATGGCAAGCACCTCTTCCGGTGTCTTCTCCATCCCATTCATGTTCTAGTTCAAGACAAAACCGTCGTAAGACGGGGCGAGTGAAGAAAGCAACATGTCCATCATATGGCGAGGTGGAAGTGGAAATTCCAAGGCTTTAAGCTTTTCAGCATAGCCAATCATTTTGACCACGTGTTCGCCAACTGAACTACCCTCAGCCATCTTGCATTCCATCAAAGCCTTCTTGATATCAAATCGTTCAGACTTTGCGGTTTCCTTGTACAGAGCATCCAATTCCCGGATCATATCAAGGGGTTTATGGAATTCAAAACATTTTTGAAGCTCTGGACTCATGCAAGCTAGCATGAGGCACTGCACTAAGTTGTGATCATCATCCTTAGTGGCCCAGACATTTTGTTCATCTTCCGGGGCCTCTGCCGCCGGTTTAGCTGGAAGATCATATTCAAGCACATACAATTTCTTAGCGCTCCTGAGGACAATCCTCAGGTTGCGGACCCAGTCCGCATAGTTTTTCCCAGTCGTAGCTAACTTCTCTTTCTCTAACATCGGGCCTAAGTTGAACGCGGTGTTGCGAGCCATTTGATCACGAAGATTGCCACCACCTTGTCGATGCACCAGATGATATTGCTATCTCCATAGCAGATAAAATAAATGCATTACTTAAGGTTGACACGCAGGTCATTAAAGTGCAATCATATCGCTCCAGCCATCATGCCGAATCATGACACGCAGGTCATGTTAATTACATCATATAGTCATCTCATACATAATCAAATTGAATATGATCCTTGTTATACCACATCACATGCAAACCATCCTGCAAAACCAAGTTAGACGCCTCTAATCGGTTTATGCAAAATTTTATTTTACGTGGCTTCTAATGTTTTTATACAAACCACAGCTACCAACGTTTATCATCAAGTATGATTATTCAAGTCCCTAGATTAACTTTCCAGGGTGTATGAAGACACGAGATAATAAAATCTCAAGCCCCATACTAAACTTCGTCATACGCATGACCCCCGTGCAGATCATATCTGCATTGCCCTTTTATCTGTGAATTTCATCTTTCCTTTAACTACGGTGGAACCCAAAGAACTGATAGCACTTCGTTGATCAATCAGGATCGCGGATTGCCAGAACTTTGTGAAATCCCACCATGCCGTTTTAGGATCAGAAATACGCAAATTCTAGGGAAGCAACAAGAACATCGGGTAACAGATTTCATCTACCACCCGCATAAATAATTTTCAGCAATAGATCTCATCTACTCCAAAATTATATTATGCAATACCCATACATCTCCATGTATTCTAGATCGTAACCTGCATCTACGCATAGCACGGCTCTTGATGCCACTGTAGGGGAATGCAACAGAAAATAATTTTTTTTGGTATAGCGAGCACGCCAAGGACCACTATGGAGACTGCATACAAGGTTTGATCTGATCCGTACCGACTCGAAGCGCAACGGAAGAAGAGTCGGTGGAGATCGTTGGTGCAGATCCCCGCAGCTAGGATTTACAACCCACCAACCACGAGGATGTACTCCCTCGTCGGACAGCCCTTCGGGCGGCGGTCGGACAGTCCCACGGACAATGTCGCGGACAGCCCTTCGGGAAGACCCTCGAAACTTGAACGGAGACTCGGACAGCCCTTCGGGAGGACACTCGAACAGCCCCTCGGGTAAAAGATCGGAACTACGACCTCTCTACGGGGTTGCACACATACGGTGTCAGCTATCCAGCAGGGCTTCGCCATCCAGAACTAGTTCCTGCCGGAACCTAGACAGCCTTTCGGCTCTACGAAAAACCCCTTTCGTGGGAGGGAGAGAGAGAGCTAGCAAAGCATAGCATGTGTATGAGAGCAAGGGATGAAGAGATGGCAGCCCTCACCTCCTCTATTTATAGGAAAGCCAAGGGGTAGAAATGGTATTCAAAATACCAAAGTACCCCCACTTTAAGTCATTCATAAAGGGCATATGGGGGAAAGGGGGTGCCATGTGGAGCTCCATGGAGGAGCTCCACCCTTGGTCGGCCACCCCCTTGCGCCCCCCCCCCCATGAGGGGCTCTCATGGCTCCCCATGTCCTTCTAGAAGCCTTTTGAATAAATCCAAAAGGTGACTCACCAAAAAAATATCCAAAAAGCACTTTCACTATTCATGACAACATTTTTCAGCGTCCATTCGAACTGAAAATATTTATGTGGGCTTAGAACATTTCCACTACCCACTGAAATACCTTTCAATGCGTTCTAGAACAATTCTAGATTAGTGATTTTCATCTGCGAAAAGCATCTGAAGCGGTACCGGCAGCTCCGGAACATTTCCGGTTTTCATCCCAAAAAATTCCAGAAAGTTTCCAGAATGATTCTGGCACCCTTCAAGAATTATCAGGCATGTGCCGAAACCAATTTGACTTAATGGCATTCCCTGAAACAACTTTTCAGTTTCACCGATACTCATCCGGTGACCTCTCTCTTCGGAACTTTACAACTGTCTCCGAAAACTTTTTTCAGAAACTTTCTCTCAAAACCCTTGTCTAGTAATCAGCAGATAGATGACCCTTAAGCGTGTGACCCTATAGGTTGGGTGAAGTATAGACATGACCTGGAACCCCTTCCGATCAATGATCAACATCGGAGCCGTGGACACCCATATTGACCCCTATACCCACACGAATGAATATTCGAGTGAACCTCCAGTTGCCGTGAGTTATTCCTGTTGCTTCGCGATATGTCACAAACACCCGAGGTGAGATTTATTGCATCCCCATGGATCAACAATTTTTCCACTATGCAAGTTACCTCGTTACCGGTTTTGTTCTCTTTTCTCATTTTCGTGTTCCGGCATCCCAGTGATCAAATCACAATGTGTCTGGCCAGACGATGATGGATACCGTAACACCGAGAGGGCCCGAGAATATCTCTCCATCGTCGGAGGAGCAAATCCCAATCTTGAGCTATCTCGTTACTTGCCATACTTTTCCTTGAACCCGTAAGCCGCCGTAATAGCCACCTAGTTACGGATGATGTTTAACAAATCCCAAAGTTCACGAAGCAAGTACGAAGGAACTCGGTACTGTTATGGTCTAAGGAATTATGCAAACATTAACTATCTCTGTGTTATTAATCATTAACTTGTTCGGGTCGATTCAACACAAGTGTTCTTCTAATATTGTGCCCTCAAAATTGCCAGCATAGACATGCCCATGATCAGGAAAACATGATCATGATGCAATACTTGAGCCAGTCTTAGAGGCAAGACTAGGAATACATTTTACCATTTAGTATCCACACGTTCACATGAGTTTCCCTCCGAGCCTCGTGGATATTGCAGACTCGAGAATCATTACAATTATAGCATGGAAGCTAAACATTCATTACAAACTCGGAGATACAAAATAACTCATGTTACTGCCTCTAGTGCATATCTCCTACAAAAACCCTAGGTCTGACCCTCGGATTCATATTAAAAAAATTCTTATACCGTATCCTATTCCATATTTATTTTAGATTGGGAAGCGGAACAGATGTGGATTTGAATACCGGATTATGCGGATTCGATTACCGGATTATATGGATTCAGACATGGTACGGTACGGGAACATCATCGGATCGGAAACGATTATTTACCATATTCATATATGAGGAATATATAAATGCCTTAAATTAAAACTGTACATAAACAATGAGCAAATATTATACACTTTAAGAACACATAAAGCACTAGATGGTATTAAAATAAGCCAAATAAATCACTAACAAGCATATGTCTTTTCTCATAATCAAAGGTAACATTCACATATTACTAGTTAATACTTAAAACTTCACCCATAAATCAGATTAAAAAATTAAAAGGTCGGATTATCCGGCTAGAAATTTTTTTGAACAAAAGCTTTCGCAAGATTTTTGAGGAACAAGAACATTTTGGAAAATCCCGAACATTTTTTGAGTTTATGAACAATTTTCAAAACGACCATTTTTTGAAATTTGAATGTTTTTTAAAAGCAGGAACAATTTCTGAATATGAACTTAGTTTAAAAAGATAAAATAACCTTGAAAAAGAAAAAGAAAAAAGAAATAGAAAATGAAAACGAAAAAAAAGAAAAGAAAGAAGAAAGAAGAAAAAGAAACAGAAACAGAAAAACAAAAAAAAAGAAACAGAAAAACCGGTAAAAGAAACAAAAAACCGGTTCAGGAACCTTGTAGAAGGTTCCCAAAACCGGCTGGCGTTGTAGGTGCACTGGGCCGCCCCATCGCATCGCTGCTCGGTCGCTCGCCTGTGCGAAGCGCCGGCAGTTTTACGCAATGTCGTCCAATACGATATTTCCTAGGGGCCTACTGACGATGCCATGCCCTCGGGGTATAGCCACGGAGGGCAATGGAGACCCATCAACCATGGGGTGGCCCAAGCCCATGACTCAGAGTCCACGGGCTATACGGGCGCATCATCACCTTGGCACACAATACAAGGACTCTAACGAAGATCTCGCATAATTACCTTAGATTAGACAAATCATAACCAATCGGATCCTTGTAACTTAGCCTCAGCCACCTATAAAAGGCCAGGCAGGGAACCCCCACCCCCCTCCCTCGAGGGGCATAAGCTGATCTCACAGCCTACACCATCATACCTCGCGGTATACCCTTTGTACGGAACACAAACCCTAGTTCTCACATGAGGCTAGAGCAATATACATCCAGACAAGTACGAAGTAGGGTATTACCACACTAATGGCCCGAACCTGGGTAAACTCTCCACGCGTGGACCATCCGGATCACCAGTTCACTACCCCATCATGGATACTGTCGGGAAATTACAATGACACCTTTCCCAAGAATGACCGGGAGGTCCTCGAAGGAACCAAAATTTACAGGTGGCCCCCTAAAATTTCCTTATATTGTGAATAGAGCCTTGGTTTTCCAAAAAACATCAGGAGGCCCGATTTGGAAAGCAAAATTTACTTTTGGCCCCTCAGGCTTCTAAAAATTGTAGAATAACCCCCTTTTTCAACAGAATTGCTCCAGAAAATTAGAAAAAAATCACAGAAAACGCCGTAATGCTCCAAAAAACGCAGGAGGCCCGCAAAAATTCTGAAAAATGCGGGGAACTATAGAAAAATCCTGGGAATTTGGAGAAAAATATGGAGCCCCCCGGAGACCTATTCTTCCACCCTTCTCGTCAGGATTCCTTCTCTACCCCTCGCTCCGGCGCGAGGAGCAAGTCCAACCCTTCACTCCGGCACATGGAGCAAGTCCAACCCTTTGTTCCGGCATGAGGAGCAAGTCCAAACCGTCACTCCGGCACGAGGGGCAAGACCAACCCCTCATTCCGGCGCGAGGAGCAAGTCCAACCCTTCATCCTGATGTGTGAAGCAAGCTGCACCCTACCTTCTGACAAGATCAAGAAGAACATAAGCCAAGACCAACATGCAAAGTCCCAGAGGAGCCACATGGCGACTCGGAGCCTACGACCATCTGTCCCACCCGAGGCCTTCCAAATATAGGACTAGGTCGCGCTCCATCGAGTGTATGACGACCATCGCTATAAGGCCGTCGTACACGCCCTCGCCAATTTACTTACTATCGCATGACTAAGGATACCCCCTAGTCGAAAATTGTTTACATAATAACAACAATTGGCATTTATCCTCTTCATTCAAACTAACCTTTCTGCATGAATAAATCCTGCAACTGATACCACATCATAGCCAAATCCCCCCAGAAGATCCTTCTGAAATGCAAACATCCCCGTCCCTCCGTGAAAACTCTACAAACACTAACATGCTTACTATGAGACGTGAACTATTGTTACTTGCGGAAATGAATCATGCATGCATGAGTTCTAGCTATAGCCACCCGGTGTCATGTATGTCAAATTGAATATCAGGAGACCATTGAATGGAAAACCACAAGAGCCGTATAAACAAACAAGTACTCCTACATGTCCTCATCTTGTTTTTTCCCTCTCCCTCGAAATCACAGTAAACATTTCAATTAGTTTTTCCCCAGACAAAGTTCGAGGGGTATGCACACAATCAGAGGTACGTGACTGAACAAACTTCCTTGGGCTGCAGAAAACTTGGCAAGCAGCACACACTTCCCAATCCAAGAAATACAATAATAATACTACTACTACAGCTATCTCAGAATTCTGAAGCCACTTGGAGGGGAGCGAGGGAACCAGCAACATGCATGAACCATGCATACTACTGGAGGAGTACAACAAAAACATGAACACGAGTGCAGACTGCTCATCACCATGCATCTACATCTAGATCATGACTGCCTTGGTCTCCGGGGTGGTGGTCTCATAAAGATCATGACTTGAAGCCACCCGTTTCTGATCGAGTCTTCAAATTTGTTCACACATGTATAGGAAGTTTCTAAGAATCTCTGCAGCTGCAAATAAAAAGGGCAAACTAAATTAGTGGGCAAAGCAATTAATAATATTGCTGTAATATATAAAGCATAGGTGGAGAAACTAACTATAGCTGATCTGAGAAACCTAGCACGCACGGAATCATTAGTATCTGTTAGGTAAGACCTGTGCTTATCTACAAGTGCACTAGAAACTAAGACCAGAATATATACGTAAAAATACATCTTATATACCACTGCCTCGATATAAATTTATCAGAACCCCAATCCAGTGACTGATCAGCAACTAGCAACAGTCTCTGCCGCTTAACTAATCAGCTCAGGTCCACGAGCTGAGGTGGAGGACCAAGCTCACCATCGCCATGCACCATTTCACCACCACACCCTCCCATGGCGCCACACCACCACAGAATCACATTTTTTTTAGCAAACCAAAAAGATGGGGCCATGGAGCATCGGAGGACACGTGGGGCCTAGCCGGTGGGGCCCACTCCACAGAGTTGCATGTCAATGTAATGGTGAGCAGATTCCCCTGACACAGTCGCTGCTGCCTCCTCCCCCAAAGACGTTTTCGACTCACACGACCCCTCACTGTGGGTCAAACCTCGCCACGCAACCTGTACAGGCAAAAATATCCATGGATTCTCAGCGTCACTCAAAAAGGAAAAAATGCAACCAGAGGTTGATAATGAGAGGGAGCACAGCTTCAGCTCAGTCAGAGACTCACAGATGATCCACTTTAACCTCAGTTCTACACTGCTATCTGGAACAATAATTAAATAAAATTAATCGGTGTGGTCACAGGATTTTTTTTTTAGTCTAGTAGACTAGTAGTGACAATGGGGAGAAGAGGGGGCACCATATTTGAAGTAACGGAAGTGAGCTGAGCCATTTTTTAGGGGCATTTCTGAACTTCACCTATGGGATGCATCGTTAGCTGTGTACCTTGGAGAAGCACATTTTGGAATGATGATAGGGTGCATGGTTCATCATGAAGATTCTTTAAGGAGTAAAACCACAGACAGCACTTGGTGCCTGTTTTTCTTCAAGGCCATAATAGTTGGCCTTTATGTCCAACAGACGCGTCATATCTACTATCACCTGTCACACTTTTTGCCTATTCCGTGCAGCTGAGTAATGAGAAGACATTTATTACACAAGAAAAGAAAGGGAGCTATGCTAAGCAGGACACGCCCTGATCCCTGATCCCTGGCACTGTTATCTTTTTACCCCTACTAGTACTAGCTCACAAGTCACAAAACTACAATAAAAACTGAGTGTCAAAGAAAACTGGCGAGCAAAGCCTCCCCTTGATGCTACATTTGGTGCGGCAGTACTATCTTGGAAGAGAAAAGTCCAGGTTACAACCTTGAACTAACCATACGGTTTAATATTCAACCCTCAAATACAAAACCGGTCGTCCTACACCCTGAACTACACTTCAAAAATAAACCCTCCATCCGGTTTTGACTCATTTGAACGGTTTTGACCGTGTTGACCGGTGACTGGGAAGTGCCACGTCACCTTTTGACCCCTCCTTACATTCTCTCTCTTCTACACCCTCCGTTCCTAAATGTAAGTCTATTTAGAGATTCCAATATAGACTACATACGAAGCAAAATCAGTGAATTTACACTCTTAACTATATACATCCATATGTAGTTCATATTGAAATCACTAAAAAGACTTAAATTTAGAAACGGAGGGAGTATCTTTCTGTTGGAATACCCCTAGACGACCGGCTGCACAATTGTTAGATTCTCTCACGTAGCTCTCTTTCTCTCATTGTAACTACCAGTGCATGATTGCATGAGCTTATCTAGATGAGTTGGTTATGGAGGTTGTTAGCGTAGTGGCCACACCTACGTGCTCCTCTCCTCGCCGGAGGGCTCACAGCCGGCGTGCTCTTCTGTAGAGAAGAAGGGGAAGGGGTCAACGAGGTCATGAGGGACCAACCGGTGAGAGGAATCGATTCATAGATCAGCAGGGGCTCGGCGTCCTTCATGCGGCCATGGCGACGACTTCTGGCAGAACACACAAGGGGATGACGTGCGGTTGCCTATCCGCACCGGTTCCTTAAATTGGAGCGGCCGAGGGAGAAGGAGCGCCTCCGGGAGCCAGTGGGAGGGGCCAGGCGAGCGGAGAAGGCCGTACGTCGGTCTCCGGCGGTGGAACGTGTCGAGGAAGTCGGGGGCAGCGGCGCGAGTAGGGTAGGGCGGGGCTCCTGCTAGCCCGCAGGGACAGGAGACAGGGCGGGGAGGTGCAGCGCCGCTGGTTGGTCTCCCGCGGTGGACGCAGTCAGGGGCAGCGGGGCTGTCAGACAAGGCGGCAGCGGCTGATTTGTAGAGCTCAGGCCAGAAATCAACTAGAGAACTAAAGAGAAAACGATCCAACCAACTTTTTTTACATGGGCTGCTGATTTGGCACTGCCCAGTCACCGGTCAATGCGGTCAAAACCACTCAAATGAGTCAAAACCGGATGGAAGGTTGATTTTGAACTAGATGGTTAGTTCGGGGTTTAGAATGACCGGTTTTATAATTGAGGGTTGAATATCAAATCGTGTGGTTAATTCAGGGTTGTAATATGAACGAACGATATATTCGTGGATTTTGCACTGTTGTACTGGCACTTAGTTTGTAACCTTTGAAATAATTCTACCAATTGACCTGGGACATGCTCTATTTAGCATCATCTTTTAACTATTCGAAATCAAGTTGGATTCCCTGAAAGGTGAGGAACCAAGGAACGGAATATCCATCGCGATGACGACATCGGTGATGGTAAGTTTGAATGCATGGTGCTGTTAGTATGGTGAGAATGTGGTGTTGTGACAGGATTGATATGATTGTACCCGCTGATGACCTCTGATTGCCCAGCACGAGAGGTGACTCCTGTGATTGCACACGGTTGGTTGGACTGGATCATGTGAGATATCTGCGTGCGTGGACTGGTCTGGAATAATAGGGCAAAGATGCACGCACAGTGGCGAAGCAAAGCTAGTGTCCTAGCCATGGTACCCCGTGGATTCCGGCGTGGGTGGAGCATTTTTTTTTTGTGTTGAACCCGTTTCACTACCGGAACAGGGCACTACCCCGACGGCCGAAGATATGCCGACAGCCCCCGTCGGTCTACTCAGGGATATGCCGACAGCCAGGTCCAGGCCGTCGGCGTACCTAGGCCGTCGGGCTATCCTGCTCTATGCCGACGGCCCCCATCGGCACAGAAACACCGTGGGCCTAGCTAAGCGTACGCCTACAGCTGCTGTCGGCATACATATATGTCGATGGCTGCCGTCGGCATACCCGCCATGTCATCGATCCGCGGCGCGCCGACCATCTACCCCTGGCCGCAGCTATGCCGACGGCAGTGCCGTCGGCATAGTTATATATATATATATTTTGTATTCATATATAATTTTTAATGTTTTTTATGTATTACTATTTGATTAACTTACATGTAGCATGTGTAAATATAAACATACATACATTATTTATCGATTTGGTGAAATTTTTTCCATAGATTATGAATATATATGTAGTTTGTATTTTTTTCGAGTACGTTAATAATGTGCCGTCATGTTCTTTTGAATATAGGTCCTTATACTTTATTAAAATAAAAAACAGCTATGCCGACAGAAGTGTTGTGGCGGTTGCAAACGCACGGCACGCGTCTCTGGAGTGTGACCCCCCTCACGTCCGGGGTGTGCCCCGCTCACACGGACGGCGCCGCCGCCGGCAACTTGAGGGAGGAAACAGCCGCATCGAGTCTATACGGAGGGGACGTTGCTCCCAAGTGTTTCTATGGGCTGGCCTACCACAACCGGGTGGTGTGGTGGCATGTCTGAAGAGGCGGCATGCTTCTCCGGGGTGTGGCCCCCCTCACGGACGGCACCGCCGCCGGCACCTGGCAGGGGGAAACGGTCGCGTCGGGTCTACACGGAGGGGATCTTGCTGTGGGTTTGGCCGGGACATTGCTCCCAAGTGTTCCTATGGGCTGACCTACCACAACCGGGTGGAGAGGTCCACTGGTCAAAGCCCATACGGGGAAAGTCAAAGGGCTAGATCTCGTGGTCAACCGCTCCAGGGTTAGGCGGGGTGGGGGCCCTCGGGGTAGCAATGCCACCGGAGCGTCGCACCGGGCTCTCATACATGTCGGGTGGTGTGATGGCATGTCTGAAGAGGTGGCACGCGTCTCCATGGTGTGGCCCCCCTCATGGAGGGCCGTTGCCGCCGGCACCTGGAGGAGGGAAACGGCCGCGTCGGGTCTACACGGAGAGGATCTTGCTGTGGGTTTGGCCGAGACGTTGCTCCCAAGTGTTCCTATGGGCTGACCTACTACAACCGGGTGGAGAGGTCCACTGGTCAAAGCCCGTACGGGGAAAGTCAAAGGGCTAGATCTCGTGGTCAACCGCTC